>CM052683.1:126258856-126316902 GCA_028533215.1 Babyrousa celebensis
TCAAGGAAGCAGGAAAGTTGACAGAGGGGCATGTTTTTCTAGTTAAAATGAGAACCATTTTCAAGGAATTTCAAAGCACTGTCTCTATTCAAGCCAGGTGTTGGTAATTCATCAGCCTTCTCTATTTCGAATGCAGGCTGCTGAAGCACACAGCTTGTCATTATTGTTACTTGAAAGCAATAAAACTATTCCCTTGAAATGGAATCTATAATTTAGCCCCTACTTTAATTTAGGCTTCTAGTTCTAGACCTACCCCCTCTCCCTGTCCCAGTTCACATGGTTAAATCCATGTAAAATTCCGATGCTCTGCTCTGTCGTCAAGTTCATAACTTAGGCTCATCTAGAAGGAAGAGCCCTGTATTCTACCTCTAGAATGTTCCTGGCTCAGGAAGAAGGAGGGCAGGTAAATGTGTGAAGGCAGGACCATACCTGCTGCTTCGATCAGAATCTGGTTTTAAAGGAATTCCTGCTGTGGTGCAACGGGATCAGCGGTGTCTTAGGAGTGCTAGGATCTGGCATTGCCACAATTTCAGCTTAGGTCCAAACTACGGCTCAGATCTGACCCCTGGCCCTGGAACTCCATATGCTGCAGGGCAGCCAAAAAAGAAAAAAAAAAAGGATGTGGTTTTATGGGGGTTCTTTGAGGATAAGAGCCTAGTTCTTCTTGAGACTTACCAATTTGATAGATTCTAATCAGGAACCTATGTAATCAAGAGAACATGTGATTGATGACGTTAAGGAGGTGCTCTGCACACCCCTACAGAGGAAATAACTGGTGCAGTACTGTGGGCTCAAAGGAAGTAGTGAACATGTCCAGGGGCTCTGCCTACACCAGCCAAGGGCTCAGACTGGTGCTCCTCTCTCTCTCCCCCTACCCCCCTCTCACACACACACTCCTGTTGGGGGCAGGCATCGAGGGCCGCACTATTCTAGAAAGCATCCCTCTCCAAAGCACTGAAGAGGCCGCATTTGGAATGGGGCCAGCACGCCTGCTCCCCACAGGTCTGTGGACATTGTCTGAGGTTCTCAGTGAACCTGAGTCAGGTGCACACCCACTCAGCCTAGTCAGGGCTCATGCTTTCTTCTGAGCTGCAGAAATGAGACCAAGAAAGGACCTGAAGTTGCCTTGGCTGTGGTGTAGGCTGGCAGCTGCAGCTTTGATTCTTACCCCTAGCCTGGGAACTTCCATATGCCAAGTGTGCAGCCCTAAAAGGCAAAAATAAAAAAAATAAAAAAAAATGGAGTTCCCGTTGCAGCTCAGCAGGTTATGAACCCGTCTGGTAACCATGAGGTGTGGGTTTGATCCCTGGTCCTGCTCAGCAGATTAAGGATCTGGTATTGCCGTGGCTGTGGCGTAGGCCGGGGGCTATAGCTCCATTGGACCCCTAACCTCGGAACTTCCATGTGCCACAGGTGTGGCCCTAAAAAGCAAAAAACAAAAAAACAAAACAAAAAAAGAAATGAGACCAAGAAAGGGCCAAACTTGGAGGACGATGATGAGCTTGGACAATGCCACAATCTCAGCCAAGGAAAAAAAGGGTCAGAACTAGATTTGCTAGGCCCAGCCAATCCCACGGAGTTAGGAGACTCATCAGGAGCAGAAGACACCGGTTTCTACAACTAGCTATACCCCGAGGTTTGATGAAACTACATTCTCTGCAGCTCTGCCCTTGCTGGTTCCCCTGATGAAGGAACAGTCTCTGCTCCTTGATATCCACAGACATAGAGCAGCACGTAGAGTAATTAAAGGGAGAGGACCTCAGCAAAGCCAACGTCATTTTCAGCTTAAATTTTCACACAGCATCCTATCATCTTCCAGAAGGGTTAAAATTTGAAACAGAATGTACGTAAGCTTCAATAAAATCTTATCAACTTATACTGAAGGATAAATAGTTCTGCAAAAATGAGATTTAGGAAACTCTGGGCCAAGAACAGAAAAGCAAGAACAACTGTTTAACTGGTTAGTTGCCCTGGTAATTAGATTTCTCAATCAGAGGCATCATAAATTCAGTTCCATTTATTCCATCCCAAGAGTCAGAACAAAGCACAAGTGGTAGAGTTCTTTGCTCAATCAGTTCTCAATTTCAGAAGATGCATTCTAGGTAAAATTCACAAAAGAAACAGGTGTAAACTTTTCATTGACACTGGAGTATAACATTTAGGAAGGATGGTCTACTTGCAGAGCAAGTAAAAACTTCCAGTTTTACTGATAAAAATGATTCGTTATTATCATCCATGCTGCTAAAACAATAACGGCTGTGCCAGTCCTGGCCTGTTTTCCTCATATTCACCCTGTTCTTTCTCTGCTCTGCTTCTGTCTCGGGAGGGCCAAGGCCTGCAGGCTGTTTCTCAGCTGGCGCCCCACTAGGCTTAGCCAGGGTCAGGGTCGGTTGAGGAGCAGAAGAAAGGATGAAGCCAGAGTAGTCTCTCCACTTCAGTGGCTTTATTTTTATTTTTGTTTTTATTTTTTATTTTTTGGCTGCACCCACAGCATATGAAAATTCCCAGGCCAGGGACTGACCCAAGCCATTGCAGTGACAATGCCATATCCTTAACCCCTTGCACCACAAGAGAACCCCTCAAGTGGCTTCTTTGGCCGAGGCTACATTTCCTCTGTGTTTCTTGTTCCTACAAATAGCACCCCAGAGGTTCTGGCATGTACCAGGTGACCATGACCCCTGGGTTCCAATAGCAGTTTCCTCCCC
Organism: Babyrousa celebensis; assembly: GCA_028533215.1. Lineage (NCBI taxonomy): Eukaryota > Metazoa > Chordata > Mammalia > Artiodactyla > Suidae > Babyrousa > Babyrousa celebensis. The sequence goes on from CM052683.1 coordinate 126,261,562, forward strand.
TTATCCTTCTAGCCTAGAGGTGATGGTAGCTTCCTACTGTTGCTAACCTCTAGATTTAGCTTCTAAACTCTCCCTGTCTAGTCATGTCTCTACATTCAAGTCTGTCAGCTCTGAAACTCAAGTAGTTTTGTTCAGCTGGTTAGGTTGGCTAATACAAAGACTAGTAAGTACACAGGAAAAAAACCTCCGTGAACCATGCAAACAAAAGTCCCATCCCATGATATAACTAGGAAAAATACAGGCTCCAGATTCTCCAGTGGTCGGTTTGCTCTTCACAGTCACCATATAAACTAGGAATGGTTCTAGGACCTAAGAGGAATAAGCTCCATATGTCCTTTTATGTGTCCACCGCTATGCGTGTTTGTATGCCTGGCTTGGCTATTCAGAGATGAAGTGTGTTGTGGTGGATAAACTGGAGAATCTGAGTTGGGGTCTCCTGCCTCAGTTTTGCCACTATCTATCGGTGCAACCTTGGTAAGGCCTTTTTATCCCTGAGTCTGTGTTTCATTCATCTAAAAGAGGGAAGTTAAAGTACTTTCTCTTCACAATCTCCTCTTATTCTAAAATTCTGTGATTCTAAGCTTATGGATATGTTTTGCATATAGGCATAACTCCAAGCATATGATTATTCTTAGAGCTATGCAAAATGCATATACCTTCTGTTGAAGAATCTGCATTTCATCAGAGAGATGTCTATAACCAGTGCTCAAATTAGAACCTAAAGAATATTTTTGCCAGCTTGTTTTATTATAGTGTCAACTTAGCATCTGAATGTGTTTTAGATCTCTACATACAGCATTCATTGAGTTTTTGTAACAGTCATCTGATTAGCTTATGTAAAGAAGCAGAAGACACCTTGCTCTAAGGTAGATGGTTCCAAAGATGGCTGTAACAGTATCTTCTATTCTATGAGTTTCTTTGTTAAGGTGACCTAGCAGCACCCCCATCAAAAGATAGCGTCTACTTCCCCTCCCTTTGAAACTGTGCTGTCCCTTTGATTTGTTTTAACTTAGAGACTGCAACAGAAGTGAATGTAGGTACCTTTTGATACCATGTCTTATGAAGTTTGTACCTTCAGCCTTTACTTCTTGGAACACCCCTGCTTGAAACCTAGCCACCATGTTGTGAGGAAGCTCAAGCAACCATGATGAGAGGCCCAGGTGGAGGAAAAGCGGGTGCTCTAACAAAAGCTCTGCTTGAGTTCTCAGCCAGCACCAATCACCAACCACAGGTGTGAGGCTATTTTAGACCTTTCAGCCTCCCCAGCAACCAGCTAACATCACACAAAGAAATGTGTTTGTTCCATAAACAGGAATTTTTTTAAATGTTGCTTTAAGTCACTAAATTTTGGGGAGGTTAGGAGGCAATTTCTCCCCTTTAAACAAAGAGTTTAATACTGGAGCAGAATCTAATGCCTAAAATATATCAAGCTACTCCTCCATCCACCCTCTTATTCATTCAAATGAATATTCTTGGGAGTTTCCGTCGTGGCGCAGTGGTTAACGAATCCAACTAGGAACCATGAGGTTGCGGGTTCTGTCCCTGCCCTTGCTCAGTGGGTTAACGATCCGGCATTGCCGTGAGCTGTGGTGTAGGTTGCAGACGTGGCTCGGATCCCGTGTTGCTGTGGCTCTGGTGTAGGCTGGTGGCTACAGCTCCGATTCGACCCCTAGCCTGGGAACCTCCATATGCCACGGCAGTGGCCCAAGAAGTAGCAAAAAAGACAAAAAAAAAAAAATACAAATGAATATTCTTCAAGATCTCTGTCCAAAGTTAAGAGATGGAGGCTTAAGATGATGCTAGAAGCTGGGAGGTGCCAGGCCCTATAAGACTCTGAAGGTCTCAAAAGGGCAGACTTAACAAGGCGAGGTCAACAAATTGATTCCACTCTGACCAAATTTCCTTTAGAACCCCAGTGGGGAGAAAACTGGGCGAGAGCAATCTGGAGTATTCCACCACACAAACTGCATGTGCTGCATCACCTGTGGGTATTTCACATACTCAGCACATATGGGCATTTGCACACACCCTGGGGCTGTGCTCCATCTCACTGCATTACCTGTGGACATACATCTATGTCTCCATAACTAGGTCAGAAAATCCTTCGGGTACAGGGGCTCTGTCTCATTCACCTTTCCATTCCTATTCCACAGTATCTAGTGCAGTGCTAAGCACAGAGCAAAGGTTTAGTAAGTGTTTCTAAAAGAAAAATTTTAAAACATGAATAAATAATCCATTCATACACAGCCTGTCCAAAGCGATCTCTTGGGAGAAAATTCTATAGCCTTACTTGGAAAGCCATTGCAATTAAATCAACATCCTTAGGAAAGTCTTGTTGTAAAGCGTCATTCCTTTTTTTTTTTTTTTTTTTTTTTGTCTTTTTGTCTTTTTAGGGCCGCACCCATGACATATGGAGGTTCCCAGGCTTGGGGTCCAATCTGAGCTGTAGCTGCCAGCCTATGCCAGGGCCATAGCAATGTGGTATCTGAGCTGCATCTGCAGACCTACAACCACAGCTCATGGCAATGCTGGATCCCTAACCCACTGAGCAAGGCCAGGGATTGAACTCGTGTCCTCATGGATGCTAGTTGGGTTCATTAACTGCTGAGCCACGACGGTAACTCCGCATCATTCCTTTCTAATTGTAACCAGCTCCTGAATTTTATCCTGAGTAAAGACTGAGAACAGTCTGCCCCATTTCCAAAGAATGTCTTTGTGTACATTCAGGAGATCTTTACTGGGTCAGCCTAGTACATTCTCCTCTCAGTGACAAAATACTTAATCTTCTCACCTTTTCTCAAAGAAATCATTTAGTTGCTCCCTGAATTCATTCCAGAACCTCCAGTCCCCTTAAATTGTGGAGGGCAGCAATCTCCAGACCAGGAAACAAGGTCAAAGATGCCTGAGGGGCTTCATGAGGTCCTCAGGAGAGAGGCAGGTTCTCTGTCTCAGTCTGCTCATGCAAATACACATGAACACTGAAATTTTTTACCAGCTCAAAGAATAAACCTACTTTATTAGATGAGTTTGCTGACTGTCTTCTATTCTTCACCACCAGCCTGGATTTACTCATCTGATTCAACATTCACCACATCCCTATTTTTTTTTAAATAAGTGAAAGCTTTCCCTCCATATCTTCGTACATGAAATGGCAGAGAAATGAGCAGCACTAGTTTCATTGGTATCCCCACTCTCTTCTTCATGTGCAAAGGCATCACAAAGACTGCGAAAGATATCAAGAATTCAAAAACACTAAATCACTGGTCATTCTGCAAATAATGAGTCTCTAACATAAACAGTTGCTGCGCTTTTTCAAAAAAAACATTTGGCATTTGGGTGAAAACTGTTCAGTTTATTTCAAAATAAAGTTCCATTTGGAATAATTTTCCATCTCTTGTCAAAGAAATTAAAATCCCTCAGTTATTTTATTGTAGCTATTATAGGAATCTGTATTACGATATTTAAACAAGATCATATAAAGGTACTCACTGAACTCTGCTCACAAAAATTATGTATTATTTTCATGCAGAAAAATTAGTAAGACTCTGTATATAATACAATTACAGCTAACTTCTGAATTTAAATTATATCATCTTATTAAACCAACAAATCCTAGTTTCAGACTTATCAAATATATTTGTTCCAAAAATCTGCATTGGTTTAAATTACTCCCAAAAATATTTAGCATGGAATACTATTTACATTTTTAAGCCAACATGTAGCACATTTAACAAGAAACTGTACATGCATTACCTCAGTCATTTACATTGAGGAAAGAATAAGAATATTACAAAGAATACTGATTGTTTGTGCTTGGAAGAACAAAATATTAGTCAAGTAACGGTGTAGATGAACTCAAAAGTTTTAGTCAAATGGCTCATGAATACACTGCTGTATAATTAGTATTTGTAAGAATTTGCAATACAACACTACCAAAAATAGGCACCTACAATATTAACAAGATCTCAGTCACATAACTCATTTTTTTAAGATGATAAAATGGGTCTGCTTTATTAAATACATAAATAATCCAAGCACCATGAAAGGGACAGAATACACTTTTTGAATGAATTCATAATCTAAAAATATATGTAATAATGCACATGCTTAGTACTCTATTAAAGGGTAAGTAATAATATTTTCTGTTTCTGCAGAAAATGAATATGTGCATAGTAAATATTATGTAAATAGGCCTTACGGACTTTTTTGGAGAGTTTGAGTGCAATTTTGAGTCTAATGTCCATTGTCATGGATGCTCTGTTTAAACTGAGGATAATCACTAAATTTGAAACATTGCAGCTGCCATCACAGGTTAAACACACATTACACAATGATCTGAGTGACCGCGAGGAAAAGAACTTCTCAAGGTCACTCCAGCAGCCCAAATGGAACCTTGGGATAAAAGTGTCTTGGTGTAATGACCAAATCCTCCTAGGGTACCAGGAACTCACACCTCGACAGTTTCTGTTCTAAAGAGAGATCAAGGTGATTCCCTTTTGCATGATCTCTCTAGCATCCAGCATCTATGTAGGGGTGGGTTTTTGTTTTCTCAGCACATGAACAGTACAAAATTAAGGACCAGTTTCCTTTGTCAAGGTGAAAGGCACCTTCGCATTCAGCGGAACCGGCGATCTTGAGCACACTCAATGCACACTAGAACCATGAAGGAGAAAATAACCACTAAGAAAACAACCACTAAGTGTAGTACCACTCAGCCCTCAGAAACTAAGTGCTGGCCTTCGCTTATTCCCATTTAAACCAGATCCAGCTTTCCCTAAGAGAATCAAGGAACAGGTCCCAAAGTGAGACCAAACTTTCTGCTCAGAGTTTCTTTCTTTTGACCAGAGCTCGCAGATGACAAAGGAGAGTGCTCAAAATAGGGCGAAAGAGAAGAAATCTCTCTCAGCCAAATCAAAGTAGTTGTCCGGCCCTAAGGGCTCTGGTCCCTCAAAGTCAAATTATACGACTTAAAGACGTTTCCCCACGCATCGAAGGTGCAAAAAGAATACTTCCAGTCTTAAATTTAACGTCTTCGACCTAAACGTGATCCCCTCCGGCCTGCGTCTACAAGAACAAACTAACTTCCCAAGACCCGAAGACTTGGGAGCCGGGGGCCAAGAGAGAAGGACCAGCCCGAGCGCCCTGCGGGGTCCGGAAAAGAGCGCGGGGAGAAGCCATCCGCCGCTGCTGCACGTGGGGGCTGCGCTCGGCTCCCGGACTCAGCACCGCGCGCTCGGCATACTGCCCAACCTGCTCTCCCGCCTCCTCCCCGCGCCCGCCTCCTACCTGTCTGAGAATGAAGCTGGTCGAAGTGGTGCTGCCATCGGATCTTTTCAACCTGCTCCTCCGGGTCGTGGTGCCTCGGGCCACCTGGACTCGACACACGGGGCCAGAGAGAAGCCGGTGAGGATGGCAGTATGGAGTCGGGAGACCACCCCTGGATAGAGTATGCCTCCGGACCAGCTCTCCAGGATCCCCCAGAGCCCGCACCCCAGTCTCCTCCACAGTTCCTAGATACAACCCCCACCCCCACCCGCCCACTCCAAGCCTCGACGACTGAAAAGATGCCCAAGAAGAGGAGCCCGCGAGCACCCACCACATCCATTAACAAAGACTCTCAGGGTGCGGGGTCCGAGTCTCCGGCATGGGCTAAGGAAGGCTACGGGCTCCGGAGCAGGAGCGCAGAGACCCGACGAGGTGAGAAGGAGGAGGAAGACGAGGAGGAGAAAGGGACTCGGTGTAAGGGTAGGTGAGAGAGGCCGCCGACTCCCAGGACTGGGGGCCCAGCGCGCCCGGCGCGAAGGCGGGGCGCTCTCGGGCAGCGGAGGAGGGGGAGGAGGGGGCGGTACCTGCGAGGTGGGGGAGCGCTGCCCGTCCGCGGTCCCGTTCTTGGCATAAGAGGAGGACATGGTTCACAGCCGCATGGCCGACCCTGGCGCGATGGGCGGAGGGCAGCCAGGCCCCCTCTGAGGCTCGGAAGCTGGAGGAGGGGAGGACCGCAGGACTTCCTTGACCACTGCCGGACCCGCGCCGGTTCCCGGGCTCCCTGCCGGCACTTCTGAGAGCTTGACACCTTAAAGGGGCCAAGGCGCTTCCCCCGCGCCTGCAGCCGGGTCCCGGGCAGCGGCCCCGCAGACAGAGGTCCCGCGGAGGGGGCTTCTCGGGATCTTGCCTACCGGAGCCGACCGGGAGAAGCGCTCTCCCACCTAGCGAGCGCCTTACATCAGAGCTTTCCAGGGGAGGAAGGGAGGGGAAAATCTGGGATGGGGGTGGGAGGATTAAAATAGTCTGCACAGTTTAAAATGAGACAAAGGTGGCACGGTTCATGAATCAGGACTTGGGGAGGGACGGTGGTGCAGTGTGGCAGGGAGTGGGAAGAGCCGACCAGTGTGTGTGTGTGTGCGCGCGCGCGCGTGTGTGTGTGCGCGCGCGCACTGCACTAGAATTTTAAAAGGGCAAAAGCGGAACCTTCCTTCCGCGACTTCACTCATTAGCCCACTGTGGTAAAGCATGGGGTTTTGTGGTTGGGTTTTTGCTGCTGATTGTGGTTTGGTTTTTGTTGGTGTTTGTGTATTGTTTTGTCAACTCTAGCTTCAGAACCCAGAGCCTTACACATCCAGGCAGCGGAAGGGGACTCTGCCAGCCTGAGTCTGATGAGATGCAGCCCCCCAAAAGACCAGCATACCCTAAGGAGTTTTGAAGGTCATGTTAGACCTGCTATAAAGCAAGAGTTGGCCACGTGCCTCCCATTTCTACCCGGATAGCTGTTTTCAAGGGAGGAAACTCATCCTTGAAATCATACACCGTCTTTTACTGTTGTTGCAACCTTTGATTGCAAACACTAAAGATTGATTTGAGGTCAAATTAAAAGTGAACTGAGAAGAGTAGGAATTTGAAAAATGAGAGGGAAAAGAAACATATGCAAATTTGAAAATAAAGGGACCCAGTCTACTTACAGTTACTGCAGAAGAAATCCATCAATAATACAGTTTGCACAGTATCTCAAATTGCTAAATCAACCCATATCACCTTGGATTCTAGTTTGGAGTTTTTGGAGTTTTTTTGGTGGAAACTTCCATGTTGTTTTGTTTTGTGTTTTTATTTTATTTTTTTGTCTTTTTAGGGCTGCACCTGTGGCATATGGAGCTTCCCAGGCTAGGGGGTACAATCAGAGCTGTAGCTGCCAGCCTACACCACAGCCACAGCAACGCCAGATCTGAGCCGCGTCTGTGACCTACACCACAGCTCATGGCAAACCCGGATCCTTAACCTATTGAGCAAGGCCAGGGATTGAACCCGCAACCTCATTGTTCCTAGTCAGATTCTTTTCCACCGCACCGGGAGGAGTACTCTTGCCATGTTTGGCTTTGTTGAGGTCTTGATTATGTTTACCACCCACCAGCTACTTCCTTTCCATTCCTACCCCCTCCACTTAATACAGACCTTTATTTCTTTACAACAGTCTAATAATTAGTCTCCTTTCCTCCAGGCTCCCTACTGCATACACGTGAGAGCGCGCGCGCACACACACACCATTCTATCTACACATTACATACAGGCAAAGCCATTTTCCTAAAAATCTCTTTGCCCAACTCACTCTAAAAAGTCCTCATTGCTCTCAGCAGCCCATAAGACAGGGTTCAAACTCCACTGGGCAGCAACCAAGGCCCCTTTCTCTCTCCTACTTATCTGGTCACTACCTCATTTCAACAACGTGATTCTCTAAACATGCCTTCCATCAAGCAGGCAAGTCTACTCATTATTGCTCAAACATACCAAATCCAATCCAACTTTGCTCCTCTGCCCTGGAATATGTCCTATCCCCAGCCCTCACATGGGCCTGAATCCTATCCTTCTTCCAAGCCCTGCTCAGTGCTCACTCCCTCAGCAGAAATCCTCCATGACCATTCCCGAGCTGGGGAGTTTCTTGTTCCCCTGAAAACCTGGAACATTTATTCTCTGGGCACTTAGTGCAGGCTGCCTTAGTTTATTCTTTTTGTAAAAATCTAATTTCTAAAATAGATTTTTAGCTTTTTGTCTCCTATTCTTATCCCTCATATATAGTAGATATTCCATGAAGTGTGTGGGAAATGGTGTGTTTGCCAACACAGAACACCCTGCCTTTAGTTACCATCAATTCAACCCATTTTTATTTCTCAGCCATTTTCATACTTATAGTATGAATTACTATGTGGGCACTAGGATTTGAATTTTCCGGTTTCCCACCACCCAGTCTTACCAACTTTATCAAATAAGAATCTACAGCTGCATGGCAGTGAGGAGTTCTTTGCACTGACCTCACGGCACAACTGGTGAAAATAGTTTCTAAAAGATTCTTTAATCTCTGGAAATGGTCCTAAGGGTATGCAGCGAATGAAGGAACATTTATACAAGAAAATGTACTAAAACTCAGCAAGAAAAGCGAGCCTGTTGTATTTGAACCAAGACCTAATCCCCCCACCACTTCCATCCAGTTCAGCCAGAGGAAAACTCACTCTACATTTGGCGCAGCTAGGTACACAGAGCCCCCTCTCTGCTCTCTTCCCAGCTGAAGGGTTGTTTTCCTGGGAGAGACAGGACATCGCTATTTATCATCCTGCAGCAGCCACCTGTTGTTGAGGCTAAGTTCCCATCAAATACATTGGAGAGGTGGGGGTTCCCTACTTCAGCCAAGCCCCCCTTTGGGAGATGGGAGCTCTGCCTTGGACACAGTGCCACTGAGAGTACTGGGCGCTGACTTCTCATGGAGAGACAAGTCAGAAGATTGTTCCCCTCCCTACCAGGTGCTCAGCTCCTAAAGTGAGGATGTCCCTGAGAGAGATACACTATTGTCCCTGCCTCTAGAACCAGAGCTAAATGAATGAAGTAAGACCCTTGCCTTATACCACATACAAAAATGAACTCTAGGAATTCCCATTGTAGCTCAGGGATAACAAACCCAGATCCCTGGCCTCACTCAGTGGGTTAAGGATCCAGTGTTGTGTGAGCTGTGGCTGTGGGAGAAGACGCAGCTTGGATCCTGCATAGATGTGCCTGTGGCTGTAGCTGTGGCCAGCAGCTACAGCTCTGATTCAACCCCTAGCCTGGGAACTTCCAAATGTCGCAGGTGCAGCCCTAAAAAGACAAAAACAAACAAAAAACTCTAAAAGGACCAAAGACCAAGATTAAAGAGTTTTATGTAAAAATATAAAACTATTAGAAGAAAACGTAAAGGTAGATCTTTATGACCTTGGATTTGGCAGTGGATTCTTAGATATGACGCACAAAAGCATAAGCAACAAAAGAAAAAAAGTAAACTGGACTTCACCGAAATTAAAAATATTTGAACTTCAAAGGGCACGATCTAGAAAGTGAAATGACAACCCACAGAATGTGAGAAAGTATTTGCAAGTCATATATTAGTTCTTATCTGATAAGAACTCTTACAACTCAGTAATATAAAGACAACACAATTTAAAAATAGGCAAAGAATCTGAACAGACATGTCTCCGAAGAAACTATACAAATGGCCAAAAGCACATGAAAAAATGCTTGACACTTTTAGTCATTAGAGGAATGCAGGTCAAAACCATGCAATACCAGGTAACTATGATGACAATTTCAGATAAGTGTTGGCACCAATATGAAGTTGGAAACATAATACACTGCAGGTAGGAATGTAAAATGGTGCAGCCATTTTGAAAAATAGTCTGGCAACTACTCAAGTGGTTAAACTCCAGCAGTTCTACTCCTGAGTATATATACCCAAGATAAACAAAGCTATGTCCATGGAAAACTTATAGAAGAAGGCTTACAGCAGCATTATTCATAACAGCCAAAAAGTAAAAACAGATCAAATGTCTATCAACTGATGAGTGGATAAACAAAATGTGGTGTCTCTATACAATGGAATATTATTTGGCTAAAAAAAGACTTAAATACTGAAGTTCTCTTGTGGAGGAAAAAAAAAGTACTGATAAATGCTAAAATATGGATAAGCCTGGAAAATATTAAGCTAAGTAAAGAAATCAGTCACAAAAGATCATATATCAATTGATTCCATTTACATGAAATGTCCAGAATAAGGAAATATATAGAGACTAAGAATAGATCCATGGTTGCTTAGGGCTGGGAAGGCTGGAGGGATATTGAGGTGATAGCTAAGTGTACATGGCTTTGTTCTGAGGCAAAGAAAATGTTAATAAACTGCTTAGTGATAGTTGCACAGACCTTTGAATATATTATAAAGCACTGAATTGTATATTTTAAATGGATGAATGGTAGAGTATGTGAATTATCTCAAAGCTATTATTTTGAAAAATCTTCAGACTTTATAAAAAGCTAACTCAATAGTAGTTCCCAAGTGGCACAGTGGGCTAAGGATCTGGCATTGTCACAGCTGTCTGTGGCTCAGGTTTCTACTATAGCACTGGTTTGATCCTTGGTCCAGGAACTTTCACCTGCTGCAGGTGTGACCAAAAAAAAGTTAACTCAAAATAGATCATAGATCTAAGTGTAAACTGAAGAACTATAAAACTTCTAGGAGAAAAAAATAGAATATCTACATGACCTTGGGTTTAGCAATGTGGCTTTAGATACACCACTACCAAAAATGTGATTCAAGAAAGTAAAAAATCAGAAATTCCCGCTATGGCACAGCAGAAATGAATCCAACTAGGAACCATGAGGTTGTGGGTTTGATCCCTGGCTCAGTGGGTTAAAGATCCACTGTTGCCATGAGCTGTAGTGTAAGTCAAAGATGTGGCTTGGATCCTGTGTTGCTGTGGTCATGGCAAAGGCTGGCAGCTGCTGGAACTCTGATTAGACCCCTAGCTTGAGAACCTCCACATGCCACCAGTGCAGCCCTAAAAAAGCAAAAAAAAAAAACAACAAAAAAGTTGAAAATTCAGAAATTGAAGAAACACTGTAAATCAACTATAATTTTAAAAGTTTTTAAATTAAAAATCGATATGTTTGGCTTTATTAAAATTTAAAACTGCCTTGTGAAGGGCTCTGTTACTAGAATGGAATAGGAAGTCACAGATCCGGAGTTCCCATAGTGGCTCGGTGGTTAACAAACCTGCCTAGTAACCATGAGGTTGCAGGTTTTATCCCTGGCCTCGCTCAGTGGGTTAAGGATCCGGCGTTGCCTTGAGCTGTGGTGTAGGTCACAGATGCAGCTCGGATCCCACATTGCTGTGGCTGTGGCATAGGCCAGCAGCTGTAGCTCTGATTGGACCCCCAGCCTGGGAACCTCCATATGCTGTGGGTATGGCCTTTTAAAAAAGACCAAAAAAAAAAAAAAAAGTCACAGATCAGAAGAATATATTTGCAAGGGGCAAATCTGATGAAGAGCTTGTAAACAAAACACACAAAAACTCTCAAAGCTCAGCAAGAAAACTAAAACCCAATTAGTAGTAAATGGACAAAAGCTTTGAACAGAATTACCACAGATGATAGCAAATAAGCATATGAAAAGATACACAACATCATTTGTCAATGGGGAAATGCAAATTGAAATGATAATACAATTCACTACACACCTGCCAGAATGGCTAATTTTTTTTTTTTTTAAACAGGCAATACCAATTGCTAGGATTAGGAACAACAGGATTTTTTTTTTTTTTTTTTTAGGGCCATACCTGTGGCATATGGAGGTTCCCAGGCTAGGGGTCAAATCAGAGCTGCAGCTGCTGCCCTACACCACAGCTCACTGCAACGCTGGATCCTTAACCCACTGAGCAAGGCCAGGTATCAAACCTATGTCCTCATGGATACTAGTCAGATTCATTTGCACTGAGCCACGTGATAGGAACTCCAGGAACAATAGGAATTCTTTCTCATTAATGATGAGAATGCTAAATGGTACAGCCACTTTGGAAGACAGTTTGTCAGTTTTTTAATGCGTTAAACATAGTCTTACCATACAATGCAGCAATCATACTTATAGGTATTTATAAAATCGATTTGAAAACTTATGTCCACACAAAAGCCAGCAATGCAAATGTTTATAGCAGTTTTATTCATAATTGCCCCAAACTGGAAGCAACCAAATTGTCCTTCAATTGATTTTTTTAATGTGGTAAGTCAAACAGTTCAGTGATAAAAAGAATGAGCTAACAAGTGGTAAAAAGGCATGGATAAACCCTAAATGCATATTGCTAAGTGAAAGAAGCCAGTCTGAGGCTACATTTGTAGCTACATAAATGATTACATTTATATGAAATTCTAGAAAAAGTCAAGCAGTAAAGATAGTAAATAGGTCAGTGGTTCAAGAGGGGGTGGGTTGAATAGGTGAAGCAGAGGACTCTTTCAGGGTGGTGGGACTTCTCTGTATAATACTGCAATGGTGTACATTTGATACCATGCATCTGTCAAAATCTACAGACTTTATGACACAAAGAATGAATCTTAACGTGTGCAAATTTTTTTAAAATTATTTAGGAAGTTGGGAGAGTCCAAGAATGGATGCAGAATGTGAAAAATGTATTTTTATTGCAAATACATGAAATAACTTCACTGAAGGGCATGGGGGAAGGTGCTGAACTAAGTAACTTTGGAAATGAGTGGAGTCTGTAGGACTAAAGGCAAAAGGAACTGTGCATAAACACTGTACTGCAGGTGACAAAGTAGTTTCCTGAGGGGCACAGATTAACAATTCTGAAGTCCCTATACATACACACTGAAAGTGAACAACTACATAAATAGATGGCAGATATTGGGAGTCAGCTTTTCTACAGATGAACAAAGGGAAAAGGCTATGCTGATCCATGTGGGAATTAATTCAAGTCAGAGACATTGGTATGAACTAAAGTGTAGCTTGATATAGATTTAGATGGTTACCTATAGAAATGTTTATAGATCTGTGTTTATATACAGGTTAGTATACACACACGTATTTTCTAGCCCTCAGTTGAGGATCTAGAAATAACTACATCTCAGTAACAACAAATACATCTAGGACCCAGATCTTGGTTTCTAAGAATAACCTCTAATCAAAGGGCACCTTGAAGAAATGGCTAATTCTAGGAGTGGTATAGGAAACAAGTAAGATAAGCCTGGAGCAACTTATAGTGCCAGAAAGTAAAGAAGTACTAAAAAAACAAAACAAAACAAAACAAAACAAAAAAACAAAAAACTGTGGGGTAGGTCAAAGGGATATAGGAGCAAACTGAAAGAATTCCAATGGCCAAAGCTGGAACAATTTGAGCAATAAAATAAAGTAATATTGGAATATATCCTAAAGTATAAAATAAATATCCATGAGCTCATAGTGATTAAAAATAAATGACTGAATACATAAATAAATGGAAGAGACAAAACTCCCATGTGGAAGAATTCCAAATTACTGACTAGATAACCCACTCTTCAAGAAGGGAAACACAGTTAAGGATCTTCCCCCTCTTAAGTGTGGGGTGCACATAGTGACTTCCTTCCGAAGAGTGCAATTGGGAAGGGAGTATGGAGAAATGACCAGCAGTACCCCAGCCAGGTGTTTGAGATCATCATCGACAGTGATCAGGATAATAAAACATCATTGACATCATATGAGGAGAAAGGCCCTTTACCTTCGGGTCCTTCTTCTCCTAAACCCATATCCCCAGTCTAAGCATGAGGGAAATGTCACACAAATCTCCACTGAGGGTCAGTTTATAAAATATATGACCAGCACTCCTCAAAACTGTCAAGGTCATCAAAAACAAGGAAAGTCTGGGAAACTATCACAGCCCAAAGAAGCCTAAGAGGGCATGATGACTAGATGGCATGTGTTCTCTTGGATGAGATCTGGAAAAGAAAAAGGGCATGAGGTAAAAACTAAGGTAATCCGAATCTAGTATGGGCTTTGGTTCATGACAATGTATTGATATTGGTGTTAGTGGGAACAGACGTACCATAAGGGGGAGATGTTTATAATGGGCAAAACTAGGTGTGGAACCCTGTGTACTATCTTCACAATTTTTCTGTAAATCTAAAATTATCCTAAAAAAACATTTTATTTTTAAAAATTCTAAAATTTTATAGGTGGAAGGGAACTTCGTAACCATCTAGAATAAACCCCACATTTAGCAAATTAGGAATCTGAGCTCAAGAGAATGACTCACTCAAGTCCTAAAACACTGAATGCTGCCGAATCACTTTGTCAGCTGCAAATACTCTTAATAAACTTTTTTGTTTTTTTTGTCTTTTTAGGGCCGCATCTGCGGTATATGGAGTTTTCAAGGCTAGAGGTCTAATTGGAGCTGTAGTTGCCAGCCTATAGCACAGCAAGGCCAGATAGGAGCCACGTCTCTGACCTACACCACAGCTGATGGCAACACTGGATCCTTAACCCACTGAGCAAGGCCAGGGATCAAACCTGCGTCTTCACGGATGCTAGTCAGATTCGTTTCCACTGAGCCATGACGGGAACTCCTACTTTTTGTTGTTGTTGTTGTTGTTGTCTTTTTGCCTTTTCTAGGGCCGCTCCCACGGCATATGGAGGTTCCTAGGCTAGGGGTCAAATCGGAGCTGTAGCCACTGGCCTACGCCAGAGCCACAGCAACACGGGATCCGAGCCACGTCTTCGACCTACACCACAGCTCACAGTGCCGGATCCTTAACCCACTGAGCAAGGGCAGGGATCGAACCCGAAACCTCATGGTTCCTAGTCGGATTTGTTAACCACTGTGCCACGACAGGAACTCCAGGAACTCATACTCTTAATAAGCTTTATTCTGTCACTTAATAAATACATTTTGCCAAGTGCCTCCTACAGTCAAAATTCTGTCTGAGGCGCTGTTGAACAAAAATGATTTGCAGAACTCACAGAACTCAGACATAAGATGACAGTGGTTTCATATTTAAAAATCAAATCAAAACACATTTTGTCTAGGGTCCATGCAGCTGAGTATACTGTGTTTTTAAGCTAGAAGCATATAAAATCACAGCACTGACGTGTATATGCAATTGCACTTACAGGTTTGTGTAATTAAGCTTTTACTTTTTTTTTTTTTTTTTTGGCCTCGCCCATGGCATAAGGAGGTTCCTGGGCCAGGGGTCTTCAGTATACTAAAGATTATTATAGTTTCAGAAATTAGAAAAAATGTCCATTTTCTAACCCCCCACCCAAAAAAAAACCCTTACATGCTATAAAACCCAGTGAAAATGCTATTCTCTGGGTACAATTTTAAAAAGTACAAATAATTCAGATGGTAATAGAAGTAAATTTTTTAAAGTTAAGTTTGAAGTATAATTACTGTGAAGATGACTCACACACATCTTATAAATGAGGAATTATATTCATTAAATTAGCTAATTTTCAATTTTTACTCTGTATTTCTTTTATTAGGTGTATTTGTCATCTTTGCCTTGGTAACAACCCTAAAATCTTAGTGGATTACAACACCATGGTTCTGGTCGAGGCAGTTGCTCTGTTCCTCTTGTCTTCCTATTCCCAGGTCCAGAATAAAAGAAGCAGCCCCAATCTGAGACAAAGTAGCTCTAAAGAGGGTAGAAACCAGAGAGCTACAGAAACTTCATGATGCTTATTTATGCTCTGCTTAGACATGGGCATTTGTTGCATTTGCTCATATCTGGCCAATGATGACATGCAACCAATACCAAAATCACTGAATGCAGACACACTATTCCAGATATCAAGAGCATGGGCAGATAGGTACCATCCTCTTCCAGGAAAGGGGGAGAATAAGAACTACAAAACAACAATACAACCCTCACCTGAAGGATCACTTACTTGAGAGTTATAAAATCTGATCACTTCTATCCATCATCTTCATTCTGCCATTTTTGTCATAAATAATGCCAGTTCTTTCTATAACGTTGGAAGGAAGTATTCTTCTAAAAGTTCAAATTAACTTGCTGAGTGATGTTAATTAAATTCCACATAATATTCAAATACTAGTTTTCCTACATTTCTGTCCCCAGTGAAGAACACAAGCTTATAGAGATTCAAAGCTGGAAGAGAACCTGAGTGAATCTATACCAGTGGTTCACAACCAGTATAAACATATAAGTATGGAACACAGAAGTGGAGATAGCCAGTATTGTCAGGACCTTTATATTTTGCTTTCTACTTAATCCCCATATCTTGTTGTTGTCACTTGCTAATGTTACTTGCCCAAATTATCTGCTCTGATCTTTCAACCTTCTAGGTGACTCCTTTATTTATTAACCACTCATTCCTTCTGTAGCCCATAGCAAGGGTCTATATGATGTACTGTTTCCTGCCAGGAGTCAGAAATCCGCCTCTGCTACAATCCCTGGGCTCAGAGTAGAGCAATGAGCACTAGAGCTCATCAAATAATAGAGACACTAAGATTTTTTTTAAAAGAGCTATTGGCCTTCTTGACAGTTAGACAGGACCTAGCCCCTTTGTCTCTTGATAGTTAGGATAATGCCATATTCCCTGGAGTCTAAGACAACCTGGAGTTTAGGACAAGTTGATTAGAGTTCCCTGGTGGCCTAGCAGGTTAAGGATCAGGCAGTGTCATCGCTGTGGCTTTAGTTCAGTCCCTGGCCTGGAAAAGTCCACATTTCATTGGCATGGCCAAAAAAAAAAAAAAAAAAAAGCCAGCCAAGCCAGCCACCTGTAGTCTACCTATGGTTGCTTTATCTCCTGACATTGCATCTGCCTTCTAAGCCAGAAGAGGAAAAAAGCCAAAAGTCTTTTCTTTCTTTTCTTTTCTTTTTTTTTTTTTTGACTGCTCCATGGCATATGAATTTCCTGGCCAGGGCTCAGGATGCCAGATCCTTTAAGCCACTGTGCCAGGCTAGGGATCAAACCTGCATCCTGGCACTGCAGAGACACTACCAATCACATTGCACCACAGCAGGAACTCCTAAAAGCTTTTGCCTTTTCTTTCAAAATTTCTTTCATCCTAGAAAGCCCCGCCCCGCCCCCAGACACTTACTGTGTTAACTGGATCACCCATGGCTGCAAAGGAGTCTGGGAAGGCAAGCACTATTAACTTGTTTGCCAATTTCCATATAGAGGAATATTAATAAGATGGTTGGAAATGCACATTGAATGAGTCAAACTATAGTATCTGACTCAAAGGCGGATGCATTTGACACACAGGCAGATCATTCCAATGTAACATGGCCACTACTATAACATAGTTACAAGATGTTACCTACAAAAGTGCTGCCAGGGCTGGGAGCCAGAATCAATGAAATTTGGGCTAACACATAAAAAGATAATTAACTAGGTGATCAAAAGCATTTCAGGCAGAGAAAAACAACAGGGCCAAACACAGGCCCCAAAAAGCAAAATTAGCACCTGAGGAATTTGGGGTTTAGGGGTTGGACTCTAGCATGTCCGTGAGAAAGTGGAAGAGGTTAGAAGGGCTGCCAGGGGTGAGATCATGAAGGCCCTACCTAATATGTGATTCCGAGTTTGGTACTTATTGAGAATGTCAGAACTGTAAGCTCAGGCTAACTGATTTTCCTTAGCCACTTTGGTCCTTGGAGAAACCAGCCTATGTGTGTGGACGCTAGGTCCCCAGGCTTCAGCTTAGAGAACTACTCTCCTAGTTCAAATCAGTCTCAATTAGTTGTCACCTGCTGTCTTAGAGCAATTCCTTGAATTTCACTCTATTCTATTCAGAAAACACAAAACCCAACAGAGTCTCAGAGAGAACCAGTCTGTTTGCATCCAGCTCTGGCCCCATCAGCCCATTTCTGTGACAGAGCTAAGGGTACTACAGAGTACATACTAAATAGATTCAGCCACCTGTGTGCTCTTCCTTAATGGAGCATTCTCACATCTGAAGGCATTTTATATCCACATGAGCCCTTTGAGACCCCGTCAATTTCAGTCAAGGAAGCTGTTACAAGATATTTACCTGACAACCTTAATATACCAATCATGTCTAGGTAATAGCCAGATTAGTGGAGGAGGGGAAAACCACATGCATGAGCCTCAAATAAACTGGTTCTTAATCCCGGCTTTGACACTTACTAGCTGTGTGACCTTTGAAGATTACTTAACCTCTTTACCTACCTCTTTAAGATATCTAATGAGATTCAATGACCATGTATATGAAAAGTTTGTAATCAAGCCAAGACACAACATCTGATGTTATACAACCAGTTAGTGTGCAGTGAAGCCACAAACACACCTTAGCCTTGGAAATTCAGTTCTTAGCAGCCCCAGCCGATAGTAGCTATGTTACAATATGAATTAATGAATTTTAATAAACTAATTTTTCCCTCCATTTCAAAATAGAAGAGACAGGAGCAGTTTGAAGCTTTTATCACCATCTCCACTTCCAGAGCTTTCTCTGTCCTGAGGTTAAAAAAAAGTCTCAGTTTTAATAATCAGGTCAGATGTAAATATATTAATTCTAGCCTTTATTGACTTAAAGACAATAGTAGGCTCGTATTAGACAATTGTTAACAAGAGCCTATTTAACCATGGGATAGCAACAGTCTGATCTGAATCTGAATTTATCAGGCACACAAATAGTAACACTAGTTTGTAAACACATGTGGACAGTCCATCTCTGTGGCAGATACTGTAGGATGCCTCACTCTATGTTCATGCCCAGTCTCCTCCACTGCCTTCTTTATGTAGAGGCTACAGAGCAAAACACTCACCTTCCCAGACTCACTGGCCACTCAGGATAGCCTTTTGATACAGTTCTGACCAAGGACATGTAGGCAGAAATCCCTGGAAGAGGGTTTCCCAGGAAAGAACCATGATCAAGACTCTTTTTGTCTGAGGTTGTATGTCCCACTTTTTTTTTTTAAATTTGAACAACGCACTTGTTTGAAATCACTTGGGGGGGGGGGATATCTATGTGACAGCTAAAAATTGTCTATACATTGACACCCAACATATGTGTTCACTGCTGGGAGCTATGTCCTGACAAGATAGCACTGACTCCCCTTTAGAGGAGTTCCCTAAAGGGGAGTCCCCTTTCTTCTGTGACAGAAGTGATGAGGACAAGGCACTGAGTTCCCTTTGTGGCTCAGCAGTAACAAACCTGACTAGTATCCATGAGGATGCGGGTTTGATCCCTGGATTCACTCAGTGGGTTAAGGGTCTGGTGTTGCCATGAGCTGCAGTGTAGGTCACAGATGTGGCTTGGATCCCACATTGCTGTGGCTGTGGCGTAGGCCTGCAGCTGCAGCTCTGATTTGACCCCTAGCCTGGGAACTTCCATATGCCTGTGGATTTGACTCTAAAAAGCAAGGGGAAAAAAAAAAAGTAGCGAGTGAAAAAAGTCCCTTCAACAAATGGTGTTAGGACAACTGGACATCCATATGCAAAGGGTTGAAGTTGGAGTCCTACCTCACATTATGTACAAAAATTAAATCAAAATGGATCAACAACCTAATTATAAGAGCTAAAGCTATAAAACCTTGGACAAAAACAGGATAAAATCTTTATGATCTTGGATTTGGTAATAAATCTCTCAGATATGACACCAAAAGCACAAGCAACAAAAGAAATAATGGACAAAATGGACTCCATCAAAATGAAAAACTTCGGAGTTCCCACCATGGTGCAACAGGATCAGGGGCATCTCTTCAGCA
The DNA here is from genome assembly GCA_028533215.1 of Babyrousa celebensis. Classification (NCBI taxonomy): domain Eukaryota; kingdom Metazoa; phylum Chordata; class Mammalia; order Artiodactyla; family Suidae; genus Babyrousa; species Babyrousa celebensis. The sequence goes on from CM052683.1 coordinate 126,281,080, forward strand.
CCAGGATGCAGGTTCAGTAATCCTCCCAGCACAGTAGGTTAAAGGATCCTACAGCTGCTGCATAGGTCACAACTGTGGCTCAGATCTGATCCCTGGTCTGGGAACTCCATATGCCGTGGGGCAGCCAAAAAAGAAAAAACAAATTTAAACTTTTGGGAGTTCCCTCATGGCTTAGCAGGTTAAGGATCCAGCATTGGCTCTGTGGTGTGGGTTCAGTCTCTGGCCTGGGAAATTCTGTATGCTGTGGGTGCAGCAAAATAAATAAATAAATAAGTAAGTAAATAAGTAAGTAAGTAAATAAATAAATAAATAAATAAATAAATAAAATAAAAACTTTTGTGCATCAAAGAATATCAAGGAGTTCCCATTGAGGCTTAGCAGGTTAAGGACCCAATGTGAGGATACATGTTTGATCCCTGGCCTCGCAGTGGATTAAGGATCAAGTGTTGCTGTGTCTGTGGTATAGGCCCCAGCTGCAGCTGAGATTTGACTCCTAGCCAGGAAACTCCCATAAGCCACAGGTGCAACTGTTAAAAAAATTTTTTTAAAAAGAATATCATAAAGAAAAACAACCCAATGGAAGAGAATATATGCAAGTCATGTAGCTATTGAGCCTAGTATCCAGAATACATAAAGAACTTACAACTCAATAACCAAAAAAAAAAAAGACAACCCAATTAAAAAATGGGCATAGGGCTTACATATTTTTCCAAAGAAGATATACAAATAGCCAAGCATATGACAAGATGTTTAACATCATTAGTAATTAGGGAAATACAAATAGAAACAATGAGTTACCACTTCACATCCACCAGGATGGCTATCATTTTTAAAAATGGGAAATAAGTGTTGGTGAGGATATAGAGAAATTGGAATCCTCATGTATCGCTCCTGGGGGCATGGATATTTGGCAGTTTCTCAAAAATTTAAATATAGAATTACCACATGACTCAATAGTTCCACTCTTAGGCACCGATCGAAAAGAACTGAAACTGGTACTCAAATAACATGTACACACGTCCACAGCAACAAAAAAGTGGAAACAGCCCAAGCATGTGCTGTATGAACCTCATATACTATGGTATATGTGGAGATGCACCTCAAAAACCTTATGCTAAGTGAAAGCAGACAGACACAAAAGGTCTAATTTTGGGAGATGGTGGCTGCAGGACATTGTGAACATACCTAAATGCCATTGTCCATTTCAAAATGGCTAATTTTATATGACTTCACCTCAACTTTTTTAAAAAAGGTAGCAAGCTCCCAGGACCAAATGTAATCAGTGCAGGTCACTGCCTTGCTGTAAAGAAATTGGGAAGTCTTTTATTTTCTTCATTAATATAAAAAAAAAAAGGTGTAAAATAAGGACAAAACTCTGTTCTTCACTAGCCTTTCTGGGAAATAAGACATCCAGTTTTCTGGTTTCTTCTGTTCTTCTGCTTGCCTTTGAACATTCCTCCTTTTGTCCAATACTGACTACTCAAGATTGGTAGAAGAGTGAATAGTAAATGCATAAACTATAATCTTATTATGCCTCTGGCATAAAGAAATTATTGAAATGTAGTTATCTTTTTAACTTTTTTTTTTTTTTTTGCTTTTTTAGGGCTGCACCTGCACAATATGGAGGTTCCTGGGCTAGGGGTCCAATTGGAGTGAGAGCTGTCGCTCTCATGACAGCCACATGAGATCCGAGCCACATCTGCAACCTACACCACAGCTCATGGCAATGCCGGATCCTTAACCTACTGAGCGAGGCCAGGGATTGAACCTGCAACCTCATGGCTCCTAGTCAGATTCATTTCTGCTGCACCGCAACAGAAACTCCGAAATGTAGGTATCTTTTAAAAATCACTAAAAATGGGATTATGGTAGTTTCATATATTTATGCAATTTTACTGTACTTTAGAAAAAATAAAAGATTGCTATTGGACTACAGACATTTGTCTCAGAACTCTCGTGACAATTTTAATCTTGTAAAAGCTTGGAATGTGGAGTTCCTGTTGTGGCTCAGCAGCTTAAAGACCCGAGGTGGTCTCTGTGAGGTTGTGGATTCGTGGGTTAAGAATCTGAGATCGCAGATGTGGCTCAGATCTGGTGTTGCCAGAGCTGTGGGGTAGACCTGCAGTTCTGATTCGACCCCAGACTGGGATGGGAACTTTCGTATGCCACTGCAGGTGCAGCTATAAAAAGAAAAAAAAAAAAAAAAAAAAAAAAAAAGCTCTGAATGCTTGGTACTCAGATTTCACTGTATAGTTTTATCCAGGTTTACTAGCTTCCTAGTGCTGCATAACAAAGCATCTCAGAGTAGCTTAAACATGAATTTGTTCTGAGTTTTAGAGGCTAGAAATTTGAAATCAAGGTGTCAGCAGGGCCATGTTCTCTCTGAAGTCTCTAGGGAAGTCCTTCCTTGCTTCCTCCCAATTTGGTGGCTCCAGGCAGTCCTTGACTAGGGGCAGGATAATTCCAATCTCTGCCTCCATCTTCACATGCCTTGCTTGCTGTGCTTGTTTTCTTTTCTTATAAGGACCCCAGTCATTGGATTTAGAGCCCACCTGAAAGCCAGGATGCTTTCACCTCAGGATCCTTAATTAATCTGCAAAGACTCTTCCCAAAAGAAGTGACATTCTGACATTTTGGGTGAACATGAATTTTGGGAGGACACTATTCACCCCACTACACTATGTAAGCAATATAATTTCTTTTTTTTTTTTTTGGACCACACCTGCGGCATATGGCGTTCCCAGGCCAGGGATTGAATCCTGTAGCTATGGCAACACTGGATCCTTTAACCCAATGCACCAGGCTGGGGATCAAATCTGCACTGCTGCAGCAACCCATGTCATTGCAGTTAGGATTCTTAACCACTGCACAGCGGGACCTCCATAATTTCTCTTTTTGACACAGTTAGGGTTTCTTAAAACTGCAAATTCAAATTTGGCTTGGTAAAATTAGAATAATTCTTCTGGGGAAAATTCTATTAAAAAATAAATCTGTAATCTTCCAAACAAATTAAATCGAATTAACAAAAAAATCAAATTCCTAGAATTAAATCCCCCCTTTACTTATTGTCTAAAACTGATGTAAGAAAAATGCCTTTTGACAGAAAAAAGCATGACAGATTGGTGATATATTATTTATAATTTATTACTTAACAAAAAATAACTTCAGCTTTCTCATCACAATGACAATTTAGTAAATCCTCTCCTAGAAGTCAGGGGACCTGACACAATTTTTACTAGGAAGAACTTTCTTTTTAAATCCCTAAGCCATAATATTTTTAAAATCTAAAGTCAATTTTTTAAAAATTTAGATGGTGAAACTATAACTATCTTCAAAATATACAGTGAAAGTTGTCAGTCAAGTATAAACCCCTAGTTGAAAATATTATAATTATTTAATGTTCATGTAATTTTATAGTCAAATTACCAAATTACAAGACAATGTTGGTAGACCATACATTTTCCAAACTATAAGAACAGATCCCACTTCATATAGTTTAACACCCAGGGGAAATTTTTCCTACATTAGTGAAAATTAATTTTATTATAAATTTTCAGGAATTCTTTCTAATGCACCAAGATTTCATATGAAAAAGCAGAAGTTATTTTTATTTTTCATAGAAAATAGTATGTATGAACCTAATGTAGAAATCTGATGTTAGACAATTCCTTTGGCAGAAAATATTTAAGTATAAACAGGTCTTAAAATAAATATAATCCATAAGATCATGAAAAAGAAAAATAACAATCCTGTATTTCTTATTAACACCAAAAGTATTTCAGTACACAGATTTTATACTATCAACCTGCAACACAAAATTCATTACAGTATGGCAAAAATAAAATTATTTTAATTTAAAAGGGAGAAGAAATTCTGGATGTATAAAATTTCACAGATAAATGCCAATATACACTATATACATGTTGCATCTTATAGCATTCCAAAACTACATTAGGTGAACTTAACTGGCTGATCCCAATTTCGTAGGTGTGAAATATTTATTCTAGCTCAAAGACTTAAGCAAAATTAAGGTTTTACAACTAAGATCTCAATTATACATGAAATATTTACACAAACATTAAAATAACTGTTTATTAAATATTGTTTGGGAAAAATGTAAGATTTCCATATATATGCAAACATTAATTATTTTCAAGAGCAGCTTTGTAAATGCTTTTTTATGTTGTTTTCTTTAAAGAATAAAAGATTCATTTCCAAAAAAGGAAGGTGCCATTTTAGAATTTTTTATAAGTATATAATTGAATTCACATGGAAGGAAAATACTGGATAAAAAACAGAATAGAGACATGAAAGGTTAAAACTTTTTTTCCAGTTACTTATATTTGAAATAAGACAGTAACAGAAATTGGGCTTTTAAATACTGCTTGTTTTTTCCTTTAAATATAAACCAAGTAGTATGTATAAGACCATTTCATTTTAGGATACAGTTTCTTTGAAAAAGGAACATACTTACATCAAATTTCTGTAAATAAATAAATGACAAAAATTTCCAGAGCACTGTCTTCAAATGGATTCTTAGAAAGACCAAGGCTTTCTTAAAAAACAAAAAACAACATAAAGGAGTTCTCCTGTGGCAGTGGATTGGATCCTTGGCTTGGGAGCTTCCACATGCCAATGGATGCGGCTCCCCCCCACCATGGCCCCCCAAAAACCCTCAACGATAGAGAAATCTTGCTTCTGTGCATGTTAACTTTTAAAAACTAAACTTAGGCCCATTGTTTTTCCTAGTCTGAATATCATGTATCTATGCATATGTATTTGCACTTTGTGTTATCTAAACAGTTGGCAGATGATGCAGCAGTATGCACATTTTTAGAAGAGAAAACAATCCTTATTGGTTTATTACCTAACTCCTATGGTATGTGAAATCTATTAATACTATAAACTCACTTAAAACACAGGCTTCAGGAAAACTGGCTTGATGGCTTCCCAATAAATCCATTGCCTACTATTATTCCACAGGCTCAGGATTATTTCTGAAAGGAATAGCCAAAATTTTCAACAGTCTGGCATCCAGAATGGTACTCAAATCACTTCTTTAAAAGAACACATCAATAAAAGGACACATCATCCATGGTTCGTATATAGTACATCAAATTATTAGGAATATCTCATAGCTCAAATTCACATGTAATCCATGAAAAGGAAGTGCAGCATCTTTATACTCTACACTACAGAAAAAAACTAACAAAAACAAGTGGACCATATCTTCATTAGAATTAGTGGCAATTCTAAGTGCTAAAGACCCTTGTAGGAAAAGAAATGTTTTTTTTCCAAGGAATGGAAATGTTTTCAGGGCCATTCCTCAGCCCACTTTTGGCAAGCCTGGGGGACTAGCTAAATGCTTTATCACACGCCTGCATTTATATGGTCTTCACTGATAATAACAAAACATTTTTGTTCCTCCCAAAGTGCTCTTGCTTCTGTAGATAATTAATGCTAATTATTACTCAACACATCACTGAGAGCAAAACTGACAGTATCAAAAACAAAACTGCAATTTAAGGAGCCAAAGGAAATATGCAGGGAAATGAAATGCTGATATAGAAACGTTTGTCTCTTAAAAGAATGGTGTGTGGGAAAATGAAAAAAAAATATGCAGACAAAAAAATATTTAAAGGCTTTACTGCTCTTCTAATTACCATGACATTTTAGGGGTAAATGGTGGTTTCTTTATAATGCTCCTACCTCATATTGGTTTTTTTTTGTTTGTTTTTTTGCTTTTAGGGCCACACACGTGGCATATGGAAGTTCCCAGGCTAGTGGCTGAATTGGAGTTGTAGCCACCGGCCTATCCCAGAGTCACAGCAACACCAGATCTGAGCTGTGTCTGCGACCTACATCATAGCTCATGGAAACACTGGATCTTTAACCCACGCAGTGTGGACAGGGATCGAACCCAAAACCTCATGGTTCCTAGTCAGATTCGTTTCTGCTGAGCCACAGCGGGAACGCCATAGCTCATATTGTTTAGTGTCATAGTTACAAGGCTACTTGTTGGTTATCCTGATCTGAGAGATTTGAAAGTAAGAAAAAACTAACTAAAAGCAACCTGAAGCTGCTTCTCATTGAAAATTTGACTTCAAACAAGTTGGACTTGAAAAAACCTTTTATGGGCCTATCAGAGTATGATAAGTTTTTGTGCTTTATTTATTCATGTGCCTTTTGAGTTGAAGAAAAAAAGTTTTCTTCTTTTAATATTTTCAGATTAGAATCACAAGGGTCAAGTAATACATTATGAAGACTTTCGAGAAAATGCTTAGTTTGTTTTTAAAGGAGAGGCTGCTGCTGATGGTAATTTGCTTGCTGCTGTGCAATGGAATGAGCTGGAACTGCCACTGGAAAGCCTGCCAATTGCGGCAAATTGGAAGTAGTGTTCTGGTAAGATGACATATCCACGGACATCCCCATCTGCTGTGTGTAAGCAGCTGTACCAGTAGCTGATTGAAGGTTAGAGTTCTGGTTCATATAAGTAGAATTGGAAACAGTGTCTTGTCCAGCGCTATAAACAAAATTTTAAAAAGAAAACCATACTTCGCATTATTCAGGTTATAGTCAGAGGTCAATCATCATGAGAAAATAAAAATGTCTTTTCCATCTTTTTAACTGTATATAGCCCTACTATTCTGATTAGGATTTAACCACTCCAACTAGCCAACACTCTTGAAGTAATTTTTCTATTTGGGAGGAAGAAAGTACTCAAAAAGAAATAATAAAGACTGTAAGGCCTATCTGTTTTGTCTTCTCCAAAATCTCTCGTGGAGAATGTTTACAAGTCTTTTGAGGAGATGCAGATTGTTCCCGCCAGCTGCAGTGAGAAGAGAACCTCAGCTCAAGTACACCCTCAACCTCTGTTCTCTCTTCCCCCTTCTCTCGGTCAGCACAGAGGAGACCACTCTTCCTTAACTCTTTACACTTTTGAATTCCTACATAAAAATAAAGGCAAGGAGTTCCTGTCATGGCTCAGTGGAAATGAATCTGACTAGTATCTGTCTATGAGGATTCAGGCTCAATCCTTGACCTCCTTGATCAGTGGGTCGGGGATCCGGCATTGCCATGAGCTGTGGTAAAAGTCGCAGATGAGGCTTGGATCTTGCCTTGCCTCTGGTGCAGGATCTGGTGCAGGCCAGCAGCTGTAGCTGTGATTTGACCCTAGCCTGGGAACCTCCATATGCTGGAGGTGTGGCCCTAAAGAAAAAGAAAAAAAGAAAAAAAAGGAATAAAGGCAGGGAGAATGTGTAATCCACATAGGGACTTGAATCTATCCTCAAGATGGTCCTGACCTATAGTTTACTTATTAGCACTATACAAAAGAAACAAAAACAAACCTAAAAAACAAAAACAAAATACCCACTAAGTTGAAAAATCACACCAAACTGCAGGACTTTTGCTTGTTCCTGTAATTACTATAGCATGTCTTATGAAAGAGATACGATTTATTTACTTTTTATTTTTTACAGCCACACCTATGGCAAATGGAAGCTCCCAGGCTAGGGATAGAATCAGAGCTGCAGCTGAAGCCTATGCCACAGCAATTCTGGATCTGAACCACATCTGCCACAGCTTGCAGCTTAACCCACTGAGTGATGCCAGGGATAGAACCTGCTTCCTCAGAGAGGAACGATGGGTCTCTAACCCAATGAGCCACAACAGGAACTCCGATACATTTTTAATGCACTAAATACACTGCTTCGATACTGGCGTATTCATGTCTATACTCCTCCAGTTTTCTCTCTACTATTTCTAGTCTCACCCAGGATAACATTTTTACATTTTAATTGAATTAAACACCACTATGACCAGATTTTTTTTAATTTCCAGATAATATCTAAAATTTATACTCATGGAATATAAGAATGGGTAGAGACCTCAAAGATCATTATATTACTATACTGAATTAACATTTTATGTGCCAGAAGGCAAGATTTAAACATGTTTTTCAGAACAGAAGTGTTAGTATAAAAAATTAGACTACAAATTCCATAGCTCAAACACACTTTTTTTAAGAGTCAAAGTAACAAAAATTTTTTGATTTTTAGGAGTGCATGCTCCTAAAATTCATCTAGGATTACTTTAGTAGGCTGATTACAGCACCATGCTAAGTATATTATTGGCTTGGTGCCTATAAGCGACAGTTAGCTTTATTTTGTTCCAGGATCCCAGATTATAAGCCAGGTCTAGGCACCATTTCCATACAGGCAGCAAAGCTAAAACAGCATCATTCTGATTTCATGGGATCATGAATGTGCAGTTCTAGACTTTTATCTCAATAGCAAAAGAGGGCACTATTATTATAAAAAGAAGGGTCTAGTTATTCTCATTCTGAAAGTCTGTGAAAATTTAATGTCTATAATTACAAAATTAACACAGCTCTCCAACTTACCTTAAATATGGAGTTTGACCAGGCTGTGTTGTCACTGAGGAATTCACACTTGGAGGCAGAGATCTCAGTGGACCGATTTGATCTGGTCCTAGGCTGTAGCTCTGGGCAACGGTGACTTGGTGAATACTTTGACCCATATAGTTTCCACCATGTGGCTGAACTGGATATGTCTATTACCCAAAGAAAAAAAAGACTGACTCACTGATCTCCCAAACAGCAGCCTAGCAATACTTTTAAAACTTTACAAGACTTAAATGAAATAACATGTTATAGTTCTTTGGGGAGCAATCTGATTCCACCCCTCTAGTATAAACAGTAGAGAGCTTCCAAATCACAGTGCCCAATCTATGGAAATTTATGATTTACTTGCTTATTCTTTTACTCTGCAGGGGGTTGAAAGGAAGGGAGGTGGTGAATTTTCAAAGAGCAGGTTGGAATCCATCCAGGCTGCCTATTACTAAGTAACATGTCTTGCTGTAGAGCCACAGAAACCTATATGCTCCCTTGATGGGCAACCCAGTATCACTTCGAGTCACCATCAGAGAGATGACCTTCTTCACCCCCATTTCAAGGCAACTTATTCAACTCCTTTTAAAGAATGAAACATAAAAGAAAAAGTTGAAGAGTAAACGGTATCAAGGCAGGGTACAGGCCCTCCCTGTTAATGCCTCTATCCTGCCCAGGACAGATAGGACAAAAGGAAAGAAGAATTGTGGGTAAAGGAGATGTTTCCTCAAGAAATAGCAAAATGGTCTAAGTATCTGGATAGTTATACGTGCCCTACTTAATTTCCAGGATAACATCTCTTTAAGGACAGGATCTACCATCAGCCTACCAAATGTAGCATTCAGAACAATACACATTTAATAAATATCAGATAAGATCTATCATTGCTCCAGTTTTAAACTATGCTATTTTTAAAGCAAAGACCAATGACATGAAAACTTAGAATACTAGAAATGCCAAATCAACTACTATACTAAGTACAATCATATTACCTCCTTTGCAGACACAATAGCTCACTGACAATGGGGCTGGAACGGTGGGAAGGGAACCCTTCTGCAGGCTCCTGAATGGTCTTCACAGATACAACTAACAGGGTGGTACTCCAACTTTTTCTAGTGTGAACTTTTTTTTTCAAATTGGAATAGGAACTCTGAATATCTCAAAATACTATTACATATGAATAGTGTCGAGAGGATTATGTGAAGAATCAAACTAGATAGAAAGCTAACTTCTAAAAAAAATGAGTTGTATTTAGTGAAACACAAATTGTAAATAGCATGCAACAGAGAAACCTGACATAGGAATGACAGCCTTTTACAGACACACAAAGAAGTAAATACAACACACAGTCCTATAATACAATGGTGCAGACATTTCTATTTTGTTCCATTTTCACAGCAGCAGCAGCAGCAGCAGCAGCAGCAAATAATTCTTTGAAAACAGAAGCAACACTGAATAAACTCCAGCTGTCTTTTGCACCCAGAAATCCTTTCTACTCTCATATGTTCTTCATTTTCAAAAGTTCGAGGCATGGCATATTTGATAAATGTATCTTGTCTGACAGTTACCATGGTAACTATTCTTTTTTTACATAACAATTATGTTGTGTCAAGTCATCTAGATTATGCACCCACATTTTAACTTTTCTCCTTGGTGTCCCCTCCACACAATCTTTTACATATCACTTATCATAAATCAATATGAAATTTGTTCATCCAAGCTCATTCTGAATTCAACCCCTAACTGGCTGAAATTTGAAAAAGGCTTCAGAATACCAGATACTCATCAATACAAATATTCACTTTAGCTGGGAAGCACAGAAGAGGTGTAAGTCCTGGAAGAGATGCTGTTCATGAACTGCTCATGGAACCTAAATGTACAGGCTTGCATCATATCCTCATCATGCATAGATTTTGAACAATATGAGTTATGCATCTATGAAAATATAGACCATGATCTAAGAACAAAATAAATTCAATAAGCCTTTTAGTAATCACATAAGTCAAAGAAATCTTAAAAGAAATTTAAAAAACATGTCCAATTTTGCTTGCTGAGCAATAGGAACAGCATCAGTACCTCATCTGGAAGACTTCCGATATGCCAGGCATTGTTCTAAATCAAAGGATTTATACTTTATACTTACAAAAGGAATTTATACTTACATAAAGGATTTATGCTTGTATTTACAAAAGCTTATGAAAAGCAGAACTCCCCTCATGTAGTTAATGGGGCTCTTTATTATGTTAAAAATGAACTAACAGTGACCCAAACCATAGCAGTGACCATGCCAGACCCTTAGCCCATTTAGCCACCAGGGAACTCCTGGCATCATTCTGATATGAACATTAATTATTTAGCCAACATTTTTTTTGACAAAGATGAAGTTTAAAATTTTATTCATGGACCACAGAAATTTTAATACTATCCCTTAAAATACTTTTTTCCTTTTTCAGCCACAGCCACGGCATAAAGAAGCTCCCAGGCCAGAGAGCAAATCCGAGCCGCATCTGCAACCTACGTCACAGCTGGAAGCAACACCGACCGGATCCTTAACCCACTGTGCGGAGCTGGGGATCGAAATGGCAACTCCACAGAGACAAGCTGGATACATTAACCCATTGCACCACAGCAGGAACTCCAAAAGCAAATTTTTTAATTGAAAAAATTTTTTAAATTTTGAACGATGTTCTCAAAAAACATGCTCACCTGCACTGGAACCCCAGCTGATGAAGGTGGGTAATGTCCTGAATGATGTAGCTTTGAATAGACTGAATATACTGGAGATTCATTCACCAACTTGTTATACAGTTCCAGAGCCTCCAAGACTTTTACATTCAATTCAGACAATTCTGAATGCTTCCTAATACAGAAGAAAAGTATGTTACTACTCTTCAAAAATTTTAAGGACATACTTAGTAACATAAATTTTTTTTAAATTTAGCACATTTTCTATTCATAAAAGGTTTTTTTAATATACTATGGAAGAACATTCAAAAGGGGGAAATGGGAGGAGGAAGTATTTAATTTATGTAATGACTGGGCTAATTTGACTCTTTTTTTTTGGCCAAGCCCATGGCAATGTGGAAGTTCCCAGGCCTGGGACTGAACCCATGCCACAGCAGTGACCCAAACCATAGCAGTGACCATGCCAGACCCTTAGCCCATTTAGCCACCAGGGAACTCCCAGCATCATTCTGATATGACTTCTAAATAGGGAAAGTCCTTTCCACATCTAGTAAAATGCAGTCGACTCAGAATTTTGGCACTATTGAAAATTTTGTTTCTTATATTACAGGTTTCTGTTGAAAATTCAATTACAAAGAAGAGTAATTTCTAATTTAGGAAGAATACAAGCCTTAATTAAAAACCTTAGTAGAAAAAAGTACTTACTCAGGCAAGGCCCAGAGCGTATTATGAAGTGCAATATGAATGAGATAAAAGCACATTCACACACAAAATCACATACATTTTCATTTGCTTATACTCATGAAAGGATCAACTAAAAGAAAATTAATAATTTTCCTTTAAGGAGTTCCCGTCATGGTGCAGTGGAAACGAATCTGACCAGGAACCATGAAGTTGCGGGTTCGATCCCTGGCCTCGCTCAGTGGGTTAAGGATCCAGTATTGCCATGAGCTGTGGGGTAGGTTGCAGATGTGGCTTGGATCCTGAGTTGCTATGGTTGTGGTGTAGGCCAGTGGCTACAGCTCCAATTAGACCCCTAACCTGGGAAATTCCATAGGACACGGGTGTGGCCCTAAAAGACAAAAATAATAATAATAATAATTTTCCTTTAAAATGCAAACAAAACCCATACATAACTGCATAAACTAGTCTCTACTGATTGTTCATTGGTTTCTTTTGAAAAAGTTGAATGAAACCAGGTCCAAATAAGAACATTTTCAAATTTGCATCTTCAACTCTGCCAAAGGAACTACAAAGCAAGTCCTTTTGATTTGGTACAGTTATATCTGTTTCCCTGAATGTAATAAAGAATTCCCTTTGAAACTGACAAGGTCATAAAAGTTAAACAGCCACTTTATCTGGCCTAAAACACGTCTGCTAACTAAATGTAGCTGTGTATGTGTGTGTGTGTGTGTACACAGAGAGGCTCAAGACACAAGAGGCAGAAACAGGCATTCAGACCCAGGGCAACCAAATACATGACCTGGACTGAGTCCTATCAGGACTTGTGTGTGTGTGTGTGTGTGTGTGTGTGTGTGTGTACACAGAGAAACAGGCATTCAGACCCAGGGCAACCAAATACATGACCTGGACTGAGTCCTATCAGGACTTACCACCTTTCTCTATCAAAGACTATTATGTCTGAAACAAATAAAAAGCATTGGTTCCTCTCTTGCATGTGTGACTTCAAAAAGGAGGTCAAATTCTATTTTCAGAAATGGTAGTTGCAAATCACATAGGAAGCTTCAAAAATTAGTGTCCATGCTAACAAATGTGACACTAAGAATCAACCCTAGGCAGCTGGTCCACATAACCCAGCATGCTGATGAAACACCAGGAGAACACAGAAGGGCAGGATGACTTCGCCCACTTGTGATCACCTTCGAGGATATGAGATATGATCCCAAAGTAGTAACAAATTTTGACTGAACTATCCTGGGACAGAGAAATTAGGCAGAAGGCATAGTTCTCTCCTTCAAAAAAACTGTACTCTATTAGGGAGACAAGGCTAAGAACATGAAAAATAGCAAATGATATAAGACAGCATATAATTGAATGCAAAGTTCAATGAAACAGAAGACATACAGATGGCCAAAAAACACATGAAAAGATGTTTAACATTACTCATCATTAGAGAAATGCAAATCAAAACCACTATGAGGTACCACCTTACACCAGCCAGAATGGCCATCATCAAAAAGTCTACAAACAATAAGTGCTGGAGAGGGTGTGGAGAAAAAGGAACCCTAGTACACTGTTGGTGGGAATGCAACTGTGGAAAACAGTATGGAGATTCCTCAGCAAACTAAAAATAGAACTACCATTTGATCCAGCAATCCCACTCCTGGGCACCTATCCAGAGAAAACCATGACTCAAAAAGACTCATGTACTCCAATGTTCACTGCAGCACTATTTTCAATAGCCAAGACATGGAATCAAGCTAAATGTCCATCAACAGAGGAGTGGATCAAGAAGATGTGGTACATATACAATGGAACATTACTCAGCCATTAAAAGGAACGAAATACTCGCATTTTTAGCAACATGGATGGACCTAGAAAGTATCATGTTGAGTGAAGTCAGTCAGACAATGAGACACCAACATCAAATGCTTTCACTGACATGTGGAATCTGAAAAAAGGACACCATCTTTGCAGAACAGATACTGACTCACAGACTTTGAAAAACTTACGGTTTCTAAAGGAGACGGTTTGGGGGGGTGGGGGGATGCGCTGGGGTTGTGGGATGGAAATCCTATAAAACTGGATTGTGATGATCATTGTACAAGTATAAATGTAATAAATTCATTGAGTAATAAAATTTTTAAATTAAAAATAAATAAATAAATGAAAAAGGGAACAGAAAAGTTTAGAGGAGATTAATCTGACTGAAAAGGCTTTATGGAGAAGCTAGGACTTAAGCTGTCACCTGAGGACAGATGGATAGGCCAAGCAAAAAAGGAAGCCTATGTCAGGTCCATGGAGCTGCATGAATTAAGGCAAGCAAAAGGAATGAGAAGGGTACACAGGAGAAGAATGAAAAGGGCCATTTGACTGAGACGGTAGGAAATGACTTTTGGAAGGCAGTAGGAAAGACTGTTAGAACAGCCTGGAACATAGTTAAGTTCAGACTACTGATCTCTCTTCAGTAACTCTACCTATACTTTTTTTGGAGTGATTTACATATTTATCCAATATAATTTCCTAGTATGATAAATGCTACAAAATTTCATTCTGTACAATGACAGATAGAAATGAAATGTAAAACTTAATATTCTGACAGTAAAGCTTTCCTTATTAGGAAAAACAAACTGATGATGATCCATTCAAGGGATGAAAGAATATTTTATTCATCTCTGAGTGATTGAGAAGGGTAAATAGTCAATAAAAATTTGTTGAAGAACAGTAAGTATTTTCCAGAAGAGAAGCTGCATCTGCAGTCAGTGGGCATGGAACAGAAAATGCCACCTGGCCTATTCAGAAACTGAAATTGAAGAGAAAACTGGTTAACAGGTGAGCTCTCAAATAATTAACTCATATCAGAAATAATCACTCTAGGAGTTCTCGTGGCTTAGTAGTTAGCGAACCTGACAAGCATCCATGAGGACAAGGGTTCGATTCCTGGCCTCGCTCAGTGGGTTAAGGATCCGGCGTTGCTGTAAGCTGTGGTGTAGGTCACAGATGCGGCTTGGATCTCGAGTTGCCGTGGTTGTGGTATAGACTGGTGGCTTCATCTCCAACTGGACCCCTAGCCTGGGAATCTCCATATGCCGCAGGTGCGGCCCTAAAAAAAAAAGACAAAGGAAGAAATAATCACTGTAATTTTTAATTGTTCTAGACCATTTCCTCTGAAAATATTCTTTTTATCAACAAAAATAGAACTAGGGAATTCCCTTCGTGGCTCAGCAGTTAAGGAACCCAACTAGGATCCATGATGTGGGTTCCATTCTTGACATAGGATCTGGCGTTGCTGTGAGCTGTGGTGTAGGTTGCAGATGTGGCTCAGATCCCATGTGGCTGTGGCTGTAACTGGCAGCATTAGCTCGGATTTGACCCCTAGCCAGGAAATTTCCATATGTCACGAGTGTGGCCCCCCCCCAAAAAGGGGGGGGGGGCAAAAATAAATAAATAAATAAAACAAAAATAAAACTATACTGTCACATGTTCTCTTTCTCTCACTATGTAGTATGACATCCTTACATAGATATTTGTCAATAACACTGCTTTTTATTGTAGAATATGTGGATGTATAATTTTTTAAACCAATCTCATACTGAAAGACATTTTAGTTACTTTCAAGTTTGTTGTTATAAATAACACTATGAAAAATACTCTAAGAGCTAAATCTTTGCATATATATTTATGTATTTGGCATAAGCCTGAAATTGCTAGGTTAAAAGATATGGATTATTTTTAGGCTCCAGAAAGGTTTATATAATTGCACCCCAGCCACAGCTAATGTAACACTGACCATTTTTCTTTTTAATCTTCTCCCATTTGATTATTCACTGACCATTATTAACATGCCTGCACTGAAACCAAAGAGATGTATAAGTAGATATTCAATGCTTTCTCCAAAATAACACCAATAAAATATGATGAAACTACAACAATTGTTTCATTTATTACAACAGGGATTTATTTTTCATTTCCATAAAAAAATGAAAATGAATTTACAAAATAATACCCCAGGGGGAAAAGAATCTGAAAAAGAATGGATGTGTATGTATGTGTAGTTGGATCCATTTGTTGTACAGCAGAAATTGTCATAGCACTGTAGATCAACTATACGTCAATAAAACTTAAAAACAATCCAACCCCCCAGAAGAACAAACAAAAACAAAAACAAAATGTCCCAGGGAACAAGATTACAATTTTCAGTGACTTGAAAAAATCTTGCTGTTACCACTCTGGTAAAGGCAGATAAGGAGTAATTCCAGTTCTTTTTTTTTTTTTCTTTTTTTGAAACTTTTCCCCAGCTTTACTGAGCTATGCAGTTCCTGCTCTCCTTGTACTGTTTGGTACACAAGTTCAGTAAACAGACTCTAGAATGGAATGATGAGGGAACACTAAACACCAACTCCTTCTGACTTCAGATTAAAGTTCAGAAGAATAAGAGGAGGAGGCAAAACTAAGATAGAAGCTCGAAACCCTAACAGTCTGTTCTTTAGTGCTACTATTCCTAAGAAGAGTAAGACTAGATGGGATAATGAAATTTAAAAGGACAAGAGAAATACAAGGAAGAAATATGAGAAGAGAAGGTATGCACACTGGCTTTAGAGTCAGAAATACAAAGGACATTTCATTTGAAAGCTTCACAAACACTACTTCTCATTATATAAACAAGGCAATGCTTGCTTAAGAGCCCTATTCTCATTTTGTGCTGTATTCAACAACTTTTCCTTTCATTATTCATTACCCCTCCACTCCAGCCCAAGTAAGAAAATGAACACTGGCACCATTAAGAACAGGAATCCAGGAGTTCCCACTGTGGCTCAGCAGGTTAAGGCCCCAATGTAGTTTCCAAGAGGATGCAGGTTTGATCCCTGGCCTCACTCAGGGGGTTAAGTATCCGGTGTTTCTGCAAGTTGCAGCGCAGGATGAAGATACCCTTGGATCTGGTGTTGCCATGGCTATGACGTAGGTCAGTAGTTGCAGCTCCAATTCGACCCCTAGGTTGGGAACTTCCATATACCACAGGAGTCCATTGTTCTACGTATACTCTACTGTCATTAAAAAAATTGCTACTGAAATTAAAAGTACCATCCTGCTATCAGTTTGTAAGAGTTTTGGAAACAGAAACAATTTCAAAAGATTAAACAGTTTCACAAAAACTCCCTAGCTTAAAATTCTGCCAAAACCAAGTAAACATAAGAAAATTAAACTTGTTACTTGCTGCATGAAGAATCTCACCTATCAATCTCTTCAAGTTTTTCATCTATCATTGGACCCATCTGTTGGCAAATGTCTGTAAATACAAAAATATTTTAAAATCTGGAAACTAAAAACCAGTTTAAGTCAGTTTCAGTAACTTTTAACACTAGAGCACCAATGTGCAACACCATGCAAAATACATAGAGAATTAAGTTTACACCAGAGAAAGGAATATAAAAGACCTAACTTTAATTCTATTCAGTACCAATATTAATGTCATGGGACCAGGACAAAGTCAAAATCAGAACAGAAATCCCACCATGTCCTCTGGAAGTGTGTTTACAGTACACTGAAATTTGGAATTACCTCAAAAATCTTAAAAATATCTAGAAAACTATTATTAGCTAGATTAAAATGAACTTGAGTGATAGAATATAAAATATATAATTATGTACATAATAGATATGAACATTTTTTACTTATTTTAAGCCATTTCCAAATTAAACATTTTATATATGTCTAAATGTAAACACTGATACAATTAATAGCACAATAATCTAGATTCATAACCAGACTTTCTTCTATTAAAAAAATTTAATAGTATTTATCACAGAGATTGTTCTCCCAATGGATTAAAAAAGGCATAACAACATTTATTTTAATTGCTTTCAAATTTCTTGGAGACTAAAAAGATACACCAGCATGCATCAAATGATTATATTACAAAGCTAACACAGATCATGTATAACTTTGATACAAGAGAACTAAAAGAGGAATGAGAATTTCTAACATTCTGACTCGATTAATTTAATATGCTGTTATTTTTAATTCTGTCCTTTTTTGGACTGCAAATTTCACTAATGGGCTTATGGAAAAGTAAATACTTCCTTATTGAACAGGATAGGAGGGCTGGAGCAACACCTTCCAAGTAATATGTTTACTATTTTACTATACTAGGCTATTTCCCTTTAGAGATTTCTAATCTCTGGAAGCAACCCAAGGTAGAAGAAATTTAAGACATTACGAATAGCTAAAACATTCAATAACATTAAAGTGATCCCTAATATTCACTTAGTACCTTCTAAGTCCAAGAGGTCCTGGGAGTCTGGTTTTGAATCTGTTGGATCTATACTCTGTAGTACCTGCAGGGCTCTATCCATTTTATCCTAAAAAAGTTAACAGGATACTTTACAAAGAGTTTTAATTTCAATGAATATAAAATTTACTCTTTGAAGCATTCTCAAGGACAATACATTTTAAAAATCTTGATAGTTTAACCATTAAACAAAAGAAGGACTCTACCTCATCTATATAAACAGGCTCAGGCTCTGATTTCTTATTTTCCTCCTCCTCCTCCTCAATTATATTCAATTTGTCCACAGCTGCTACGGAAATAAAGTAAACTTTAAGTTTCTCAGCAACTACTTTGGTGTATTAATCATTAATTTATAAGTAGCCCGTGATCATCCATAAGAAAAAAAAAAAGGAAAGCCTTTGAATAATCATCACATTTCATAATCAATACACATTATTACATACGTTCATTCATTCATGCCACAACTATTTATTTAGCCCTTACTATTGTTCTAAGCATTGGAAATACACTAATGAATAAAACAAACTAGAATCTCCGCTCCGATGGAACTTATATTCTAGTGGAACAAGTAAGCAATATTAATGGGGACTGTCATTACAGGCACTTTCTTGAACACTGTTATCAATAGGGTAAACAAATAAGTAAGAGAGTAGACAGAATATTATCTAGTTAGCTAATTTAAGAATTAACTCCTACACTCTTTCCTGGCTATACAAAATTATTTTTGATATATACAAAAAGGTTATTTGATTTCAACCTAACTCTGATAATAGTTAAAGCAACACACGCACAAAAAAACTTTTCATAAAGGACTGAAAAATAACTTACAAATATATAGAAAACTATTTATTTATTTATTTATTTATTTATTTATTTTGTCTTTTTGCCATTTCTTGGGCCCCTCCCGCGGCATATGGAGGTTCCCAGGCTAGGAGCTGAATCGGAGCTGTAGCTGCCAGCCTACGCCAGAGCCAGAGCAACACAGGATCCAAGCCGCGTCTGCGACCTACACCACAGCTCACGGCAACGCTGGATCCTTAACCCACTGAGCAAGGGCAGGGATCGAACCCGCAACCTCATGGTTCCTAGTCGGATTCGTTAACCACTGCGCCACGACGGGAACTCCAGAAAACTATTTAAATGCTCAATGTAGTACTGATATAATGAACTATATTTTAACAAAGTAAACTTTGGTAGAAATGAAATCATAATAAAAATCTATATAACCAAAGAATTTTTAAGTCCAAAACAGCCACTCATTTCATATATCTGTCATTCATATATGCCCTAAGGAGTAGAGCTCAGCATAACATGAGGATTTTCTGAAAACCCAGGACATTTTATACAACTGCCACTCAATCTCTTCAGTCTATGCCAAGGGGAAATCACTTGTATAGGACTCCTTGGGCATGGTCTATCAAGTTATTAAAACCAATGTCTTCAATCTTCATACCTACTTACAGAGTCAGACGAGAGGAATAAAAAGTATAAATACTGGCAGAGTACTCAGTATTCATCTCAATTTCATTTTAACTGAATGCATCACTCCACCCATACAAAGATGATGTTAAACACAATGCAGAGAGATTTCAACTGAACTTCTTTCTCTAGAACTATAAGGATTAGCTGTAATATGTCCAGGAGTGAGTCAGTACAGGTATATTCTAACGGCAGACCGGTTGACCTTAGCATCCTAGCTCTATCATCTACTAGCCACGTTAAGTTCAACCTCAGTTTCCTTATCCTTAAAATGCAGTAACAAAAGTACCCATCTCAAAGACTTGTGAGAATTAACTAAAACAGTGCAAGCAAAGGATTCTGCACAACACTTGATAAATTAATACTGACACACTACTGAGTAATTTTATTTTTGGTCCTCACCATTAATGGCATTATTAATAGCTGTTCTTTACACTCAGTTCCACCCAACTCCCAGCCTGCCTAAGAAATGGAAGCTTTTTCAGCATGTTTGGCAGCAGCTGAGAATTGTCTGTGGCTACAAAACTGAGTGGAGTTTAGAAGATTTGAATTAGTAACCTACTGTCTTAATCACATTATTTTATTATTCTGTGTTTCTTAGAATCAAATTAAGGTGAGGAAAAGCCTAAAACTTAAGAGTACTCCTAACCCCTTGTAATCACACTCAGCCCTTGTCAACCAGTCTTCCAACCTCCACCCCACCACCTACCCACTTTGGTACTGTGCTTCAGTGATGAATAAAAAAAATATTCTTTGTACTGAACAAATGCATAATTAGGTTGATTTAAATACCTACATTCGTATTTTATGCCTTATATATACCTATGTACATTTTTATGCCTTAAATGTACCTATGTATATTAACACTCAAATGATTTAAAATACAATAAGGAAATAACTCTTGGAAATGACCTGGGAAAAGTTAACCCCTTAACCTGGTAAGAAGTAGGTTAAATTGTATTGCCTATAAATAAGTGACTTAAAACAACGGTAAAATGCCAATCTACTTTATATTCCAAACTGAACCATAAAATTTAAGTTTAAAAAACTTCAGTAGATTTAATCTTCCCTAAGTTTTAACTTACCTGCCTCAGATTCTATGTTTAAATTATTTGTTACAAAATTAGATGGGAAGAGTCCTATTCCTCTGTGATTTTCTCCTTTCCACCAATTGGCATCACTGAAAATGTAATACAAAAATGTCATTTGCTACTCTGTATTTCAGTACATTAGTGTAAAGAGTAATTAAAATAAAAATTAAATTTAGCCTACTTTGGAAATACTAGTTCAAATCCCACTATATTTAAAAATAGGTCTTCTTAGGGAATTCCCATTGTGGCTCAGTGGGTTAAGAACCCAACTAGTATCCATGAGGATACGGGTTCCATCCCAGGCTTTGCTCAGTAGATTAACGATCTGGTGTTGCCGTGAACTGTGGTGTAGGTTGCAGAGAGGTGGCTTGGATCCAACATTGCTGTGGCTGTGGCATAGGCCAGCAGCTGCAGCTCCAATTTCACCCCTAGCCTGGGAACTTCTATATGCCACAGGTGCCACCCTAAAAAGCAAAAAATAAAAAACAAAAATAAAAAAAATAAAAGTAGGTCTTCTTAAACTTGAGACATAGAAAAGCACAAATAAACATGCATACTTCCATACTTAAATTTAGAATGAATTAGTAACTTACATTTGATTCTGATCTTTAAAAAACCCGAACATTACAGATAGCACTGAAATTTCCTTTATCAACATCCATCCATCATATGGCCACCGGTGAGTTGGTATGCCACCTTCCTTCAAGTGTGTATTTTATTCGGTTACCGTAAATATAAACTCTATTACACAAATATCTATGTATCTCTATACACCTAGAGCCACCTCTATAAATGTTAATCATTATTGAGCCTTTAAATTTTTTGTTAATACCTTTCATATCTTGTTTATTCCTTTTAAAGATCACACAAATATGGATGATTCATGCAGGCGAACATTTCGATTATTTCCAGTCTTTCACCCTTATTAAAGGTTGGGGTAATAATCATTCTAGATTTCAGGGTACACATGCAACAATTCTCCAGGCTTATTCACAGACATGGACTTGCTAGGCCACAGAACATAAGCATTTTCCATTTTACTAGTACTACCAAATGCTCCCTAAAGTGGTTGTGGCAATTCACTATCCCCCTTTCCCTCAGTGGCATGTGGGAATGTCATTTTCGCTCACACCTGAGCAGAAGTGTCCAAGTAACACTTGATATCACAGAGGAGAACTCATCTCTCACTGCTGTGCTCATTGGCACTGCCAAGCATCCACAGTTTGCAGGCCGCCCAGGGTGCCTCTTCTGTAAACTGCTCCTTCATATCTTCTGTCCATTTTTCTTTTTCCACTGGGTTGTCTCTTTTCATGGACATGTAGGAATTCCTTACATATTCTGAACAGCACTTGTTTATCTAGATTATGCAAATACCTTCTCTCAAACTGTCACTGTCTTTCAGCATACGCTTATGATTTCTCTTACTGCATGTTGTTGTCTGTTCCTGTAATCAAATTTAGCAAACTTTCTGGTTTACACTTTGTAAAAAAAGAAACATTCCTCTATCCTGGAATTCCTAAATCTATTCTCCTATATAATTGTTTAATAGTTTCACATTTTCTTTTATATCCCTCTCCATGTTTAGGTCTGTATTTGGAATGAAACTGTATGTACTATGTGAAGCTAAATCAAGCCATTCATCCCAGCAAAATTAATAGTACATCACTTTTTCTATTGATTTATGATAGCTTATCTTTCAAAGAACAAGCTGTTATCTGCTCATGAGCCTATTTTTGGATTCCATTTTGTTGCAGTAATCTACATATTTATTTACTATAGCTTGTTAATATGTCCTAATGTTAGTCAGGGAAAGTACCTTCTTTATTTACTGTATAGCTTCACATTTTCCATATTAATGTTAAAATTAAAATATTTTTAAGTTCTCTGGAAAAAAAAAAGTCCTATTGGGCTTTTAATTGGAAATGCACTGCACTTATGCATTAATATTGGAAAAATTAAGTCTTTACAATATTAAGGTTTCTCCACCATAATAAATATGGTAGCTCTATCCATTTACATTTATATATTACACATATTTATATTCCTTTACATCCTTCAAATACTTTATAATTTCAAGTCCTTAGATAGCTTTGTTAGTTCTATTTATTCTCAGATTATTCATAAATTTTGTTACTATTGAGAATGATACTACATTTTTTAAAGAGTTGTGATTAAAGCACACCACTGATTTTCGCATACTGAGCAAAAAAAACCAACAACCTTGATGAATTTTACCAGTTTTAATAGTTTGATCATTAATTCTTTTGGATTTTGTAAATACATATAGAATCTGGAAATGGTAATTTTGTCCAGTCTTTTCTAAAAATTTGACTCAGTAGACTAGCATTCTTTAAAAATTTTTTTAAATTTTTATACAATTTTTATTTTATTTTTATTTATTTATTTATTTTTTGTCTTTTTGCATTTCTTGGGCTGCTCCTGCAGCACATGGAGGTTCCCAGGCTAGGGGTCGAATCAGAGCTGTAGCCGCTGGCCTATGCCAGAGCCACAGCAACACAGGATCCGAGCCGCATCTGCCACCTACACCACAGCTCACGGCAACGCTGGATCCTTAACCCACTGAGCAAGGCCAGGGATCAAACCCGCAACCTCATGGTTCCTAGTCAGATTCGTTAACCACTGAGCCACGACGGGAACTCCATAAAATTTTTATACAATTTTTAAAGGGTACACTCCATTTACAGTTACTACACAATATTGGCTATATTCCCTGTGTTGTACAATATGCCCCTGTAGCCTATCTTACACCCAATAGTTTGTTCCTCCCACTGCCCCATGCCTATACTACCCCTGCCATCCACTTCTCTCTGGTAATGACTAGTTTATTCTTTCTATCTGTGAGTCTGAGTAGGCACTTTTTTTGGGCCACGCTTGCAGTGTGTGGAAGTCCCCAGGCCAGGGACTGAACCTGGACCACAGCAGTGACTCAAGCTGCTGCAGTGACAATCCTGGGTCCTTAACCCACTGTGCCACAAGAGAATTTCCTGAATGAGCATTCTTAAAGATGAAACTTCAGAATGAATTAACTACTATGATTCTAAAACACTACTTCATTAAAAAAAAATACCACAAAGATATACAAAAGGCTAAATATCAGCCAAATTCTTAAAACCAGAAAGTAATTGATGTATTGACAATTCTAAGCTATCACATCTGCTGATGTTCACATAAGATGAAAAATTCTCCCACAGGCATGTTTTTTAAGTTGAACTTTCCATTTTAAAAGGAAAAGTTGAACTCAAAGGAACTTTTTGGGGGGTACACTTTAATTATTGAGATGTAGCTGATATACAATATTATATATAAATTTCAGTGTACAACAGTGATTCACAATTTTTAAAGGTTATACCATTTATAGTTATTATAAATTAATGACCATATTCTGTGCTGTACCATATACATTCTTGTATCTTTTTATTTTATACATGTAACTCTTAATCTCCTACCCTATCTTGCCCTTCCCCTGTTCCCTCTCCCCACTGATAACCACAGTTCTGAAATTAGAGGAATTTCTATATAAAGCAGAGAACCCAAATCTGTTGAAATGGAGGCATGAATTTTATTTGAACCTATCAAAAATTCCATGTTGGTCCCACTTTCTTAGTGGCCCCACTAATCAATGTAGGGTAATTTCCTTCCCAACCACTACTGTAAACTCTTTGATGAAGAATAACAAAGTAGGCAAAACAACCAAATGGTATATTGAAGCATGACTCCTGCCCAGCCCTAACTCAGCTTTATATGACAACCAGTTGATTCTATGGAATGTTTATGAATAGTCATTCAAATATCATTCAATTTAAAGTTCCTAAATTAAGGTAACTCAGCAATTTTAAATAAACTGTCTAATAATTAAGAAAAAATTTAAATGCCACCTTTATGAGTTTTTTATATTGAGACTATATTATAGCTGAGTGAAAAATGATACAAACTTTACTTTCAACATACTGATTATTCAGCTAGCACTTATGAAAGCCTACCAAAGAGGCTAAACACTGAAATTACAAAGATAATTAAGACACAGTTTCTGCCCTCAAGAAATTTAAAATCCAGTGCAGTATTTTTCAACCCTCGCCTACCAACTAAGAACGTATTACCTTGCTTCACCTTCTGGGATTTGTTTTCTCCTCCCACCCATGGAAGTGCTGACCCCCTTCAGTATCAACTCATCTGGTGGGAGAGACATGTAAAGAGGTAACTATGGGAGTTGCCATGGTAGCTCAGTGGAAACGAATTAGACTAGTATCCATGAGGACTCAGGTTCGATACCTGGCCTTACTCAGCAATTAAGGATCCAGCATTGCCATAAACTGTGGTCTAAGTTGCAGACATGGCTTGGATCTGGTGTTGCTATGGCTGTGGTGTAGGCCAGCAGCTACAGCTCTGATTTGACCCCTAGCCTAGAAAGCTCCATGTGCTATGGGTGCAGCCCTAAAAAGACCAAAAAAAAAAAAAAGAAGTAACTATGATCCAGTATAAAAAAATGCTATCCAGAGTTCCCGTTGTGGCTCAGTGGTTAACCCAACTAGCATCCATGAGGATGCGGGTTTAATCCCTGGCCTTGCTCAGTGGGTTAAGGATCCAGCATTGCCGTGAGCTGTAGTGTAGGTTGCAGATGCATCTTGGATCTGTTGTTGCTGTGGCTGTGGCATAGGGCGGAAGCTACAGCTCTGATTCGATCCCTAGTCTGGAGACCTCCACGTGCCACAAGTGTGGCCCTAAAGAGAAAAAAAAGACAAAAAAAAAAAAAAAAAAAGAAAAGAAATGCTATCCTTTCTGTTCAGGAAGCGTCAAGAGCACCGAGAAGGAACTCCTCTCTATGGGGAACTAAAGGCTGAGAAGAAATGACAGACTTCTCATAGGATGGAAAATCTAACATGGGTTTTGAGGGTTAAGAAGACACTTGCCAGGAGGAAAAGGAAATTAGGGCTATGGAAATAAAAATGACAATTGCCCTGCTGGCATTATGGATAAGCAAGAAAATAAAAGTACAAAGAAACAAAAAACTGCATACTTAATCAAAAACCAAAATTATCCTGTCTCATTTTAGGTCTCAATAAAAGGAAAACCTGAGCCTCTTCTTTAAGTTACTGACTTAACTAAAACAACTTGCTGACTTTTGCAATGACAATGACTAAAGATAGGTGATGCCCTTTGTGGATATGAAAATTATGTGAGCAAAGTGCTATTTCTACCACAAACATACAACACTGGTAATCATGTGCGGGTCTTTTCCTCAAAATACCTGTCTTATTTTTCAATTTGGGGAGCCATCCTTCTGAAGCCTGGACTCCCCTGCAAGCCCTGCAAGTAAAGTTCTTCTGCTAAATGTGTTTGCCTCTTTTGACAAGCTTTCCAGGCAGAGAGAACCAACTGCACAATGCCATAGAGGTCTAATCACAACCACAGCATTTTTAGAACTGCAAGAATTCCACTTATTATTTGAAATGGTACATACAGAACAAACAAGGAATGGAGAGATAAAGCAGTGAAAAGCTTTTTTGCTATACTCCATTAATAAGAAATATGTGCCTTGTCTATCAGCTCACTGTTTTGTAAACTGAAGTCAAAGAAAAATGTGTTTTCAAGGGACTTCAAGTTCTATATGTGAAATTTTATATCTACTTTCATTTCAAAAGCAATATAAAAATAATGGATACAGCTATATTCTAGATCATCTAGATGACCACCTTTTAATCTAAGACTGCCATTTAATACCCACGTTTGCATTTGCATATAAAATCTTACCAGTGATAACCAATCACCCAAAACGACAATATTTAACTTGTATGTGTTGACGAGCATATCTATGGCAATTTTAAGATTAGGGTCTCCTAACATCAAAACAGCAGAAATCAACTACATGTTCCATCATGTTCGTGCTGCATTCTCCTAGCAGTTACACAGAAATAACCCTTAACTGAAAACAGTATTATGAGTCTAAATTATTTAATGAATTTGTGCTTTAATTAGACGTCAGTGAAAAGGCACATGCACCACAATAACATAACCCTTTACTCACTTCAAGCCTGAAGACCATAAAGGATATTTAACACCAAATGACATCAAGGGATATAATATGTATGAAGGAATCACAACAATCACAGAAGACAAAATCAGAGAATTGCGTCATCACAGCACTGTAGAGGACAGACCTGCTAAAGCCAAATGATGACATACTTGTGCCATAGATCAGTATTGTATTCACCTGTGAGGAGTAATATACTTTGGAAATTTTTCTTATTACATAAAAGTAATGTTCAAAGCTTAAATCTTAAAATACTAACTTGTCATTTTATAGTTTTTTTCTATTTATTTTACAAATGTCCCTAGTTTTATACTTGTATAAGGGTATGAGAAGTATAAACCTAAATTCTTTTACAAATATGCTAACTCAAACTATACTCAGAAGCCTGACATTTCTGTCAGTGTTCAGAACCTGTGCTACCTCTTCACCTTCATATGTATTTACTCTTCTTTAAGGTTCATGTGCTCCACTCCAAATGATTATTTTAAAAAGAAGAGAAAAAAATGCTTTTCTAGTGCTATCTTGACTGTTTAAGAATGTAAGAGACCTTTATCTTCCTGTTCTCAATTTCTTATAAAAATTTTCCTGTCTTCTCAAAAATCAAAGTTCACCTGAAAGTGACCCCCCTAGATAAGCCTTCTGTCCTAGAAGCTTATACAGGGGTGACTCTGCTCTCTTCTGGACCCCAGCATTACTTACGGCATTCACAACCTGCATCCCACATAATTACCTGTAAAGTAATTTTAACTCTCTTACTTTTTTCTAGGGTTTATAAAGAAAGAACTGTGTCCTCATTCATTTTTTATTATAAACACAGCATATTACATAATATTTTCTCAATAAATATTGACTGCAGCTAAGTAAAACCATTTTGTGTATCTAGCCATAAAAAATTACATATATATATGCATATATGTATATAAGTGTGTGTGTGTGTGTGTATATATATATATATATATATATATATATATATATATACTATCCCTACTAACTTTTTTTGTTTTTGCTTTTTAGGGCCACACTTGGCGGCATATGAAGTTCCTAGGCTAGGGAAGTTCCCAGATCACATTGGAGCTGCAGCTGCCAGCCTATGCCACAGCCACAGCAATGCCAGATCTGAGCAGGGTCTGCAACCTATACCACAGCTCACAGCAATGCTGGATCCTTAACCCAGTGAACAAGGCCAGGGATTGAACCCTTATCCTCATGGATACTGGTAGGGTTCGGGACCCACTGAGCCACAACAGGAACTCCATTACTAAGTTATTTATAATGGAAACCAAATACATTTGCAATCTCTGTTCATAGCAACAAGCTGTTAGGTCTCACTCTTGTGCTAAATTCCATCATCTCCTTTTAAAAGCAAAGTAAAACAGAATTAGGCCCAATATAGATAGATCTATTCTTTATTAAAACTTTAAGTGATAGAGAAATTGTGAGGGAGAGGCAGCAGCAGATTAAGAATTGGGGAGGAGCCAAGCACAGTTTTTGGTTGCTCTGATCAAAGGTAATATAGCTGTATTTCTTCCAAAAGTTTTTTTTTTTTTTTTTTGGCCAGTAACCCCCAATGTAAATGCATTCAGATAATTGAATACTATGTTTCCCAACTGTGATAATACACAATATTATTTAATAAAATTTTAATACAAGGCATAAAGAATACTTTATTATCAAATTTAACAAAAAAATAAGAAACTCATATTACCCAGGCTAACTAATTTTAGAAAAAAATAACTAAGGTAGAAAAGGTTCTATTACAATTTAAATACACCAAAGTCAAAAACTGAATATCCACCACTCTAAATTAAGGATGTTATACTCAATAACTTCAAAATATTCCAGAAATAAAAATTTTAAACATACCTGTCATCCAAAACAATAATAATTTCACCATGTTTAAAGGTGAGTTCATTGTCCTCAACGGCTTCAAAATCATATAACGCTCTCACTTTCCTTGCAACTTTATTATTTAACTGAATTTCTGCAGATGGATATAAGGATTTTGTTTCTGTGTGCTGCTGCTTCTGCTCTTGCAATGATAATTCAATAGCTAGTTTGAAAAATCAAATTGCAGAAAACAAGACCGCCAGAATTAATTCTGATTTTTTAAACTTAAAAAATTATGTAATAGTTAATAAGAATAAATCAAGTGAATATTTTATTTGTCCAATTAAATGCTAAACAGTTTTCTTGCGGGGGAAAGGGGACAGGCAGAGAATCATGATATTTTTTAAAATAAAGTTTTTGCTCATCTCATTCCCTATTATCACAGTCTGTCATATACAGCAGCTATTATTTTTATAGCAAACAGATTGTGACATTATAATATGGGTAGCTTTCCATATAGGACAAGCCATGAACATATTTCTGTGCTTGACTCATAACTTTGGCATTAAAGAAAAGGTGAAATGTAATCTCTCCAAAGGTAGAACATTAAATACATATTACTGACAAGGATTATGAATTCAATTATTCTCATATCATGACAACTGTTTCCCTTACTCTGTAGACCTTACTAGTGTTTAGATTTGCAGTAAAATACTAAGAGTAAATCCAATTTAATTATAATTATTTCGTAAATTATTCTGTCAAGGATGTTTTAAGCAACACTAAATTACACATGCTTGATCCTTTACCTTTAGCTATGTCTTCATCTTCTTTGTTTTTGTTTGATGACGTTCCATTCTTGGCAGCGGCTGAGACAGTCTGTAAATGTACAAAGTAAATGAGCACAACTACTCTTTCAAAGAAAACACAAGCTCTATGATTACTCGCACATGCTGATTAAAAAAAAAACTGATGTAACGAGTTTCACTTAAAAGTGAAGGTCTTTATGACAATTTTAAATAGCTGTTTTCAAATACTAAAACAAAACATCAGAATTTTCAAGACAATATTAAAAACTCATGAAGGGCACATTTGGCTTATATTTTGCATAATTCTTAGTATCTGACACAGAACTTGGCATACAGAAGGTACTTAAAGGTGAATCTTTCCTGAATGCAGTTCTGCTCAATGGTCTAAGGTCTCTTACTCAGTGAGAGTTGCTACACTGCTGTGGGCACTGAGCTATACGAGGAGCAGCAGCAAGAAGCCATGATGATGACTGAAAAGAGAAGAGGGAGGATGCAGATAACAGGTGTAGCTCTAGGTAGACATATTTAGGCTCCTTTTACTACTCATTGTGTCTGAAGGTGGTGGCTCTTCAGGTAGAGCAGAGGTCATGCTTAAACTCAAAGGAATGGAAGGCAGAGGTGTCCAAGATTCTAAACCATCAACCAGTTCTTTAACACAGATTTTTGAGAATAACCTGCAGAAAGGACAGAGCAGGAAAATGCTAACATTTTATAAGAATTCTACCTCAAAATTCTACCTTGAACCCTTAGGCCTATCAATTATAAAGGTTCTTTCTGTGTCTCCAGACTATAGTCTAAAACAAGTATGCAGTGCTTCTCTTAGTCTCCTTCCCTATCCTAATATTAACTGGAGAACAAGAGACACTGAGAGCAAAACCCAAGATACAGTTATGTTTTTCTCATACAGACCTAAATAAACAATCTACTCTGTAACTGATTATCCCTACCTCCACCCCTGTCCTACTAAAGCTATCCCCCATGTCCCCAAATAAATTTCCAGTCTTACAACTCAACCCATCTTATATGTAAACTAAACCATTCACTCCAGGCATATTTACTCTTCTACAAACAGGTCTTGAGCTTTCTCAAGTCCATGAACCAGTTCCTGTCATTTCTCCTTTGAGGACCTCTTTACTCCTCTCTACATACTGAAAAACACTCCAGTCTAACAGTTCTACTCTTTACCTTCTTCACCATCCTAGCCTCTAGTTACCTTTCCCTCCTGCCATCTAGTCTTTGTACCCTTCATCCATATTTATCACTTATAATTTAGTTATTTCTCACATGTACCCTTTTCTCAGTTTGTACCCTTCAAACTGACTATACATTTCTTGAACATAAGGGCTCTCTCACACATCTATGCCTTTTGCATGACTCTAGACTCAGAGTGGCATTAAAGAGATTATACACAGCTGACTCACTTCTCAACATTCTCATCTGTAGAAGTAATTCACTCAGCAGTTACAATGTCTACTAAATATAAGGCACTATGCTAGAAAGATACGGGTCAGGTGGAAGTGGGTAATGATGGTTCAGATAGACTTCACCCAGCTTTTATATAAAGCATATATCTTCAAAATACTATAGGGTCAACCATGAGTCTGAATGAATCTCTTACCTGAGAACCTGCTGGAGGAAAAGTAATTCCTTCTTCTTTCATAGATTTAATAGTTGCAGATATTAGACTAAACTGTGGGTCCTTCTGAAATTCTTCTGACCACTCTACCATTAAAGATTTCAGTTTTTCACATACTTTAGGATGAGCCTTTTAAAGAAAAGGCAAAGAAAAAAATGCTTAAAATACGTACCTGAATTACTTAACAAAGAGAATTACCACCAAAATTCTCTGTAATTGTATGAACATCAACAAAAGTCCAGCAATACTTACCCTAGATAAGCACTTGATAAATGCCTATTTATATTTTAAGATATAGCTGTTTCTTAGAATACTACCCTTTTTGAACATCAATGTTTTACATTTTATATAATGACAATGAAACTTTTCTATTCACAGGTTATTTTTCCTATGTTTTCTTAGTGTTCTCAATATTATATTACTTTATATCAAATAAATTAAAATTCTGAGATTTCTGCCAGTATTAACATGAAAGCCGTACTATTATAAGCAAATTAATAACAACACTAACACAAAGACCCCCTCCACCCTGCTCTAAAATAAAGGCCTCCTTTGCTCACCATCTCTATTGGGAATTAGGACAGAATGATGGTTAGTCTGGACTCTGGAGTCACAGAAACATGAATCTGAACCTCAGCTTTGCCACTTGGGAGCTGCATAACTTTAGACAAGTTACTTAACTTCTATCAGTTTCTATATCTATAAAATAGGAATGACAAGAGAATCTAACTTCTAAGGGTTGTCAAGAGCATTAAACAAGAGAGCATACATAAAATGCTTAAAGCAGTGACTGCTTACTAACCTGCAATAAAGATTAGCTATTATTACTAATATATATGCTTTGGAGGAAAGCAGTTTTTGATGCTACAAATACAAACATTGAATTTTAGAACAGGAAGTTTTTTCATTTCAAATTTATCTAAAAATGATTTCATTTATTACACAACTCTATTAATGCTACATATAGTTAAAATAATACAATATATGTATTTTTTATGACTTAAATTTTTTCTCTTCTAAAAATTTACCTTATTTTTTATCACAGCACGTACTTCTGTTGCAAAATCACGGGAACATACTTCTAAATGAAATATCTTTCCACAGTTTGCCACACAAGCCCCAAGAAGCTATTAATTAAAATAAAAATCAATACATAAATGTTGAGATATTATCTTAATTTACTGAAATAACTACACATTTAAAATTTGGGCCAAATAACAAGGCTTTCACTTACAGTCAATGCCTGCAGAGCAACATGAGGAACTTTATGGTTTACTCTTTTCATTATGGCTTTTAGGCAATCTTTTGCTCTTAAAAAAAAAGAAGGTTATGTATTTAGAAACTCAATTCAAACGTTAGAAATTTATTTAACGTTTAATGTTAAAAAGCTCGTCTGCTACCAAATACCTTTAAAAGTAAAATCTTGCAAACTTCATTTCATTAAGGGAATATATCAATAAAATGACCTTATTCAACCTTTTGCTCATGGACTTGCATAATTTAAAAAAAAAAAAAAAAAAAGCTTGTTGCAAAGGTTGTATATTCCAAATCAAGAGCCAAATCATTTCAAAAAAGGTCAGTCAACACAAGAGATAATATCATATAAATTATCTTTTCATCTCTTCAAGACAGACTTAGCTTTCAGATAGCAAATTCTTACTTGGGGGAAAAAATAACAAGATAGAGAGTCTTAAAATATTTACGTATAAACACTCATGAATGTACTTTGAAAAGCTGTAATGCTAAAACAAATGCTTTTGTCAGTCTTCTAAACTTCTAAAGTATAATCAGGTCAGCTTGACTGACCCATTCTATCCCAAAGCACCCTTATTTATATTCACTTTTTCACTATGATGTTATTACACTTACCTATTCACTACAGAACAGTCTTTTCAGTATATTTTGTTACTACATCATTATATTTATCTACTTCATTACTGAACATGTCTAACTCACAGGGCAATTTCCTAAATAATAAGTCTATTCACTGTTAACATGTGTCCCTATTGTATCAAGGCTTTAATTATGCAATTTAACATTTCAAGTTTTCAGTTAATTTTTTATTTGCTCTTTCAATATGGTGTTAATCATAAATCCAGCCGCCAGCATGTCCTTACTTTTATCCCCCAGAAGAAAACAGTCAAAACCCCACTTTCCTCTCAAAGTTACATCAGGAAAAGAGATATAGATTATTGAGCACCTTGACATTTACTAGGTAAATGACATGACTAGGCATCTTACCCATTAGGAGTGCTTCCAACTTTATCGCATATGTCCATAATAAGACTCCAATCTTCTGTAGTGTTATACTCATTTGTGGCCTTTTCTATAAGAGATAAGCATACACAAAAATTAGGACATCTTATATAATAATAAAATCCAAGAAAGACATAAAAGCTACAATAGAAATGCAACCAGTTACACTATAATATAATACCACTAGCTAACTTTTTGGCAGAAACTCTGCTGGCCAGAAGAATGTGGCACAATATTTTCGAAGTAATAAAAAGGAAAAAAAACCCTAAAAACAAAAATACTCTACCTAGCAAAGATATCACTCAGATTCAAAGGAGAGATAGAGCTTCACAACTAGCAAAAGATTGAAGAACTCAGCACCACTAAATTGGTTTTACAAGAAATGTTAAAGGGACTTCTCTAAGCAGAAAAGGCCACAACTAGAAGTATAAAAATCATGAAAGGAAAAAAACCTCACTGGTAAAGGCAAACATACAGTAAAGGTAGTAGATTAACTACTTATAAAACATAATAGGAAGATTAAAAGATAAAATTAGTAAATTCATCTATCTCTACGAGAGCATTTAAGGGATACAAAACATGAAAAATTGTAAAATATGACATTACAAAATTAAACATGTGTACAGGGAAACATAAGGTGATTAGAATGTTTTCGAATTTAAGAAATCATCAACTTAGAGACAGACAAATATAGATATTTATAAACCTCATACTAACCATGAACCAAAAATCTACAACAGATACACATATGAAAAAGAGAAAAGGAATCTAAGTATAATACTAAAGGTCATCAAATCACAAGGGAAGAGAGTAAAGGAAAAAGAAAGGAACAAAAAAGAACTACAATAACAACCAAACAATTCACAAAATAGCAATGAATACATACCTATCAGATTACTTTAAATGTAAATGGACTAAATGCTTCAATCAAAAGGCACAGCATAGCAGAATAAATAAAAAACAAGACATATATGCCACATACAAGCAACTCACTTCAGATTGAGAGACACACAGACTGAAAGTGAGGGGTTGAGAAAGGTATTCTATGCGAGCAGAGACAAAAAAAAAAAGCTGAGGCAGCAATACTCATATCAGAGAGAGTCGACTTTAAAGACTGTAACAAGAGACAAAGAAGGACATCATCTAATGATGGATCAGTTCAACAAGAAAATACAATTGTAAATTATGCACACAACCTAGCACCTAAACACAGAAAGCAAATCCACAAACAAAAGGGAGAAATTGACAGTAATATAAGAGAAAGGAACTTTATCACTCCACTTACATCAAAGGAAAGATCATCCAGATAGAAAATAAAGGAACACTGGCTTAAATGACACAATAGAGCAGATGGAATAGGTCTATATATAAAACATTTAATCCAAAAACAGCAGAATACATATTCTTTTCAAGTGCACATGGAACATTACCCAGGAAAGATCACATACCAGGCCACAGAACAACACTCAATGAATTTTAAAAGAATGAATTCACACCAAACATCTTCTCTGACCACAATAGAATGAGACTAGAAACCAACTACAAGAAAAAACTGCAAAGAACACAAACACACGGATGCTAAACAATGTTACTAAATAAATATGAGTCACTGAAAAAAATCAAAGGAAAATTAAAAATACCTGAAGGCAAATGAAAATGGAAACATAATGATCCAAAATCTATGGGACATAACAAAAGCCATTCTAAGAGGGAAGTTTATAGTGATAGAAGCCAGCAACAGGAAACAAGAAAACTCTCAAACAACCTAAACTTATTACCTAAAAGAACTAGAAAAAGAAGAACCGACAACCCAAAGGTAGTAGAAGGGGAATAAAAAAGGCGACTGAAGAAATAAATAAAAGAGACAAAAAAAAAAAAAAAGAAACTAAGATCTAGTTCTTTGAAAACATGAATTAAAATTGATAAAACTTTACACAGACTCAACAAGAAAAAAAGAACCCAAAGGTAGTAGAAGGAAAAAAAAAAGAGCAGAAATAAATGAAACAAAAAAATTAAATGAAGCAAAGAGCTAGTTCTTTGAAAATATGAATAAAATTGTTAAAACTTTAGGCAGACTTGGAGTTCCTGTCGTGGCTCAGCAGTTAACCTTACCAAACTAGCATCCATGAGGACTTGGGTTTGATCCCTGGCCTTGCTCAGTGGGTTAAGGATCCGGCATTGCCGTGAGGTGTGGCATAGGCTGCTGTGACTCTGGTGTAGGCTGGCAGCTACAGCTCCAATGGGATCCCTAGAATGGGAACCTCTATATGCCATGGGTGTAGCCCTAAAAAGCACCCCCCAAAAAAATACAAAAACAAACTTTAGACAGATTCAAAAAGAAAAAAAGAGAGGATTCAAATAAATAAAACCAGACATGAAAGAGGAAGAGTTACAACTGACAACACAAAAATAAAAGGATCATAAGAAATCACCATGAATAATTATACACCAATAAAATGGACCACCTAGAAGAAATGAATAAATTCCTAGAACATATACCCTCTGAAGACTGGGTCAGAAAGAAACAGAAAACACAGACCAATTACCAGCAATAAAATTGAACCAGTAAAAAGAAACAACTTCCAAAAAACCAAGATCCAGGACCAGATGG
>CM052683.1:126317402-126345968 GCA_028533215.1 Babyrousa celebensis
GGGTTCCATCAGTGGCCTCTGGAATCAATTTGGCAGGGGCATAATCAGCACTTATCAGAAATAAATAAAATATAGCAGAAAATATCAGAGTGCTTCAAAAATAATTAGGGTAAATGTTTCATGAAACTCTTTTCAAAATAGACAGGTGGATAGATACAGGTTACAATGTAAAAATTATTTCCTACCATGGATCCCAGTAGGAAGAGTTTGAGGAGTTCCTACTGTGGTTTATCAGTAATAAACCCAACTAGTATCCATGAGGACTCAGGCTCAATCCCTGGCCTCACTCAGTGGGTTAAGACCGGGCATTGCTGTCGACTCTGGTATAGGTCACAGACTCGTCTCAGATCTGGAGCGGCTGTGGCTGTGGTTTTGGCTGGGAGCTGCAGCTCTGATTCAACCCTTAGCCTGGGAACTTCCTTGTGCTGCAGATGTGGCCCTAAAAAGAAAGAATAAAGAAAAGTAAAAGGTTGAAAGGTCAGGTTTGTTGTTTCTGATTGCTTTAGATTTTTCTGCTTTTCATCCACTGCATTTTATTTGTTCACATTAGTGATGAAGATGAGGTGACCTTACAACAGCCACCCCCAAGCACACTGATGAATATCTTAATCCATGTGTGTTTGTGAGCAACGCCCTGTATGCTGTGGAAGCCTCCAAGAACATCACCAATAGGTGGAGCCAGAGGTCACACATAGAAAGGCTCAGAGACCAAATGAGGAGGCCTGAATCCCACAGATCATTACAACCATTTAAAGCACACAGCAAGAAGCCTGTGAGGGCAGAAGAGAGACAGAGGGTTCACACACACACCTGGGATGGGGTGCAAGGGGGTTGGGAGGTATGGAGCACCTGCATCCTGGGTCTGTAGGGCTCACCTGTCTTGTCTTTCTCTCTGACCTTAGCCTTTTCCAATGAAAGTGAGGTCTAAGGGTGACAGTGGAGGTTTGAGCAAGAGACCCAGCAGA
Organism: Babyrousa celebensis; assembly: GCA_028533215.1. Classification (NCBI taxonomy): domain Eukaryota; kingdom Metazoa; phylum Chordata; class Mammalia; order Artiodactyla; family Suidae; genus Babyrousa; species Babyrousa celebensis. The sequence continues at coordinate 126,318,368 of CM052683.1, forward strand.
CAGAGGTGACTCAGGGAGAATGCACACACTCTTAGAATCAGGACTAGTTGGCCTGGCACAACTGTAACTGACCATTTAGTCTGACCAACAGTCCTGGGCTTTCTGTGTCAGAGGACACCCAGGCCAGAATGGATGTTGTCAGGAAGCAGTTTCATTCAGATGGTGACTATTAGGTGCCTGGGATCTATACCTAGCATTTTATAAAGAGTTTGTGCCTTGTGAAAAGTGAAAGCTTCAGGAAGGTCACATATTCTTCTCTATATTCCCTCAGACCAAACTCTGCTTCAGTTATTGGTCATTATGGTCAAGAATTCAGCATAGTTTATCAAGGAGGCTTTTGTTCCAAGCAGATCTGCAGTCCTCTGTCTCTAAGCCAATAGAGAATCTGATGGTAGAAACAGGCAGCTCTTTTCAAGGGAGGGAAGACGGGGGATTTTTTTCAGGTGGCCTCCAAGGCTGCTGACTCTCCTGTTCTCTAAGTCATGGCTCCAAGTAAGGAGGCACATCCCAGGCCAAGAGAGCAGTAATGGCAGAGTATCACCATCACCTGTGCCTTCAGCAGAGAGGAGGTGACATTGCCAGATTCAGGGATTTAGCATCCCAGCCAGGAGGGGGCCCCTGTCCTCCAAATGCTGAGTTCTGATCATCATGCTCAGCTCTCGGTGGCCAGCAGGTGGCAACAAATCACACCCTTCACTCCACTTGCCAAACGCAGGGGCAACATCCTTGCTTCTTCCTTCCCAGAGGAAAGTGCTGTGTTTTTCTTGGGACAGACTGAGGACGTGCTTCAGTGGCTTTGGGACACATGCCCAGTGTGGTCTCATGTGCAGAACTGAAGACCCCTATCGGCTCCCAAGGTCTGTGGAGGTCCCTGATGACTCTGATCCAGCTCAGAGTCTTCCTTCCTTGCACCATCCCTTGATTTCCTCTCCACTTTCTCAGGTGACACCATAACAGGGCTTATTTTACAGCAGGATGTGGTCTTTAAGGTAATGGTCTTGGTGGGAGGAAGTGTGGGTGGTTGGGTGTCACAGACATGGGCTGTTTTTGGGGGGAAAAGTTGGCACAGATTCAGACATGGAAACACGTGTGTGATGGTGGAGGGAGGACGCAAGGTATAGGGACCCTCGTGTCCAGCAAGTTGGATGAGCTGGGGATCATCCTGCTGAGACATGCAGAATCTCTAGGTGAGAGGGACCAGTTTGCAGTTATGAATATATTTTCATTCTTTTTTTCCTCCTGTGCCCTCTGCACATTGTAGGAATGGCTGTTTTCATTAGTGGCATCAAGAGAGTTTGCTTTGGGAGTTCCCGCTGTGGCACTGGTATCTGCCAGCCACAGTGGGTTAAGGATCTATCCACTGCTGTTTAAGTTCCAACTGGGCCTCAGATCTGACTCCTGCCCCAGAAACTCCATATGCCTGTGCCATAGGGTGGCCACAAAAGGGGAAAACATAAAATAGAGTGTCTACTTCCCCTCATCCTTAAGGGCACTGAACTGTCCACTTCCTCACATGTGCAGAAGAGCTTTCCTAACACCCATTCTGGTTGGACAGCAGGGATAGAATGTAAAAGTAGCTGAAAAATATTGAAAATGTAATGGGATGTTTTCTGTGAACATTCATTTTAAGTCTCATCTTTGAAGTATGTCAAAATATGAATGTACAGTAAATTACTTTCCTGGATTTCAAGAACTTATCTCTAATATATTTAATAATCACCTCGTAACCTATCTTGTATCCAAATTCAAATGTTGCTGTGCCTCACCTTTTCTCTTAACACAGTCACCATCTTAAGTATTTGTAAATATCAGGTCATTGAAATGTCTTTTGCAAGATTCCAAGATGACTAGCAGTGTTACAAATAATACTAGCCAGGCCACTCCAAATTTTTTATAAGAATGTAAGCAAAAATATTGTGAATCATTTTTAGGAGATACAAGCAAGTGTGATTTTTAAAATACTAGCTGTTGCATACTACTGAGGACAATTTAAGAAGAAATACATTCAAGTGTAAACCTTCAGCATATTTAAGAGCCAAAACAATGGCAGATTTTTTTTTCTTTTCTTCTTTTTCTAATGTCTGGTCCCTGAGGCATATGGAAATTCCTGGGCCAGAGACTGAATCTGAGCTGAAGCTGGGACCCATGCCTGTAGCTGTGGCAACACTGGAATCTTTATGCCACTGTGCCAGGCAGGTGATTGAAGCCATGACTCTGCAGCTACCTGAGGCAATGCAGTCTGATTCTTATCCCACTGTGCCACAGCACAAATACCACAATAGCACCTTTTGATAAATTAGAGACTTTCATTTCAAATACACTTTCTGCCAATAAAATCTGAAGGAATTTAGACTCATTTTGTATTTCTCTATTGGTAAATTAGGATATTTGTAATATTATTTTGATCATTACACCCCTTCCAATAAAAAATCCTTCTTCTTATTTTTATTTTTTTGACTGTGACCTTGGCATGAGAAAGTCCCAGGCCAGTGATTGACTGTGCAAGCTAGCAGTGACCCAAACCATTGCAGTAGGAAAGCTGGATTCTTAAGCCACTGCACCACAAAGGAACTCCAAAAGTCAGCTTTTTAAAATAGAAACAAGAAAATTGGAGTTGTTTGATGGAGTTCCCATCATAGCTCAGTGGTTAGTAAACCTGACTAGGATCCATGAGGATGTGGGTATGATTCTGGCCTTGCTGAGTGGTTTGAGGATCTTGCATTGAAATGTTGGTCACAGAGGCACCTCAGATCCTCAGTTGCTGTGGCTGTGGTGTAGGCTGGCCCTTACAGCTCTGATTCAACCCCTAGCCTGGGAACCTCCATATGCCATGGGTGTGGCCCTAAAATACAAAAACAAAAAAAAAGAAAATTTGAGTTGTTTCAATATTATACAAATTAATCTTAACTTCATATAACATTTAAACACTGCCTTTCAAATATTGAGTCTGCTTGTTTATTTTCCCCCAAACAGAGATTCCATCACCCAGTTCCCTTGCCTTCATGGACAGGTCATCATCATATGGCTTCAAATCTGGCTAAATTGCTTGGATTTATTTACTCTGTGGTAAAAAGGAAATTGTATTGCCCATCATGGCGGATTTATAGGGTCTCAGGATGTACATGGCAAATATCACTTCCCCACCTTTTGATTTGTCAGGCCATTTGCATGTCCAGTTGCCCTAGGGCACTATTGTCAGGAAAGGAAACCTTCTGTGGACCATTGGGAATGGGGATGCGGTGATAAAGAAGGTGTCTTTGATCTTTCCACCATGTGCACAAACACTGTTTTAGAACAAATACCCAGTGTTCTTAGCAACACACATCTTAGTCAATAAAAATAGGATGAAGTATCTGTTCACAAAAATTAGCCCCAGGAATGGGACTTAGGGGTGGTAGGGAAGGATGTTAGTTCATTACAATGTGCTGGAGTCCAGCTCCAGCAGCCAGGGTGTTCCCGCAGGGATGAACAGCGTTGGCAGATGCACAAGGAGACAGCCTCTTTGTCCCTTCTTTCAGGGCACTGGACTGCTCAAATTTTATTAGCATAAGTAGAAGTTTATATAGACAGCTTAATTGTAACTTACATTACAGTGCTTAGATCATATTTTTAAAGGTTAAACTTTTAGATTACATGGTACAGTAGATATACATTGTATTCTAAGGATTTTAATTAAAACCAATGGATACAATACATCATGTAAAACTATAATGGGTACAAAACATCATGTGGAAAAAACATTATATGAAAATAAGGCGATTCGGTACAAAATGTTTTGTGGTTACTTTTAGCAAGCACCACCCATTGTTGTTTTAAGCTAATCTTTATCAGCTAGAAAGGTCACAAGCACAAGAATTTGACATTTACAAAAATTCATTTTTTAGATTAAAGCTTAGGGTACTAACTTCAAAGCGTTATGGTCAGGGGACAGTATGAAAAAATATTTTTTATATCAAAGCAACTTAATTTCCTAAAACTTAAAAGCCTCCTACAAAATTCATTAAAAGCAAGATTACTATTATATTTTTCCATCAAGAATAATGTATGTCTAACCTATTCTAACCTACTGTACATTCCACAATTACCTAACTCTAAAACCTATTCTTACTTGTAACAAACAAATGAATACTTTGTTTTTACCTACATTGGATCTGAATAGGGGGAATTTCTCCAAGGTGAAACTCTGATTATTTTATTACTCTTCCAACTTTTTGTTGTTCCAATTTTATTGAGTCACAAAACAATATAGGAAAATAACAAAGACTAACAAACAAATAACAGGAAAGACTGAATAATAATTAAATAACAGGAAAGACTGATTTTTCCAAGAAGCGATTTTTACTCTTGCACTGTTGTGCAAAGCCTTCATTTTGTTATTGTTGCCATTGTTGTCGGGTTAGCAGGTAAGCCTCATTGTTTTTAGAATTTGCCCTCAGAACTGTGCCACTGTGTAAGACCTTTTCCCTATTTCTAAACCTGCCCTCAGAACTGCGCTGGCAGGTAGGCTTTTTTTCCTTGGTTAGGAACCCTGCCTTCAGAACTGTGCCATCAGGCTAGTTCCCTTCCTTGGCCTCCTGCATCTCCTCAGCTCCCCGCAACAAAGTACAGCATCATCAGTACTTTGAAAGGAGGCTTCACATGGATTGTCAAGGGTATATATGAAAGTTGGAAATGATCTAAAAGGTAAGGAAAGGAGTTGCCACCATGGCCCAGTGAATTCAGAATCTTATTGCAGTGGCTCAGGTCACTGTGGAGTTGAGGTTTTATCCCTGGCTTTGCACCATGGGTTAAAAGGATCTGGTGTTGCCCTAGCTACAATCCCTGGCTTGGGAACTTCCATATGCCATGGGCGTGTCCATAAAATTTAAACAAGACAGCAAGGAAGAATTCTCTACCTTGGTCTAGTAGTAGGTACAGATTGATATGGGTGTCATCCCTCAGTGACTATGAGACCATACCAGACATCCAGGATAATCTGTATTGTTACTCACTTGGCCTGCAGAGAGGCTGGCAGGGACCCCACTCCTTCATGTGCTTGGAGCACAGTGCCCTGTCATGCAGTTGATGAGTCAGCTGTTAGGTGGACATAGGGATTCTATCCTCTAGTTTCACAGAAACCAATTCTTACCCAATGAGCAAGACACTAAAGAAGATTCCCGGCAATTCCAGTTACTTGTCATTCTAAACCTGATGAACAAGAAAATGGCTTAGATGATGCTCATATTGTTAACAGGAACTCTTTTTACAGTCTCCTACTGCCTGTTGAAACCAGTTATCCAAATAGGTCTGGTGAGAAGTGACCTACAAACTCCAACAATAATGTTTGTCTGAAATAGGATGTAAGAGACCACTGTTAATGTTTATACATCAGAAAACATGATCTCCTAGATGAAGTAGATCTATTTATACAAAGATACAGCCTTCAAAGACTGAATCATTAAGAAGTAGAAAGTCTGAAGAGAGCAATAATGAGTGAGGAAAGAGATAATCAAAATCAATCCTCAAAGTTTCCCTGCAGAGATAAGCCAGCCCAGGACCTGATGACATCAAAAGTGAATTTTTTCAAACATTTACAAGAGAATGACCCTTCTCAAATTCTCCTAATTTAAAAGGCAGAAATACAAGTAATCATTTTATGAGCCCATCATCATACTAGTATTGGAGCCATTCTAAGGAACTAGAAGAAAACTCTGTGCCAATCACCTTGATGAATGTCATAGCAAACTAATAGGAAACTGATTTCAACATCACTCACAAAGGATCATATACCATTATTAAGTGGAATTGATTCCTGGAATATGAGGATGTATTTTATCTTACATTTTACATTGCAAAATATGCAGAAAGACCTAAATTAGAGAGCTAAGAGATGTTGGAAAAATTTTTATGCCTTTGAGGATTGAAGCTTAGCCTGACCAGAGAATGAAGTAAACAGCTAACTCAATGAACCTACTATAAGCTCTGCACCTAGGTGTATGCTAATTCATGCATGCAGGATGGGAGATAGTATGGAACACATACAGTTAGGGTGAGAGTGACAGCTAGCATTGGTGCAGAGTGAGTATAGACATGTATGATAGTGGCTGTAATTGTTCTTTCCTCCCCTCTTCTCCTGCTCCAGCCACACATCTTCCCTCATTTCTCCACCACAGCCACACTCCTCCACCCCAGTATCTGGGTCATTCCTCTTCCCTTTGCCTGGATGACTTTTCCTGACTCTTCATGTGGCCAGCTACCTCTTGTCTTTGGGGCTTCACTGTCAATATTAGCTATGAGAACAGCCTTTCCCCAGTTCCCTCTTTCAGTAGCCTCCCCAGCCCACCCAGGATTCTAGCCCATGTTGCCCTTCTTCCATCTGTATACTTCTCACCATCTGATATGGTCTCACTTGTGTACATGCTGCTTGTCTGCCCTCCACCATAGAATGTCAGCTCCAAGAGGGCAGACATGGGGTCTGTCTTGTAAATCACTGTGTTCCCTGCCCATTTGCTCAAAATTCCTTTGAAAACAGTATTTCCAATGGTCCAGTAACAATCAGTGGGAAATGCAACTAGTGTATTCTTTCCTATTTGTGAATATAAAGGAATTTATGATTATGCATCCTAAAGCAGTGCACATCTCTGTGCATGCCATTGTTTGTCCTGACCTCTGGAGATTTTGTTCAGTAATGTCTCTGAAGCAGAACTCTTGGCTCCATGTGGGAGTATGAGTGTATTTCAGGCCCCTTCTTCTGCATGGCCATGGTGCATCCCACAAAGTCTGAGTGAAGACCTACCAGGAGTACCACCACCCCTGAATGTGAGTGCTGAGAGCCAAGGAGTCTGTAGAATAGCAGTACCCATGAAACACCTGGGGATCTGAGCACAAGGCAGATTCTGATGCAAGGGTCAGAACTAGAGCCTGAGATGCTGCCTTGCTCACACACTCCCCAGAGGCTCCATCCTGCCTGCTCTCTCCTGTCAGTGTCTGGGCTCCATACTGAGGCAGGCCCTGGGCACCTGAGCCTCTGCCTTGCCTGCTGCCTCCCAGGCCAGTAGCCCCAGCAGGAAAGCCTGTGCTTGTTTCTTTTCTGCTTGCCTTAGGCCCTGTCTCCACTTAGCTCTCACTCCAGGCTCCATAATCCCTGATGAATGTGTGGTTCTCAGAGATTCTCAGTTGGGATTTCCACTCAATGTGGATGAACTGATCCCTTCAGTGCTCAGGATGATCCATGGCCCTAGCTGGGCTAGTGGACATCTGGGATGATGTTTCTTGCCTGTCTGCTGTCTCCTCATCTTCTGCCCATAGTCCGTCTGGTATCCTATGAAGCCCCCCTCCCCAATCACTTCCTAGTCCAGGTGGAGGAAAGCCTGTGTAACACCTGAATTCAAAGGGGAGCCTATCATCTAGATCAAGCCAGTCCACATAGTCCATCCCTTTTGTTTCAGGAACCTGCTCAAGGCTAGACCAGTGATGTGGTCCTAGGAAGCCTGTGCCTGAACCTGGAACAGCGCTCTTATGGACAAGAAGCTCTCTCCCCTCTGGGGTTTGCTGACTGACCAGAGGGGGAGGCCCCCATGGAAATCAGAACTAAGGTAAATCCTGATGTCATCATTTTTGCCCCTGGATCCAGCTGGACCTGAGACTGACCAGATCTCCATGGGGTTGGGGCAACTCGGAGCTCACTCAAAAACCATCAAAGCAAGGCACCAGCTTGCCCTGAGGTTTGTGTGTATCAGTGTGTTCAGCACAAAATAATGAGGGAAGAAGGCTCCTTAAAGAAGAACCCCAAGAGGGTACCTACCCCCCCCACACCCACCTGTAACCCCAGGCTTATGGGCACACACAGAGTCCAGGCCAGAACAGTGGGGATCATGGCTGGGGCGGGGAATGGCAGCCAACAGAGAAGAGGGAGGCTCCAGGTAGATGGCAGGTGTTTGCACATTACTGGCATCTTTGCCCTTTTCACAGTTTGCTTGGAAACCATGAAAACCAGAGATGCCTCAGGTGGGCAATAAGGAGCTGGGTGGGAGAGGGAGTCCAAATCAGAAAAGTGCTATTTGCAAGAAAACCCCAAAGACCAGTTCACCAGTCCTCTTTTATCATCCATGGTCATATATTCAAAGCCAACTTTACAATGGTTTTCTTGAGGGGAAACAGCAGGAACAGGTCAAGAATCAGAGAGACAAAGGGGATGAAGCCTTGGGAGAGGCCAGGGGAGGGAAACCTGCTGAGTCTGTGCATTGGATACAAGGTGTTCTTGGGATGGGGGATGAAAGAAGTTGAAATGAGACAGGGGTGGTGGTTGCACAGCACTGGGAATGGACTGAATGCTCCTGAGTTGCACAATTTATAAGAAGACATGGTCCAACTTTCTAATTTTATTCTTAAAACAGAAAGTATACCATAAATAATATGCAAGATGAACAGGAATTAGAGAAACATCCAAAGACAAAGCGCAAGAGGGTAAAGAGGGTAATTTCAGGAGGGGGAGCAGGTGGATGGGATTTTTGAGGAGCTGATGGGGAGGGCACTTGCAGAGGCAGAGGGAACCTTGGGGGAGGTGGTTTTGTAAATTGGCCCAGGCCTTTGCAAGAGCCAGCACAGGACATAGTATGGGGAGGGGGGGGGCTGGAACCATCAGTGCAGGCTCTCCCTGCAGGGCTGGTGACTTTTCTGGCCCATGGTCTCCTGCAGGAGCTGGTGCAGTGCATCTGTCCAGTGGTGGTAAATGCAGAGCAGCTGCAGCTTCTCCCTGCAGGGCTGATGAGTCTTCATGTGGACCTGGGCCTCCTGTAGGAGCAGCTGCAGATTTTCACTGTCTGGTGGTTGTCTTGGCCTCTGGCTCTGGGTCTCCTGCTGGAGCAGTGATAGAAGAAAATCTTCCCTGCATGCCTGCATTGCCATGTGCTCTTCCAAGGATAGCAGTCTTGCCAGAACCTTCCAGACCATTCCCCACCCAGCAACTTCCAGGTCTGCAGTCCACTAGGTAGGTGGTGGCAGTTAGTTTTTGCTCCTGGCCCAACATCATCCTCTGGGGAATCCCTGCTGTGTGGCCCAGAACTCAGCTTCCCCCCACATTCACAGGGCCCCATCCACATCTTCTCACCTTCAGGTTCGGCCTCAAGGCAGGGGGCAGGCCATCCAGCAGTCTCAGGCAAAGGTGGTCTCTGTCCTCCATGCCAGATCTGAATATGCTGAGCTCCCCATGAGCCCAGGAGAGGACCCTGGGGAGTGGCCTGGGTGGAGTTTCATCTGGGGGCCTTCTGCCTTCTTCTCCAAGCTCCTTGCATGTCTCAGGTGAGGTGCTCTGCAATGACAATGAGCGGCAGAGGGCCCGGCCCTGAGGTGTCAGAGCCCTGTGAGGCTATTATCTTATTGCTGCTTCTTCTGCCCCCTTGACCTTCTGCTCCCAGATCAGGTGAGGCCTTGTCTGCTCAGCCACCCCCACATGAGGAATGACACCCTCCCTGGAGGGCTGGGGTACAGCTCTTGCACAGGGCTTGGCCCTGACTCTCCACACCCACTGCTTCTCCTCAGCCAGCTTTGTTCTGGGGTGTGGACATGACCTGCCCAGCAGCCATCAAGCCACATCTGCCTGCTCTTGCTTGAGGCAGACCCACACCTCACAATCCACCTCTGCACACAGTCATCCAGGGAGGGGACATGGGGCTTCTGTGTGGGATCAGAGAGGTCCCTGTGCTTGGCTCTAGGTCCCTCTTCCTGTGTTACCTCTGGGTCTCTGCAGGTAAAGGCCCAAAGGCTTCTGCCCTGAGTTCTGATCCATTTTCTCCTGGCTTCACAGATATTTCTTTTCTGCTGCACGCTCTCCTGTGGCCTCAGCCTTGGGAGAATGGGACACAGCAGAGCAAGTACATCCCTCCTCTGTCCTCTCCTGGAGAAGTAGGTGCATGGCTACCTAGGTTCCACGTTCTGTTGGGCTCTATTTCCAGGGAAGTGAGGTCACCTCCTGCAGTCCATTTAGCTGGTCTTCTTCCTTCCACAAAGCTCCCAGAGGGTACCTCTGGGTTGCTCCAGCTCACCACCCCCAACCCCATTCCAAGTATAATCAAAGTGACACCAATACAACCCAGCCCACAGCTCTGGGGAAGCCTGAGTGCAGCCAGGACCCCAGATCTGAGGACACAGCTGGTTCAGACCCAGCTCCTCCACCTCACCAGTGATGTGATGCTGGACAAGCCACGTGTCTCCCAGTCACCCCAATGATCCACCTACACAGAGGGGGCCATCTGGCATCTCTCTCCTAGGAAGGCCAGTAGGTCTGTAGCCCTAGAAACACCTCCAGTGCCTGGAAACCCCATGGCCTCCTTTCACATGGAACCACATCCATCTCCCATCTTCCATCCATCCTCCTGACCTTGGCACTTCTTGTTTTCAGCTGGATTTGTGGAGCAATGAGATCCTCTCTGGCAAAAGCAGAATCATCTACCCCACATATGAGGAAGGAATAGTCATGGGTCCACACCCATCTTCTCTTCCCTGCCTGCCCTGCCCCTTCATGTCAGAAAAATGTGTCCCTCCTCCTGTCTGAAGCTAAACCCCAGGTAAAGGGCTTTGCAAGCTACTATACTCAACCATTGCCCTCATCCTCTCCTCCCCTTCCCTCTGGCAACCAGGAGCTCTTTCTCAGGATCTGTGAGTGGGTTTATGTTTTGTTGTGTTTGATCATTTTTAAAATAGATTCTACAGAGAAGAGACATCATAAGGTTTTGCTCTTCCTCTGTCTACTCTATCTCTCTGAGCATGGTACCCTCTAGGTCCATCCATATTGTTGCAAGATATCATTCTCTTTTATGGCTGATTCATAGTCCATTGTGAATGTGCATACATGTATGTGTGTGTATATATATATACATATATATTAAGTGTATACGTATCATATGTATCATATATCATATGTGTGTCATATATACATGTGTGTATGTGGGTTTGTGTATCTCCTTTGTTCATCATTGGATGGACACTTTGGTGGCTTCCATATATTGGCTCTTGTCAAAAAACCTTCCATGTGCATACAGATGCATATAACTTTTTCAATGTGTGATTTTCCTTCCTTCAGACAGATATCCCCACGTGTACTTCCTGCATCATATGGTAGTTGTGTATTGAAATCTTTGAACAACTTCCATGTTTGCCATAGTGGCTGTAATAAAGAACACTCCTGACAAAATGCAGGAGGGTTCCCTTTTGTCCACATCCTGGTCAATATATTTCATTTGTTGTCTTTTGGATGATCACCATTCTTTCAGTGCAAGGTGATCATCTCCTTGTTTGGATGTACATTTCCTTGATGACCAGTCATATAGATCATCCTTTTACATGCTGGTGGCCATCTGTATAAATATTTTGGAAAAATTTTGGTATTCTGCCAATTTTTTAGTTAGGTTTTGGTTTTTTGGATGTGGGGTTGTATTAGTTCTTGGTCTATTTTGGATAGGAATCACTTACTGGATATTATATCCTTTGCAAATATACAAAAAAAATCTCATGTACAGTAGGGTGCCCTTTTTTCTTTTTTCTTTTTTGGCTTTTTAGGGCTGCACCTGCAGCATACAGAGGTTCCCAGACTAGGGGTGGAATTGGAGCTACAGCTACTGGCCTGTGCCAAAGCAACAGCAACATAGGATCCAAGCCACATCTGCAACCTACACCACAGCTCACAACACCACCAGATCCTTAACCCACTGAGCCAGGCCAGGGATCAACCCTACAACCTCATGTTTACTAGTCAGATTCCTTTCTGCTGTGACACAATGGGACTCCAGGGTGCCCTTTATGTGTGTGTGTGTGTGTGTGTGTGTGTGGTTTCCTTTGCCTTGGAGAAGTTTCTCAGTTGGATGGAGACCCATGCACTTCTTTTTCTTTAGTTTCTTTTGCTTCAGGAAATATATTGAAAACCAAGCTTGACATCTCAGACTGATATCCAAGAGCAAAACACTTATGATTTCTTAGGATTTCTTAAAATCCAAGGAATTTTAAGGCTTCAGGTCTTCCATGGCTGTATGTAATTCCTTTTGAGATTATCTTTGTAGATGACATGAAGAAGGATTTCTGTTTGATTCTTGTGCTTATAGCTGTCCAGTTTTCCCAACACTATTGATGGAAGAGGTTGTCTTTCCTCCATGGAATATTCTTTGCTCTTTGGTCCTAGATGAATTGATTCTCTAAATGTGAGTTGACTTCTGGGCTCTCAGTTCTGTTCCCTGGATCTATGTGTATGTCTTTGGTGCCAGTACCATCTTGTTTTGATGATTCTGTGGTTGTAGTTAGTTTGAAATCCAGAGCATGATACGTTCAGGCTTGTGCCTCTCTCTTCAATTGTATTGACTCTTTGGGTCTGTTTGGGTTTCCATACACATTTGAGAATTCTATGTTCTAATTCTCCAAATAATCCCTTTGCTACTATGATAGGAATGCCAATGAATCTCAAAGTTTCTCTGGAGCACTGAATCATTTCAACAATCCAAATTGTCTGAATCCATGAGCAGGGTATATCTTTTTGAGAAGGGCATTTCTTTGTGTTGCTCTCACTTTCTTTCATCAATATCTTTCCATTTTCCGAATACAGGTCTTTGACCTCCTGAGTCAGAATGAACTCCTAGGCATTTTATTTCTGTGAATGTCACTGTCAATGAGGTTTTCTTGATTTCTGATCATCATGACCCAGTGTGATGGCATTTCCATCCCAAACCTGCAGCGCATCCCCCTACCCTACAATATTTCTCCTTTGGAAACCATAATTTTTTCAAAGTCTGCAGGTCAGTATCAGTCCTGTAAAGAAGTTCATTGTGTCCTTTTTTGAGATTCCACATGTAAGTGATAGCATATGACATTGGGGTCTCACTGTCTGACAAACTATAATTAGCATGATAATATCTAGGTCCATCCATGTTGCTAAAAATAACATTTTTTCTGTCCTTTTTAATGGCTGAGTCATCACTAATATTCCATGGTGTATATCTACTTCATATTCTTGATCCACTCCTCTGTCGATGGACATTTAAGTTGTTTCCATGTCTTGGTTATTACATAGAGTGCTGATGAACACTGAAGTACATGTACCTTTTTGAGTCATGGTTTTCTCTGGATCAATGCACAGGAGTGGGATTGCTGGATCAAATGGTAATTCTATTTGTAATTTTCTGAGTCATCTCCATACTGTTTTCCTCCTTGGTTGCACCAATTTTCATTCCCACCAACAGTGTAGTAGGGTTCCCTTTTCTCCGCACCCTCTCCAGCATGGATTCTTTGTAGCATTTTTGATGATGGCCACTCTGGTAAGGTGGTACTTCCTTGTGGTTTTGATTTGCATTTCTTTTCTCTAATCATTAATGATATTGAACCTCTTCTCATGTGTTGTTTGGCCATCTGTATGTTTTCTTTGGAGAATTGTCTGCATAGATCTTCTGCCCCTTTTTGGATGGGGTTATTTGTGTTTTTGGTAGTGAGCTGCAGGAAGTGCCTATCAATTTTGGAAATTAATCCCTTGTCAGTTGCTTCCTTTGCAAAATATTTTCTCCCATTCTGTGAGCTGTCTTTTCTCTTTGTGTAGGATTTTCTTGGCTGTGCAGAAATTTTTAAGTTTGATTAAGTCCCATATGTTTATTTTTGTTTTTATTGTCATGATTCTAGGAGGTGGATGTGAGAAGCTATTGCTGTGGTTTATATCAGAGAGTGTTTGGCCTGTGTTTTCCTCTAAGAGTTGTGTAGTATCTTCTGTTTAGGTCTTGCCTCCATTTCAAGTTTATTTTTCTGTGTGGTGTCAGGAAGTGTTGTAATTTCATTCTTTTCCAGGTAGCTGTCCAGTTTTCCCAGCACCACTTCTTGAAGGGACTCTTTTCTGCATTGTATATTCTTGCCTCCTTTGTCATAGATGAATTGCCCATAGGTGCAATTCTGGGCTTTCTCTCCTGTTCCAGGGATCTGTATATCTGTCTTTGTGCCAATACCATACAGGTTTTATGACTGTAGCTTTGTGGTATAGTCTGAGGTCCAGAAGCCTGATTCCTCCAGCTCCATTTTTCTTTCTGAGGATGGCTTTGGCTATTCTGGGTCTTTTGTGCTTTGAAACCAACTTTAAGATATTTTGTTCTAGTTCTGTGAAAAATGTCCTTGGTACTTTGATAGGGATTGCATTGAGTCAGTAGATTGCCTTGGGTAGTATAGTCATTTTGATAATATTGACCCTTCCAATTCAAGAGCATGGTAGGTCTTTCTTACCAGTGTCAGGAAAGTGAATCTTTCTGTGCACCAGTGTGAATGGAGATGCTATGATGAAGAAGGTATCTTTGATCTTTCTGCCATGTGCACAAATACTGTTTTGGAACAGAAAACCAGTGTTCTTACTAATACCCATTTTAGTGAATACATAGTGTGCAGTATCTGCTCACAAAAACTGGCTCCAGGAATGGGACTTATGGGTGGTGGGGAAGGATGTTAGTTCATTACAATGTACAGCATCATTAGTCCTTTGAAAGGAGGATTCACATGGATTGTCAAGGGCATGTATGAAAGTTGGAAATGATCTAACACTTAAGGAAGGGAGTTGCCACCATGGCCCAGTGAATTCAGTATCTGAATGCAGTGGCTCAGGTTGCTGTGGAGTTACAGGTTTGATCCCGGGCCTTGCACCACAGGTTAAAAGGATCTGGTGTTACCCCAGCTACAGCATGGGTCATAGCTGTAGCTCAGATTCAATTCCTGGCTCTAGGAACTTACATATGCCATGGGGGTGGCCATCAAATGTAAACAAAACAGAAAGGAAGAATTCTCTCCCTTGGTCTAGTAGTAGATATGGATGGATGCGGGTGTCATCCCTCAGTGACTATGAGACAATCTCACACATACAGGATAATCTGTATTGTTACTCACTCAGCTTGCAGAGAAGCTGGCAGGAAACCCCCTCCTTCATGTGCCTGGGGCACAGAGCCCTGTCCTGCAGTTGATGAGTCAGCTGTTAGGTGGACATAACATACTGGTTCTATCCTCTAGCTTCATAGAAACCAGTTCTTACCCAATGAGCAAGTGACTAGAGAAGATTCCTGGCAATTCCAGTAAATTTTCATTCTAAACCATAAGAACAAGAACATGGCCTAGATGATGCTCATCCTGTTATTAGAACTCTTTTTTGCAGTCTCATACTCCCTGTTGAAACCACAGTTATCCAAAAGGATCTGAGGAGAAGAGACCTACAAATTCCAATGATGATGCGTATTGAAATATGATGTAAGAGACTACTATGAATGTTCATATGTTAGAAAACAGGACACCCTAGATGAAATAGATCTATTTCTACAAAGAACAGCCTTCAAAGACTGAATCATGAGTAGGTAGAAGGTCTGAAGAGAGCAATAATGAGTGAGGAAAGAAATAATCAAAACCAGTCATCCAGATTTCCCCTCAAAGAAAAGCCCCAGCTAAGGACCAGATGACTTCAAAGGCAAATTTTTTCAAACATCATTGCAGCTTTTCTGTCTGATTTCAGGATCAGCCCTTCTCCCCTACACAGAAGTCCTCTCCATGCCTTGGGTATAGCAGCCAAAGGGAATTAAGGGTCCTATCAGGAAAGTAGCATAGGACAAGTTAAAATTATTGGCCAGGTCTCTGGAGCACCTGGTCACAGATCTTATAGGAAAACTAAATCATTTTAGAGACACATAAGAGCAAATGACAGTCTAAATTGATGAACTAGTGTTATCATAGAAGCTTCTTTATGCAAATAGTATTCATCTCCAATACCTTAACCTGAATCATCTATGTCACTCATCTCTGTAAATGCTGCTAAGAATACATCAGAAGTGAAGCTTTGTTCCCCATATTGAAACTCACCTGTAACTTACAGTCTTTGTCACTGTGGAGCTGGTACCCGCAGATACACCCACAGGAGGACAGTCTGGTGTGTTACAACAGAGCTGGCCACAGGGGCTGTATGCCATGGAGCATTCATCCATAACTGATGATAGAGAGTCATAAATGAAAGAAGATCAAGGAACAATCTCTTGAGTATTTTTGCTCTTTGGGGCCACTTTCCATGTATTATGTGGAGATCACTGGGCTGGGTGCTGGAATAGAGAAGTCCCTGCCTCCAGAGAATCCCACACATGTGAATGTATCTCAGCACATCCATCAACACAGGGACCCAAGACATGTGGCTGCTACAGGATACTTCTCTCTGTTACCATGCCAACATTCTTAGGGACGTGTCCCTTGTCAAGTCAGCCAGAACCTGATTCACAATGAGTGGTAAGGATGTGGAGAAATCAGAACCCATGTGCACTGCTAGTGAGAACATCAAATGGAAAAGAGTTTGATGGTTTCTCAAGTTAAACAGAGAATCTACCATGTGATCCAGCCGTTCTTCTTCTGGTATATGGACTGACATACGTGTACCCCAATGTTCATAGCAGCATTATCCACAATAGCCAAAGGGTAGAATCAACCCAAATGTGCATCAGGAACAATCAGTGGATAACCAAAATATGGGATTGGTTCCAAGATCCCACGACCATACCAAAATCCATGGATGCTCAAATCCCTTATATGAAGTGGTGTGGTATTGGCATATAACCTATGCACATCCTCCCATATACTTTAAATCATCTCTAGATTACTCATAATACCTAACACAGTGCAAATAGTTGCTAGCATGCAGCAAATTCAAGTTTTGCTCTTTGGAATTTCTGGAATTCCCTCCCCCACCCATACCCCATATCTTCTATCTGCAGTTGGTTGAATCTGTGGATACAAAACCTGCAGATACACAGAGCCAACTGTATACATAGAGTGGAATGTAACTTGGCCTTAAGAAAAAACAGCTTCTGATATGTGCTACAACATGGATGCTTAAAGACAGGCTAAGTGAAATTAGCCAGACTCAAAAGGAGAAATAATGTCTGACTCCATTTCTATGCAGTGCTGGAACAGGCAATTCATAGACAGAAAGTTGATAAAGGTTACTAGCGAGGGGCTACTGAGCGTTCTTGCCTAATGGGTACAGAGTTTCTGTTTGGGATGGTGAAAAAATTCTACAAATTGATAGTATTGATGATTGCACATTATGAATGTGGTTGATGGCACTGAATCACACATTTAAAAATGACTGAAATGGCCAGTGTTGTGTTTTGTGTATTTTACTTAAATGTAAAAATTTGTAGGAGTTCCAGTCCAGTCACAGAATAAATGAATCTGACTAGGAGCCATATGGTTGCAGGATGGATCCCTGGCCTCGCTCATTGAGTTGAGGATCTGGCATTGCCGTGAGCCGTGGTGTAGGTTGCAGACACGGCTCGGATCCTGCATTGCTGTGGCTCTGGCATAAGCCAGTGGCTACAACTCTGGCTAGACCCCCTAGCCAGGAAACATCCATAGGCTATGGGTGCAGCCTTGAAAAGATGAAAAACCAAAAAAAAAGTTGTAAAGATGAGCCAATGAATTCTGACCTCCACAGCTCTGACCCTCCAGCTCTAGTCACCAGCCAGTTCCACATGAACACTGGACACCCCAGTTTGTGTCCCTCCACTGCCCTTCACAGCCCTCATTGGCCAGAGAGCAATTTTTACCTGGGGGGAGACAAGATAGTGGTCAGCATGGTTGAACATTTTGTAAACCATGCTGTGTTACAAATCTCTGTACTTGCATGAGGAGTAGAGGGCTGGTTAAGCATAACCTTTGACCTACCCTCTCACCTGGGAATGTGGAGGCTTTGGGAGAAGCTCAGAGAAGAGGGCAAGTTAGGAAAGGACATGGGAGAGGTGTTTCTTTCTGGGTGGACAGTGTGGACAATTTCAAGTGTTGGTATATTGTTCACCCATGGAGGGACCAGCCACCTCTTTTTTGTCTTCTCTAGAATTTATGGACAGCTGGGACTCTTAGCTCAGGAAGTCATATAATCATGTACTAATTCCAGTGAATTATCTCTTCAGGAGGACCAGAAGGTGGTAATATTTCTATAATTCAAGGCAAGCCTATGTAGGAAAAGAAGTTATCTTCTTAAGCAGAGTTTTCAGGAACTAAGCCTTAAGATGTGATAGCAAAGATGTCAAGACATCTAGGCACTGGATTTAAATAGTATTAAAATTGTACTGAACTAGTATTAAATAGTTCTACTTGAAATGGTGTTAAAGTCAAATAGCACTAGCCCTAAAAGAATATTCTCTTAAGAAACCAGGTTATAAAATAAACAAATGTTAGAATAAACAAATGTTAGAATCCGCAACAGGTGATGTTGCGGATTTAACTGTAAAGAAAAAAGAGTGAATGGAATCATTCACAAAAAAGTTGGAAGTTCCAGGGATTCACACTGTGGTTCAGCAGTAACAGCACCAGCTATTATCCATGAGGATGCAGATTCAATTCCTCGCCTTGCTAAGTAGGTTAAGGATCAGGCATTGCCATGAGCTGTGGTGTAGTTTGAAGATGCATCTTGGATCCGTAGGCAGGTAGCTGCATCTCAGATTCAACCCCTAGCCTGGAAATTTCCATATGCTTCAGATCCAGCCCTAAAAAGCCAAAAAAATAAAAGTAAAATAAATTTTAAAAAAAAGGTTAGAAGTTCTACTACATTGTGTGTTATTCTCCAAGTTTGGGGGAGCTTTCTTTTTTAGTAAGGAATGTTCCCCTTCCATATGCACTATACAAGGATGTAAGGCATCTGTCAGAGACTTCCTTTGGATACTGGGCTCAGAAATTCTGTGCACTGGCCAGAATTGAACAGTGGAAACATTCTAGGCCATGCTGTGAGTGTCCATTGCAGAGTTACTATTTAAGCATCCTGTTATGTTTCCATGGATAAGATAACTAAATCTTGGTTACTGCTAGGAAACATCCCATTTTAGATATAGGGTGGCAGTCTCAGTTGAAGGAATTAAAACACAACTTGAAGAAAGCTTCCAGGCCTTCCCTTGGAACAAAAGATGGAGGGAGGGGCTGGACTCACCACAGACCCCCTTGTCAGAGGGGTCCCTGCAGTGGTCAATGCCATCACACCTCTAGCTGTTGGGGACACACACCTTGTTCCTGCACTGCCACTGCCCAGCCAGTCAATGGTTCCAGGGACAGCAAGCTTCTCCAAATCCTCCTTCAGATTCCTTATCACCATCAGAGTCCCCAAGCATCATGACACTGGGGATCTCCTGGACACTGGATTTTTTGATCTGGACATGATGTCTATCTTTCTAAAAGGCAGAAGCTGGCTTGATGAGGTAGGGCCACTGTACCATGGTTTTGTTTATTGAGAGGTTTCTTGTTTGCTCATGACTTTAATCCACAGAAAACCAAGAATTGAGAAGGATGGGAGCCATCAGAGATGTGGCCATGGCTTTGTATTCTGAAGTTTCACCACAAATAAGTTTTTTAAAGTCAATAAAGATAATCATCTTTCCAATTTTAGGTAGTTTTGAAAAATGTTGGAGTGGATGAAAACAGTCACCTGTAATACCAGAGACAGTTGAACATCTGGGTTTAGCACAGATGGCACAAGGCTATTTAGTGACAGGCTTGTTTCACGTGATACTGCTGAGACTAATCAAAGCTGCCAATGAACAGAGTGTGACTGATGGTAAAACTAAGTTGTACATACTCCAGTCAACCTCACTGGAGCCATCTCAGCATCATCAACACCATCACAGAGCCAGCTAATGTCAATACATCTCCTATCATCATACTGCCGGGCCTGAGTGTGTTCATGACATTGTTGCTCCGAGGGCCAGCAGTGGTGTCCAAGAAGAGGCTGAAAGGAAGAGGTGTTTGTCAGGGCACTAGTAGCTTTTAAATTTGGATTTCATATTAAGTATTATTCTTAGCAAAGGAATAATTAGTTCCTGATTTGCCACTGGAGTCAACCCTAAACTTGCACATCCTTTTTCATGTTACTTCTGATGACAAAACTAACTACTTCTACCTTAGGGACAATCCCCTAGCAGATCAATAAAGTGTATCCCCTGGACCGTCATTCATCTGTAACACTGCTAGACAGTAAAACCTTCTGTGGCAATGGAATCATTCCACAACTATCGATGTTGTCCAACATGGCAGCCACTAGTCACAGGCAGCTATTAAGTGTTTGAAACATGGCTAGTATGATAGAATTTTGTTCTTGTATTTATTTAAATAAATAAATAAATAAACTTATTTATCTTTTTGTTTGTTTGTTTACTGTCTTTTTAGGGCCCTACAGGCAGCATATGGAGGTTCCCAGGCTAGGGGCTGAATCAGATCTACAGCTGCTGGCCAACACCACAGCAACATCAGATCCAAGCCACATCTGTACCCTGCACCACAACACAAGGCAACAATGGATCCTTAACCCACTGAGTGAGGCCAGGGATGGAACCTTCTTCCTCATGCATGCCAGTGGGGTTCATTAAACACTGAACTGTGACGGGACTCCATATTCATTTAAATGAATTTAAATGTGGCTAGTGGCCCTCTACTGGACAGTCCAGTATTATAGGTTCACTTCTTTGAAATCTTTTGGTGTTCGAGACTCAATATTTAAGATCTAAGGCAACTTGGGACCTGGGGTTTGGAATTTAATTAGATCTTCAAGTATGTCACCTAAGTCTGGCTGATGCAAGTAAACTTGGGGAACTGGGGTAAATTGTGTGCGATGCTGCATGCAAGGTATTTCTGCAAGTCTGAAATTTTACTCTACCTTGGAATAGTGCACATTTTTTATATCCAAGGTTTCATGCTACTTACAGTAAGTAAGCACCCCAGGAATGTTTGTCAGGGTAGAGAAAAAGAACACAGCACTCCCAAAGTATGGTGGGGGTTTTCCCTTTTTAATGAGGGTTGTTCCCTTCCATAATCACTGCACTGGGGTGCAAGGCATCTGGGAGAAGCTTTCCTCACACATAGGTGCTCCAGGGTTCATTCTGGGGCTTTGAGCTCTCTTGGCAAAGAGAGGTACTTAAACTTTATTTCAAGAACTTTATTCAGGGAGACACTTACCAAATGGCTCACTTCTGTTGGTTTTATACTTTTTGATTCCATTTAAAAGCTGTTTTATTTTTCAGTCTTGTAAAATCTCTAAGCACATAAAAGTTGGGCTAGTTTATTGTAAATAAGAATAATTGTGTGCACTGGGTCTGCAAGAGTTTCCTATAAAGCTAGCACTCTCTGTATGATTCCATTTCAGGTAACACTGTCACAGATGTTTATGTCTGAATTTAAGACAAGGAGCCAGCCTTTTGCTGGATTTTTTTATCCCAATTTCGCTCCACACTTGTCTGGACAACAGTGCTCCCAACACTTAAAGAAACATCCCTGGCCTTCCCCACTGCAAGCCTGCAACAACTCAGAACACCCAACATTTCTGAACACCCTCTATGTGGGGGAAAGCCACAAGAATGGACTTTCAACCAGGCTCATGGCGATAGGGGCCAGGTGTGGGAAAGTGCGTGCTACACAACAAGGCACAGGTGACACTGCTTACCTCACTGCTCTTCCACCCCATCTGGGCACTGCTGCTCTCTGTTGCAGAGCCAGGCCACAGGAATACACAAAGGAATTCCACCACACACAGCCTGCCTTGTCATGTTACACTGGATTTCATCTGCATTGGATGACACAGAGGCAAAGCCGTAAGAGCTCCTGTCTTCCTGGGGTCTTACTTTTCATGGCAAGCTGTAGTCAATGTTCTCTTCCCTCAACTATTACCCTGAATACCCTAAAACCCACACAAGGGGTTCAGTACCCTAAAACCCATGCTGGTTTGCCAGTGACGATCTTGGGAACCACTCTCTCTGACACTGTGGAGTTGTTGCTGGAGAGCTGTTATTCACCTCCCTGATTTCTTGTTAGAATGGCTCAGACTTAACCCTTGTGGTTAAAAAACACAGCTATTTCTAGTTCTGATTTGGGCTTTTTAAAAAAAGTTTTATTGAAGTATAGCTGATTTATAATGTTGTGATAATTTCTGCTGCACAGCAAAGTGATTCAGTTATACATATACACACATCTATTCTTTTCCAGATTCTTTTCCCGTATAGATTGTCATAGAATATTAGGTAGAGTACTCTATGCTATATAGCAGGTCCCCCATTTGGCAAATTGTTTCATATATCAGAGTATTGCAAGTTTAGAGGTCTAGGCTCAAAGCACTTGACTTTATTTTTAGATGTCTAGATAAAGCTTAAAATGATGTTAGGTTTGGGATCCTGCATAACAAGCTTAAAGTGAACTTAGATTTCGTATCCCATATACCATGTTTGTGAGAATTGCAACAGCCTGGTCACAAATATTTGTTAAGTTTTCAGTTCTTTGTGGGTCACTTATTTTTACTATCAGTTTTATTCAGGTCATGAACT
Source organism: Babyrousa celebensis (assembly GCA_028533215.1). Classification (NCBI taxonomy): domain Eukaryota; kingdom Metazoa; phylum Chordata; class Mammalia; order Artiodactyla; family Suidae; genus Babyrousa; species Babyrousa celebensis. Next base: position 126,340,675 of record CM052683.1, read on the forward strand.
TGTGTTTATCAATCCTGAATGATTAATGATCAGAATTAACCTGTTATGGAATGTGGTGCTCAGAGGGAAATACTGGGAAGGCCTGACTGTACTCAGTTTACTATGTTGTCCTAACTTTCAAAAAGAAAAAGCCAATCCTGGGTCCCAAGAAAACATAAGCCACATGGCCCATTTAGCAGCAGACTCTGCAAGATGCAGTGAAGACCCAGCAGTCCTACCCCAGGGAAGATGTGTGCATAGGAGATGGAAAGTCATGTGCAAAACTATGTGATGGGAGTTGACAATGGAAGACCACTGCATAGACCACACTTTCTTTGCTAAGGAATCAGACCTTAGTTTTACTTGCATCCCTCCAGGATAGTGCTTTTAGCATAGTTGCTCAATGTCTGATTTTTAAAGGCTGGCTTATAAAAAGAACTATGAATGAAAAACTCCAGAGGTATTGGTTATGAACAAATAACTAACAACTCTGCCAGTGAGTCACATACCACCCAGGCAATCCCACTTGACTTGACCAAACCCATTCAACTGAGAGCAGCTGAGGTCATAAACCCTGATGATGGGATCCGAGCCTCTGCCTTCAGGCTGCTAGGTTGGAGCTTTGAATAGACCACTTACTAACCACATGACCTCGGGAGAATTACCGCCACACTCTGTACCTCCATTTTTCTTGTCTGAAAAATGAGGCTAGTAAATAAGTGATCTTAAGTGAAAGATACAAGGATTAAATGAGCACAAGGCCACTTGGCACAGTACCCACCAAATATGCACTCCCGACATGTTAACTCTTTTGCTACTTTTTCAAGCAGATGTTTCCAAAGGGATCCCAGTTAGGGTTGCAGTTAACCCTCAAAGACCCACACTGCTGGATGAGTCCCACCTGGAACACTGTTTTACCTGGAACACTATTTTCACCTGGAACACTGTTTTACCCTGGTGAGCCTCAGTCTGGAGACCAAATGTGTGCATGGATTCTAACGTCATCTGAGATGGGTCCCAAATATTACTTTTCAAATTTAGGTAGATGCTTGCTGTGAGTACATTATAAAAGTATTACTATATTTCCATGGTAAGTTTATGGTAGCTTTCTCAGCTCTGTTAAAATACAAATTATCATCACCACGTGCTGCTCTACAACAGACATCATAAAGATGTCTTCACACCAGAAGGCATTGGAAAACAACATTTACTGAAAAGGTAGGTAATATAAAATGCTCTTTCAGGAATGGAGCAAAGAGACCACACAGGACAAGGGCTTCATGCCACAGCAGAGATGCCACACCAGGTTAGGCAAAACCCCTTGAGGGTTAGAATACCTTCTGGAGGACAAACAAGCCAGAGATTATGTGACATCTCTTCCAAACCAGTTAAAAGTACCATGATGAAGAAAGTTTAAAAAATGATTTAAGGAGTTCCTGTAGTGGCTCAGTGGTTAATGAACCCGACTAGTGTCCATGAGGATGCAGGTTTGATCCCTGGCCTTGCTCAGTGGGTTAAGGATCCCATCTTGAGTGAGCTGTGGTGTACGTCACAGACATGGCTCAGATCCCATGTGGTTGTGCCTGTGGCTAGGCTGGCAGCTACATCTCCAATTTAACCTTTAGCCTGGGAACCTCCATATGCCTCAGGTGAGGCCCAAAAAAGACCAAAAAAAAAAAAAAGATTTAAGAGTTCCATCCATGAAGGTCAATTAGGAGCACCTGTCAGGAGAGATGGGCCATCCTGCAGGCCCACAGGGTAGTTTGACAATGGCTGGGCACTTCCAGAACCTGGCTCAGTCACAAGCCACTAACCACCCACCCTATGAGAACAGAGGGTTTCTCAGTCACCCTGGGAGCCCTCTCCTCTGCCCTGGGCTCTGCCTACACCAGAGTGGCATCAATACATGGAAGTTATCACACCTTGGGCCCAATCTCCATTTCTCCTGGACTGTTTCTGGAAGGAAGCTTCTCTTCCTGGTGTTCAGAGCCTCCAAGAGGCTAAATTTGCTGCCTGTTTCAATCTGGACAGAGGTCCCATCAGAAAAGAGGGCTAGAAAGCCAATCCAACCACCCTGCTCCATGTTGAGGAAAGAGCCTAAGAGGAAGGTTGTGCCATGCAGTCAGGGGCTAAAACTGCTTTGTTCCCACTGCTTGAGGACCAAAAGAGAAAGACTTCCAAATACCTCAAATTCCTCCCCTGAACCCACTCACCTGGCAGGCTTCCTCAAGAGTCAGGGTGGAGGAGTAGGGGGGCCCTTAAAGATGGCCCAGCCTTGCCTCCCTGATAAAAGGTCACCACAGGACCAGAGACTTGCTGCAGTCACCCAGTGAGAGTGCCCCAGGCTCTAGGTGGATGCACTCCTTTCTGGGGTGCCCTGCCTGTGGGCCTAACAAATAATCCATGGACTTCCTCGAGCTGTCCAGCAAGGTGAGCATAGGTGAAAGGAGCAGAAGGAGTGCCCAGTGTCCCATGACCATGAGGAGACAGCACAGGGAACCAGGCACAAGGTGCACTATGCATGGATGCCCTTGGTGAGTGGGCTGAGTGCATGGGAATCTAGGTGCCTTGACCTCATGCTCCTGGGGCTCACAGGGGAAGCTGGTGCAGAGTGGGTGGCATGTGTAGGGTGTTGGCTTTGCCAGATCTTGGGTGAGAGCCACAGGTAAGCAGTGGTGCTGCAGACAGTCACAGATCAGCTCACCTCATTTTCACTGGGGATGCTTACTGCCCCTGAGTACCTGGGACTCCATGCCCCTTGTGCAGCCAGAAAGCAGACATGCAGCTAACTCACCACCCTTGCCACACTTAAGTTCAAGGTAGGAATGGGTAGCCATACTTAGGACTTCTCAAACTTCTTTTTTAAATTGAAGTGTAGTTGATTTACAATGTGTTCATCTCTGCTGTAAAGAAAAGTGACTCGGTTATACATACATGCACATTCTTTTGGAAGTACTCTTTTCCATTATGGTTTATCTCATGGTATTGAGTACAGGTCCCTCTGCTATACACTAGGACCTTGCTGTTCAGCCATTCTGCATTTAATAGTTTGCATCTGCTAGTCTCGAACGCCCAATTTAACCCTACCCCGCCCCCCTTGTTGGAAACCACAAGTCTGTTTCCTTGATAAGTTCATTTGTGTCATATTTTGGATCCCACATATAAGTGATATTATATGGTGTTTGTCTCTTTCTTACTTACTTCACTTCATATCATAATCTCTAGGTCTATCCATGTTGCAGCAAGTGGCAATCTTTCTATTTTATGCCTGAGTCATATTCTGTTGTGTATATGTACTACATCTTTACCACCTGCAGATGGATGTTTAGGTTGTTTTCATATCTTGGCTATTGCGAATTGTGCTGCTATGAACATAGTGGTGCATATATATCTTCTTGGATTACAGGTTTACCCAAATACATACCCAGGAGTGAGATTGCCAGATTAGAAAACCTGTTCTTAGCTTTTGGAGGAACCTCCATACTGTTTTGCATAGTGGCTGCACCAGCTTCCATTTCCACCCACAGTGTAGGAAGGTTCCCTTTTCTCCACACCCTCTCCAGCATTCATGATAACCATTTGGACCATTGTGAGATGAGTCATTTTGATTGGTATTTCTCTAATCATTAAAATGTTTATTTATTTCTGCCTATATTTCAATTGGGTTGTTTGGGTTTTTTTCACTTTGTGTTGTATGAGCTATTTGCATATTTTGGAATTTAAGCCCTTGTTGGTCACACTATTTGCACATATTTCCTGCCAGAAGTTGTCTTTTCATTTGTTTATGGTTTCCTTTGCTGTGCAAATGCTTGTAAATTTGATTGGCTCCCATTTATTTGTTTTTGCTTTTATTTCTTTTTTTTGTATATGAAATATATACTTTATTTCAGGGGCAAATTTCATCAAACCTTTGAGAAATGTGAGAGTACAAATCCCAGTCATTTTTTTTTTATTTTTATTTTTTTCCCACTGCACAGCACGGGGATCAAGTTTTTCTTACATGTATACATTTTTCCCCACCCTTTGTGCTTTTATTTCTATTTGCCTTCGGAGAATGAACAAAGAAAAAGTTGGTGTGATTTATGTCAGAGAATGTTTTGCCCCTCTATTCTCTTCTAGGAGTTTTATGGTGTCATGTCTTAGGTCTAAGCCTTTAAGCCAGTTTGAGTTTATTTTTGTGTAGGGTGTGAGGATATGTTCTACCTTCATTGTTTTACCTGTAGCTCCCTAACTTTCCCAACACCTCTTTCTGAGGAGACCTTTTCCGATGGTCTATTCTTGCCTCCTTTGTGAAGATTAATTGACCATAGGTGTGTGGGTTTATTTTTGGACTCTCCATTCTGTTCCATTAATCCATATGCCTTTTTCTGTGCCAAGACACTGGCGTTTTCAATAGCTTTGTAGTATCATCTGAAGTCTGGGAAGGTTCATGCCTTCTGCATGAAATCTAAAGTTTATGCCTCTGCTTTGTTCTTTTCCACAGGATGACATGGGCAATTCTGGGTCTTTTATGGTTCCATATAAATCTGAGGATTACTTGTTCTAGCTCTATGAAAAGTGTCAAAGATCATTTGATAACAGATCACATTAAATCTGTAGGTAGCTTTGGGTAATATGGCCATTTTAACAAAAAACTTCCAATCCAAGAGCATGGAATAACTTTCCAGTTCTTTGAGTCATCTTCAGTTTCCTTAATTAATGTTTTATAGTCCTCAGCATATAAGAAATTTTACCTCCTTGGTCAGGTTGATTCCTAAGGTTTTTTTTGGGTTTTTTTTGTTTGTTTGTTTGTTTGTTTTTTTTGATGCATCCACAACCCCCCTGGAAACCTCCTGAATATGCAGGTCTGGGGAGGAGCCTGAGATTCTAACAATTCTCAGATGATGCCTTTGGGGCCAGCCCTCAGGCCTCACTTTGAAAAGCCAGGGCTTGAGAGCCCCAAGCTGAGGGCACCCCTGTGGCTGCAGACCTCTGGGCTCCTGTCTATGGAGACTTCTCACTGCCTCCCATCTTCCCACTTGGGCAGTGTCCGTCTTCTGGACCTTGGGTCTGTGAGGACAGCTCCAAAATGGCAATCCTCTTTGGCTTGAGATTAGCATGCTGTAAGTTCAGAGTAACAGCACAAAGGCCCTGAAAAACACCATTCCCCTTTCACCATTCCTGTATCACTGCCAGGAGGTGAACACTTTCATAAACAGGTGGACATGGAATGGGTCCAAATCAGGGTCCAACATCATCCCTGTAGGATGGTAGATTGAGAGGACTAGAAGAATTGAGAGGTCATTTTCTCCAAATGTTGCCACTTAGGGATGAGA
>CM052683.1:126355082-126369717 GCA_028533215.1 Babyrousa celebensis
CAGAAATGAAGGAGTTCCTGCTTTGGCGCAATGGGAAGGGGAGCATCTTTGCAATGCCAGGATGCAGGTTTAGCCCTGGACCCCACAGTGGGTTAAAGGATCTGCATTGCCTGATCTGTGGTATAGCCCCAACTGTGGCTCAGATCTGATCCTTGGCACAGAAACTCCAAATGCTGCAGAGTCACCAAGGAAAAAAAAAAAAGAAAAAGAAAAAAAGTAAACAGAAATGAACCTTTTATTTTACTTTATTTTTATGGCTGCACCAGTGGCATATGGAAGTTTCTAGGCCAGGGGTCAAATCAGAGATGAAGCCAATGGCTACACCACAGGCATAGCAACACCAAATCTGAGTCACATGTGTGACCTATGCCACAGCTTGGGGCAATGCCTGATCCTTAAGCCAATGAGCAAGGCCATGGATTGAACTTGCATCCTCTCCAACACTGTGCTGGGTTCTTAACCCACTGAGCCACAATGGGAACTAAATCTATTAGTTTAGTGTTAAAATTTACTTGATTCATGCAAAGCCTTTATCATAGCTTCCTTTAAGCATGAAACATCCATGTGTGGTTAAGTGCTTGAATGCCAATCAGTCACTTATGATGAGGGGTAGGAAAACTAGGGTGCAACAGAATTTGAAAATTATTATCAACTATGGCCAAGCTGTAATCAAGTATGCCAAACATCTGAAAGTATATCTTTGGTTATTAGGCAATAATATTTAATTTCTAAAATAGCATCTAAGGAGTTCCTGCTGTGGCTCAGCAGTAACAACCCAACTAGTACCTATGAGGAAGTGGCTTCTTCTATGTCCTCCATCAGCAGGTCAAGGATCCAGGGTTGCCTGAGCTATGATGGAGGTCACAGACACAGCTTGGATCCTACACTGCTGTGGCTATGGCAAAGGAAATTTCAATATGCTTCAAATGCAGCCCTAAAAAGAAGAAAAAAAAAAGAATTTAAATGCAGCTTTTCAAGAAATTTGAATTTGTCAATTAGTTACATTTATTGAATAAAGTTGATGATAGGTATCTTTTAAAAGGAGAAATCTAGGGACTTAAAAATTACAAAACTTGTCTTCTTTATTAGCATAAATAATTATGGCTTTTACTAAGTGTGCATAAGTCAAATAAATCAGAATTTCACCAATTAAAAACATGAATTATATCAGAAATCTGAAATGCAAGCAAGAAAGGATAATGTAACTAACCTTCATCAAGTCAGTCACAATGCTGTCAAATGAAGTGAGTGAATGTGGGATAAAAAACATTAACATTTCTCTTGTAAGATTTCCCCTCAACATTGAACTATTATGAATATTTTCAGCACCAGGTGGCTCCAGGACAGGACTTGTAGTAAATGTTTGGAGTAAAGATCTGTTCTGTTCTTTCTCCATCAGACGTTTCATAAAGGTTTCAACCAGCCTCTGATTTGTCCTGTGAAGTCTGCGAAAATTCAAATTTCATTCATTTCATTTTCCTTAGATGACTCCTAAATGATAGGCATTTTTTTTTAGTTGCCACCATAATAAATGGAATGTCTCACTGAACTATGTTTCGACACTGAAAATGTCTCAGAGCAGAAGGACGTATATGCCTACGAGATCCTTTTTTTTTTTTTTTTCCAATGCACCCATGGCATGTAGAAGTCCCCTGGCCAGGAATTGATCCAGAGCCACCGTCAGGACCAACCACTGCAGTGACAATGCAGGATCCTTCACTTGCTGTGACATAAGAGAACACCTGTGTCTTAACTAACACATAATTCAAAGTCAAGAAAAGTGAGAAATGATGTCAGTGGTGGAGGTGGCTTAATAGGTGACAGGTACTGCCTTCTGGAATGCCTGCACTTAGACATACTTATCTTTAGCAAATCAATATAGGGATAAAAAATAAACCATCCCTCAAAGACATTTTCAAGCGTTTGCTTTCACCACCCTTGTAGACACATCTCACTCATTACTTTGGAGAAATAAAGCATGAAGCACTGAGGAATAATTTAGAGCAACAACCTCAAGGGAAGGATGAGATCATTGAATTGGTGACCAAAAAGAACTGTAATAGCTACAAGTATCCCCTACTTCTCAAAAGTACATGTCCTTTGCTTTTATGAAAGGTTTACATGAGTATATTTTTGATAACTGAAAAAAAACTATGGAGAGCATTTCTGATTTTATGAAAAGAGGCAAAGAGCTAAAACAGTGGTCAGTGTTCTTTCTACAGAGAGCCATCTCAGAGGCACTGCATCTCAAGCAGGGAGAGCAGACCCATGAAGCTCCTCCCCCAGGAAGTACATTTAGCATCTCAGCATCAAGCCTCCATGGCTTTGAACTGTGCCAGGAGCACCTGTGCTTTATTTATGCATATTTATTTTATGCACCCACTAGAAGAAGGGTCCTCAGATTACTGCTTCCTTGCTTTATGCCATTTGGGTTATAGAAAAGATTTCATAGAGGGAGTTCCAATTGTGGCTCAGTGTTCATGAACCCAACTAGTATCCATGAAGATGTGTATTCCATCCCTGGCCTCTCTCAGTGGGTTAAGTATCTGGCATAGGCATGGGCTATGGTGTAGGTCCCAGATGTGGCTCAGATCCTGCTTTGCTGTGACTGTAGAGTAGGCTGGCAGCTACAGCTCTGATTTGACCTCTAGTCCAGTAACTTCCATATGCTGCAGATGTGGCCATCAAAAGAATTTTTAAAAAGATTTCATAGAAACATTCTACATTTGGTTAATGGGGACACCTGTAGCTTATAACAGTATTGACCACAGTGCTGGAGGTGGGATCTGTCCATTCCCTTTTCCACACCCCCTTAGGCAGGCCACTGTAGTGTTTTTAGCCACTAAGTGAAGTATACTGCCCTTCACCCCTATGTTAATTTTCTCCTTTTTCACAAGCATGCCTTTATATAGATTAGAAAAACTTAAGGGGATACATCAGAGTTTGCCTTCACAGCACCCTCTAGGGATGAGAGCAAATATCATAATCAAGAAGGTAAATGCATCAAAAGCCAGAATGTGACCCTTTCAGTTTAAGGTATCCTCTTCCAAAAAATAGTTAAACTTGATAACATTCCTACTTATAGGAAATCCAACAAGAAATGTTATAATTATATCACTGTCTACATGCCAAAGCCTCTAAAGCACTTAGCTTATGATTCTATGTTTTAACTTACTTGTTTCATTTTTTTTCCAGTGACTTTCTCAATTTTAATTCTTCTAGATAGAGTTGCTTATATTTTTCCAATTCTGTTTTACAAGAAGATTCATGAGAAGTGTTTTCTTTGGAGCGTTCAGATTCCAGATATTGTGCTAAGTTTTCTTGAGATGCTGCTTGTGTCTAAAGCAAAATAAAAGGAAGCATTTAAAAAATAATTATAACCTCAGTAACTCTAGCATATTTACTCATTTAGTTTGGAGTCAATGACTCAGAGTGCAAATGTAAATGTGTTGAAAAGAAGCTCCATCTTAAAATGTTTATCATCAATATTAACTGAATTACATCCAAATTATAAAATTAAAGGTGAATTGCTGTTATATTAGTACTCATGTCATGTGATAACATAAAGAATCATAGGATCAATTTAAAATTAAAATAATTGAAAAATGCACTACATGCATAATCCAAGAGTACAGTACAATTTTTCAATCACATTTTCTTATCCTCCAAATAGTCTTGTATTAAACAAATTGGTGTGATATTTGTCATCTGAATCATTGTAAGCTAAAAGGTCAACTTAGTGATAATAATTACTGAAACTGCAATATTTTAAGGGAGAAAAAAATGCCATCTTCCACTCAGAAATCTACAAAACCAACTATTAGAAAAGAAGCAGAGGAAACACATAAAATGTATACATCCAAGATGTAATTCAGAATGAAGTGAATTATAGCACATAAAAGATCAATAAATTAACCTGCAGGAATAAGTTGACTTTTGTTAACTGTTCTTCTATCTCCTGTCTTGCTCTTTCTTTAATCTCCTTTTTACAAGTGCTCTACCTGACTGCATTCTACCATATTCATTTCTCTGTGACTCTTGAGGTTTACTACTGCTTGTTCCAATTTCTGTTTATTCTCCTTGAATTTTCCACATCTCTTCTGCATTCCTTTCATAATAATAATTCCTGTTGAAGACCTTGATTTTTGCATCCATATGTAGATATTTGGAAAATGCAGTTTGCTGCTGTGCTCTCAGATCATCACTCTGACATGACAGAGTGAATAAAAATAATGACACTAGTAATACAGTATAATGAGGGAAGTAGGCTGAGAATAGCTTAATTCACAACCAATGTCACATTTTGAAATAAATTCAGTTACAATAAAATGGTATCTACACTGCATAATTTCAAACCACTGAGCATCACAAAAATAAAATCATTCCTGTCATCATCTGTATTATACAACATTTACACTTGATTTTATATTTTATGTCTGTAATTATTGCAAATCTTTCCTCCGTAAAATGACTATACGTCATGCCTTAGTAAAAAGTCTCTTAGTACTTCCCCCTTATCTTAGCTGTCAAAATTTTTAAGGAAGTTGTAGGGATACTGAACTCTTTAGAGCTGAGTTAATAAATGGCTCCCAAAACAAGATTTGGAAAACAAGACTCTAAGTAATGAATCTTTTTCATCTGGATTCTAATGCCATAAGCCTTTTTCAGAACTACAAATATTTTATGCTCATTTGACCTGCATTCCAAGGAGAAATGTTTCACAGGGTTAAGGAGAAATCATATCTCCCAGAGTAAAAGTTTAGTGAGATGATGCACATAAGTTTCCTGAACCAAACAATGCCTCAAAGTTTGTAAGTCTTTGTTACTTTCCAGAAAGTAAGAGAACAAATGAAACCAAAACAAACCAAAGTACTCACTGGTATTTCAGTGATGCTGAGTTGGGAAGGACTAATTGGCTGTAGGTACAAAGATGTAGTGAAGAGCAAGGATAAAAATGCAAGGGCTTTGCAAGATGGTTAAGGGAAGACTGATGGCCCTTGGAGAGGCTGACAGTGACAGCTTCTCTCTTGGCAAGGAAAGAAGATGAGACAGAAAATCAGAGGAAAGGGGACTCATGCTATGCAACATTTGAAAGTGAATCAATAAGAAAGATAATCCAACAAAAAAAGGTGATTAACTATAAAGAAACCAGGACTCACTGGGTTCAAATATCTGTATCCCATTTACAGCACTTCCATGTGTCCAGCAGTCAAATACAACGAAAATAAAGAAATGGTTTCTGGGCTAAGATCCCACCTAGGGTGCTGCCAGGAAACCATGCTGTACAGATGAAGCCAAGATTGTAAATACCCTTGTTAAGACTTTGGAAAGATTTCATGTCTGCCTCAAATTCTATTAAAGATATTAAAGCATAAGAATTGAATGGTTTTGTCCCATGAGAACTTCACAGGAAGCTCAAGGTGAAGAGCTTGCTTCCAAAAGATTCATGTAAGGGCAGCTTCTGCAATTGAATGTACCCAAATAAAATTCACGTGAAACTCAAAGTTTTAAAGAGAACTGTGGAAGTAAAAACACTGCTACCACCATTGGACTACAAGAGACCAAGAATGGTGGGTGTGTGGGTGGTAGATAACTTGACCCATTATTTCCCACATTTTTGTAGTGAGAGGACTGTAATCAAGGGGCTAAACACTAAAAACCACACCCAGGTACCTCAGCTGTATCTGCATCTGATGAAGATGGTACAATCTGGGACTTGAGCCTGAGCCTGACAGCATCATAATTGAGAGTTGTGGGAGAACTGGGTAGGAACATGTGTCTTTTTATGTGTGTGGATGGACCATAAAAAATTGTGGCCAGTGAGTTGATAAGGCTGGTTTAAAATGTAAAGATAAGTTTTAGAAAATCCATCTTATAATCCATCTTATAAAAAAGGTATGACGTGGGGCAACCTTAAGTGACTTGCTCCTAATGAGCAGAATATGGGGGAAATGATGCTGTGTGAACTGCAAGGCTAGGTTAGAAAAGACAATACAGCTTCTCCTTGGCCCTTAACCCTGGATGCCAGACTCCTGTTTTGAAGGAGCTCAGGCCAGAAAGAGACCCCAGATGTTCAGGGCAGGGGTTGCACTTTCCTGGCCCAACCAAAGTTTAGCAAGATGATGCACACGAGTTTCCTGAACCAAACAATGCCTCAAGGTTTATAATTCTTTGTTACTTTCCAGAAAATAAGAGAGCAAATGAAACCAAAACAAACCAAAAGACTCACCGATATTTGTGACACTGAGTTTGGAAGAACTAATTGGCTGTAGGTACAATGATGTAGTAAAGAGTCAGGATAAAAATGCAAGGGCATTGCAAGATGTTAAGGAAAGATTGATGGCTCTTGGAGAGGCTGACAGTGACAGCTTCTCTCTTGGCAAGGAAAGAAGATGAAACAGAAAACCAGCCAACCACTACCACCACCAATCAGACAAGTGAGTGAACAGGCCTTCAAGTGATTCCAGCCCCTGGCCTTCTTGCTTCCCTAGCTGAAGCTCACGGGAACAGAGGCCACTGTCCTGGCCATGTTCTTCCCAGTGTAGATTATGAACAAAATACATGCTGTTTATTTAAGCCACTACATTCTGGGAAGTTGTTAGGGAAAAAAAGATACACAGGAAACTGGATTAAAAATGATAATATGAAATATCTCATAAATACAGTAGAAACTGGGCTCCTATAATCAGGACTCTAATAAATGTCAAGATTACTTTAAGGAGTTCCCACCGTGGTTTAGCGGGAATGAATATAACATCCTTGAGGATGCAGGTTTGACCCTTGGCCTTACTGAGTGGGTTAAGTATCTGGTGTTGCTGAGAGCTGTGGTATAGGTCACAGACATGGCTCAGATCTGGCATTGTTGTGACTCTGGCATAGGCTGGTTCTGATGTAGCTCCGAGTTGACTCCTAGTCTGGGAACTTCCACATGCTGTGTTTGGCCCTAAACACACACACACACACACACACAAATCTACCAGATTAATTTCTCAATGACAAAAAACACTGATGAGAAGAAGCAGACATCTAGAAGAAACACTTAAGAACTACTGAGAAGGAAGTTTTTTAGGGTTCCCTTTAATTACAATTTGTTATAAATAGGCATGTGCACCACCTTAAAAGGTCTCCTCAAGATTGAGGCTAAGGAAAACTTGTAAGCAAGGAGGCACATGATTTGAAGTACAGTACCTGAAAAACAACTAGAAATAGTCAGTATAATAACCAAAGTCAGACTTTCTTTTTTTTTCAAAATCAGACTTTTTAACTCATTTAACTGAAATTCTAGAGATAGGCAGCTTTGAGTATTTATTAATCTAGCACTCAATCTTCATTCATGTTCCTTTCCCCAGAGGGGAAATAAACCGTATGGAAGCATTTTTAATTTCCTCACTAGTAAAGCATATGTAGTGTCCTTTGGTAGTATTTAAGTTAAATACAATTTTCTCTCTACTTAAAGCTTGTCCGCATGAGGAGGTAACACTGTCTCCTCTTGTGTTCTACCACAATGTGTCTCCATATCATACAAACAGTCTTTGAAATTGTGAAATACAAATCATGGATTTATTATTTGTTTCTGATAAATTGATTAAATATTACCTGTTTTTTTTGTGTGGGGGTGCATCTGGGTCTGGGATTGAACCTGTGTCACAGTAGCAGCCTGGGCCACTGCTGTGCCACAAGGGAATTCTCAATATTATCTGATTTTTTAACAGCTGCACTCGTGAATACTTTTCTTTGGATGGCGTGAAATATTTATTCTATTAATTATGTATTAGTTATAAATACAGCTATGCATCTCTTTCTTTTTAAGTAAAAGGAGGAAGAAACAAGGATCTGTGAGTTCTGAAAGCCAAGAACATGATCAGTAACAGTGTTGTACACAAGAACCAAGTCAAAAGGGATTGAATTGTGAATTGCAAGATGATGGATTAGAGAGACTTTCAAAGAGGAAAGCCGACAGCACAGACCTAAATCTCCTCCTCCCAGATGGTGAAATTTATGGATGAATCTATGAATTATAATGAGTTAAACATAAGAGCACACATAGAGGACCAAGGCAGCAGATCCTGTGGCCAAGATTTGATAAAAACTGGAGTGAAGTGGGAGGCACTGGGTTAGAGAAGTAGTTCTGATAGAGGGCAGAAGAGAAATGGACTTCATTTTGTAAGCCTACTTTCCATCATGACATGGAGTCAGCAGGCATAATAAGCTGGCCACAGTTCCCTGAGAAGCAGAAAATCTCCACAGCAGTAGTTAAAAATCATCTCACTACATTCACCTTTTATTAGTACATCAAACAAGTATTAACCTGAAGGATGACTGGGAAAGAGTCCCCTTAAAATCTGACAGTACTGGCACTTAGCACTGGCACATTGGCATACAGATCAGTGCATTACCACTGAGGATCTAAAAAGAAACCCTCACAGATACAGTCAGTTGACCATCAATAAGAGGGACAAATAATTCAATTTGAACAAATGGTACTGGGACAACTGGATATCCACACAGCAAAGAATAAAATGAAACCCCTACCTCATACCATATGTAAAAATTAATTCAAAATCCAAGAGCTATACCTACAAAATTCTTTAGAGGAAAACGTAGGTGTTATCTTCATGACTGGATTTGACAATTGTTTCTTAGACATGACACCAAAAGACAAAAAATAGATTAACTGAACTTCATCAAAATTAAATACTTCTGTGTTTCAAAAGACACCATCAAGAAGCCAAAAAGGCAATCTCTGAAGGGGAGAAAAACATGAAAATCCTGTATCTGGTTAAAAAAAAAATTGGTAACCAGGATACAAAAAGAACTCTTACAGTTCAGTAATAAAGCAAATCCAATTTAAAAGTGGGCAAAAACTTAGACAGACATTTCTTCCAAGAAGATGCCCAAGTGGAATATAAGCACATGAATAGATCCCCAACAATATTAGTCATCAGAAAAATGCAAATCCAAACCACAATGAGATGCCACTTCACACTGTCTAGGATGGCTATAATCAAAGCAACAGGTCATAGTAAGTGTTGAAAAGGATTTATAGAAATTGAAGTGCTTACACAACTTTGGATAAAAATGTAAAATGGTGCAGCCACTCTGAAAAGCAGTATGGCAGTTCCTCAAAAAGCTAAACAATTACCATATGATACAGCAAGGCCAGTCATGAGAATATTCCCAAAAGGAAGGAAAACATGCATTTATACCAAAACCTGGTATTATATTATAAATGTTCACACTGGCATTATTAACAATAGCCAAAAAGTGGAAACAACCCAAAGGTCTAGCACCTGATGAATGGATAAATAAATATGGTCTGTCCCTAAAATGTTGTAATATTCAGCAATAAAAAGAAAGGAAGTGCTAATAACATGCTACAAAATCAATGCACCTTGAAAACATGCTTAATGAAAGAAGGTAGTTACAAAAGACCCCACATTGTGAGATTCTATTGATATTAAACACCCAGAAAAGGCAAATCCTCTTACAGAGACAGGGAAGAGAGTAGTGGTTCCCCAGGTTTGGGAAGAGTGGACAAGGGGATACTGGCACAGGGTGTTGGCTAGAAGGTATAGGGTTTCTTTGTTGGGTGATGACAATGTTCTAAAATTGATTTGACAGCTGTATAACTCTAGGAATACACTAAATGTCACTGAATGGTACAATTTAAATGAATATTTTATATTTCAATAAAGCTGTCACCAAAAAATGGCTGATGCTTTGGGGTTAGGAATGGTGTGCTGTTCAGCTTCACAGCACTGGCCAGCATTCAAGACAGAAGAGAATTAACAGTGTGCTCTTTTGCATAGGAAAAAAGGTGTCTGTCTTACTTGTATTACATCTATAAGATTGAAGGGAAAATCTGTGGTTCACTGCTCAAAGCACCGAGTGATTTATAATTCCCCAAAGTAAGAGTTTTTGGGGCCCCCAAACTGAATACAAATTACCTTATGTTTTAGCATATCTATCTGAATATCCATTTCAGTTGGATTGATTTTTACAACACCATGGGCACTAAGCTCTCCTTTTTCATTTTCATTTACTTCCCTTCTTGTCATTTCCAAGCATTCCTTCAATCTGTGGAAATGTATAGAATGAGGAAGTCAAGTTCTTTAAGAGTAAATAATTAATAATGACTTAAACAGATATATCTTCTATCATATAACATAAACAAACCTATAAATTATGATCCCTTCTCATTTATTTGATCTAATGTTGTTTGAAAATATAACTAAATTATAATTTCAGATAAATAACATCATGAATTTTACAAACATATACAGTAGGTAAAGTGTTAGTAGAAGTATGTACATATCACAATTCATATAGATTTCTTATAAATAAGGTATTATTTATATCAATTTTTAGTATGTTAATATGAAACATTAACTTAGTATCTTATTAAATACTGGGAATACACCAGAGATTAGCACCCAAGGTGAAGAAGAAGAATATACTTATATGTGAATATTTTGAAAAGATACAAAATTACATTTGGGTACCTACTGATCACAGCCTACAAGCAGAAAATAAAGTACACACAGAAAACATCAAATCACTCACTCAAAATAGAAAAAAGAAACAAGAGAGAAAAATCTTTGGAGTCTGAGTTGAGGGGGAAAACAACCTGGCAGGCTTTAGAAGAAGGAAAATCAGCAGAGAGAGAATGTATAACAGTCTCCTCAAGACTGTTTTAAGAGATGTGGAAATCTTGGTTAGTGAGATGTTAACAATATGCAAAGTGACACAGGGAAAGTTAAATGAGAAAACAATATTGTTGAGAATCAGTAGATTCAACCCTAAGTAGGATCAACCCTCAGTATCCACGGAGTTTTGCTTCCAAGACCCTCACATATGCTGTGGATACTGAAATCCTCAAGTCCTTTCTATAAGATGGTGCTGTATCTGCATATAACCTGCATATCCTCAAGTATACACATTCTGTCTTCTCTAGATCCCTTCTAAAACCTAATACAATGTAAATTATATGCAAATAGTTGTAAATGCAATGTAAGTACTATGTACATAGTTGCCACCTGAGACCAACCCAAGTTTTGCTTTTGGAACTAACTGGAATTTTTTTCTGAAGTTGGTTGAATGCAGGGATGTTGAGGGTGAAGTGTACTCAGCAAATAAACAGAAAGAAAGATAGGTGGGGGCTTCACAGACATTGGGAAACACTAGACTTTTCTTTATTTTCTGAGTGGTCAAAACATGCTCACTAAGATTATTGTACTTTAAGTCAAACTTCAAATACATAAATATATATATATATTTGTATATATATATATATATATATATATATATATATATATTTTCTAACTAAAAGGGCAGAAAGAAAATATAAGCCAAATCAAGATAAACTTTGATGTTATGACACATGACACAGAAGGGTTTTTAGATATTAAAATACTTGAATGCTGAAGGGGAAGAACACTACTAAAAGAAGGAAGATCACCAAAAAGAGCAAGGATATCCTGCAAAAATAAAAATTCAAGGTAGACAATGAAGACTAGAGTGACTATAAGCAACAGGCACTGTCTTGACAGTTTTGAAAATCATTAGAGTGTAAGTGTAATAGTATGGCATTCAAAAAAGTTTCAGACTGTGCTTTTAGTTTCCACAGTACATTTTCAAAAGGGAAATTTCTTTAATTATGAAAATGCATATATAAAATGTGCTCGTTTCTAGGTTTTAATAAAACAATAATTAATAGTTGAAATGATCTGAAATATTAAAATCTTACCCAGTAAGCTCTTTTTCTAATCTATCATTTTTCTTCTTTTGCTGATCCAACCTGCTTTCCAGAAACTGTATTAACTCCATAAGTTGCTTTAATTGTTCCTTTCCATGCTCAGACTTGGAAAAAGAAATTAAGCAAAGTTATTTTTTTCCTATCTAGACACTTATTTGTCTTTCTTAAAAATATTATTTTTTTTGAATTCCCACTGTGGTGCAGCAAGTCAAGGATCTGATATTATCTCTGCAGAGCTGTGGGTTTGATCTCCTGCCTGGTACAATGGGTTAACGATCTAGTGTTACCATGTCTGTTGTGTAGCTCACAGCTGCTGCTCGGATTGGATCCCTGGCCAGGGAACTTCCATATGCCAGGAGAGTGTCTGAAAAATGCATATATTATATATCATATAAATATATACATATGCACATATATTAGGGTTAGGGTTACATATTTCTTATGAGTTCAGGAGTCATAAGTGTTTATAGTGAACCACAGTTCATAAACTTGATGTCACATGTACAGAATTCATAAATAATGACTTTTCTTAAAACAACCAATTTTTCATTTTTATGATTTCATTTTCTGAAACTGAAATTGCGAAAATTTATGTGTTAAAAACAGAGGTTTTGACACATAAAAGACTAAGTGTTGATAAAAATCTTTTTCAAAGAGTGGTTATATTTAGAATTCAGTTTCTAAACATTCCCTAGCAACATTTTCATCCATAGTTCATAATACTCCAGGTTTTGTTCATCACATCTTACTAAAATAATCTTTGAAAAATTCCCACTCAATTCCCTTTACATTTCTTTTTATGATCACATGGCTATGGGATTAGATATGTTATCTGTAAGCCTCTTTGCATACATTTTGGTTTCTTCTTTGCTTTCTTTTTTTGGGGGTGCTGGGCCTACAGCATGTGGAAGTCCCTGGGCCAGGGATCAAAACTGAGCCGTGGTTGTGACCCAAGCTGCCGCAGTGACAATGCAGGATCCTTAACCTGCTACACCACAAGAAAACTCCCCTCCTTTTTCATTAGCTATTTTTCTCTTTAAAGTTGAAATATTTTCTATACAGTATATAAAAATACAACTCTTCCTCAATTCTTATAGATTTTTAAGTTTCTCCACTTCCTTTGGATTCCAGCATTCTTTAATGCATGGTCTCATTCACAAATTCAGATTTTCATCTATTATTCTCTTCTTTTACCCTAAAACAGGATTTTTTTTGGCTGTGCCCCTGGGACGTCAAAGTTCCCAGGTCAGGGAACAAACCCGCACCACAGAAGCAACCCAAGCCACTGCAGTGACAATGCTGGATCCTTAAATTGCTCTGCCAAAAGAGAATTCTGAAATCAGAGTTAATTAGGAAAATCTGATTGTCAGCCTTGCAATTTCACCAACCATTTTCTGAGTGTCATCAACAACCTTTTCCTTTACTCTTTGATCCTGCTTTACTTTTCTTGCAGCAACTGATAAGCTGAAACCAAGCTTCTCTAAGCCCACTTCCTGTCTAAATGACAGTAACCCTTGAGGTTCAGTCCTAAACTTTTCTATACCTCTTTTTTTTTGTTTGTTTTTTTAATGACTACCCCTGTGGCCTATGGAAGTTCCCAGGCTAGGGGGTGCATCAGAGCTGCAGCTTAGACCTACACCAGAGATCATGGCAACACTCGATCCTTCACCCACTGATCAAGGCTGCATCCTCATGGATTCTAGTTGATTTCTTAACCTGCTGAGCCACAAAGGGAGCTCTGGCACATTTTTTCATTTAAAATCTTACTACAAAAGTCACTAACTTTCTGAATTCAGTTAATGTCCTCGATAAAGAGAAATTATGCTATAGTAGCACGTAGCATCAATGTAAATCCAATAAATACATTTTATCAATGAGACATTTCCTGTTTTATAAAATATCCTTCTATCCTACTAGTAATAAAATTAAAATTCCTTTTCAGTATGACAGGAATTAGAAGACTGACTTACCATATTTGTACTTAGCAGGTTTCTCTGAAGCTGTTCAATTTTGCCCACTTGCTTTTTGTTCATCACTTTTAACTTGGCAGTTTGAATTTCAAGCCTAAAATGTGTATTTCACAATAA
Source organism: Babyrousa celebensis (assembly GCA_028533215.1). NCBI lineage: Eukaryota > Metazoa > Chordata > Mammalia > Artiodactyla > Suidae > Babyrousa > Babyrousa celebensis. Next base: position 126,368,925 of record CM052683.1, read on the forward strand.
TTATTCTCATACATAGATTTTAAAAATAGCTCACAATTTGTTAACCAATGTCTACAGAGTCATTTATGCAAGTTCTAAAATTTTGAAAAATAGTTGATTTGGCAATCATGCCAATTTTCGAGTTGTGTTTCGTGGATCATGTGAAACACTTAGAAATAATGGGGACGTACTTGGCATTCCAAAACACCCCAAAACTGAATTTTTTACCCAGCTTCACAATGATGCATTCTTTATTATCATTCCTGATATAATTCTTATACTATACTGCTTATGTGCTTTATACTTATACTCAAGTTATTTTCTGTGCTGCTCTATTGTACTTTTCCATATGATCCTAGGTTTCCTCAGCACACTTCACAGCCTCTGTATGTAGTTCTTGTGCTTCTTGAAACTAAAATAAAGAAAACAAATTGTGTTTTGCCTACAAATACACCTTCACCCATTTTTGTCTTTTATGACTACTTTTTGTGCCATAAGAATGGAGCTGAATTGTGACAAAGACCTTATGGCCCACAAAACCTGAAATATTTGCCATCTTGTCCTTTACAAGTTATGGACCTCTCCTCTAGTACTAAAACACAACATTATTCATGCTTTAAATTCAATTTTATCAAATGCATATACACATTGATAAACTGGCCAAAGGGGGAAAGTCAGAGAATTACCTTAGAGTAAACATTTATATTTTTGTCTTCCAAGTTCCATATCAACTATAACATTAAATATCCACATATGTGAGTGACCATGGCCAGTCCAATGATTATGAAATTCTCTTGGCCTAGTCAGACAGTAT
>CM052683.1:126375932-126403040 GCA_028533215.1 Babyrousa celebensis
TAGCTGTGAAAATGCTGAGTCCTTAACCTGCTGGGCTGCAGAAGAACTCCTCTCTACTTTTCCTTTTTCTTTTTTCTTTTTTGTGGCTGCATGCATAGCATGTGGAAGTTTCTGGGCCAGGTGTCACATCTGAGCCTCAGCTACATCCTATGCCACAACAACACTGGATCCTTAACACACTGCACCACACAGCAACTCCCTCTACTATACCTTTTATAAACTACCTCTTACTACAGGATACTATTTTTTACAATTAATTTTTTACAATACCTTGTTCTTTTCATTAGGAGTTCTCTTTATAGGTCTGAAAAAACAAAACAAAAAAAATCCTTTTTTGGCAAATATTAAATACTTAAAATACAAAGAATACCTATACTCATTTTTTATATAAAATCATTGCATTGGCAATAAAGATTCTATAAAAGGGATTGAACAATAAATAGAGTAACATTTAAGGGCAAAGCAAACATACCAATAATAATATTAACAAAAGCATTAATGTTAATTCAAGCTGACAAGAGAAAAACATTAATCATATTACTTGCATTATGTGATAGCAAGATGTATATTAGGTTTTTTTGTTGTCATTTTAAATAAAAGCTAGCTTTTAAGGCACTAAAACCTATTTGGAAAGTATCACTTAAGACTTCTTCTGAAAGAAACCCTTTTTAAAATCATGGTATTAATTTTTAAGGACTAACTAAGCAACTACTATGCATTATTATAAGCACTTTATGGGTCTAAAAGGCATTTTAATCCTCACAACAATTCTGGGAGATAAGTAATACAATAGGTACTTTACATGGAGAGGCTAAGCAACTTGCCCAAGCCCAGATAGCTCTTTAGTTACAGACCCAGATTTCAAACCCAGGAAACCTTCAACACTTGTGTTTCAGAGCAGGCTAAGATAGTAATGTTTACTTTTAAGTGTTTTAAAATCAAATGAATCTATATTATTATGCCATGTCTAGCTATAATTACAAATGATTTCTGAATCTTGCTCATGTTTTTAAAAATAAAAAGACTTTAGACCTAGGCAATATTAGAGATCTTTTTATTTATTTTTATTTATTTTTATTTTTGGTCTTTTCTAGGGCTGCACCTACAGCATATGGAGGTTGCCAGGCTAGGGGTATAATTGGGGCTGTAGCCTCTGGCCTACACCAGAGCCACAGCAACATGGGATCTGAGCTGCATCTCTGACCTACACCACAGCTCACAGCAATGCCAGATCCTTAACCCAGTGAGCAAGGCCAGGAATCAAACCTGCAACCTCATGGCTCCTAGTCAGGTTTGTTAAACACTGCACCATGACGGGAACTCCTAGAGATCTACTTTCAATGAAGATTTGCTTTTTCAAAAGAAGTTCATCAGCAGGCATTAATTCACCCATTCAGCTGTTTACTCATGCATTTACTATATCTTTATTGAGCAAACAATATGTGTCAAAGACAGTTTTAGCACAGGAAGCAAGGCTTATGTCATTTAGAACTTTATCATCCAAAAGTGGTAATCTGTAATAGACTTGTTACATAGTTTACTTGTCTGTTGTAGCTAAACAAAATCTTCCCTTATTCCCTAGAATCTAAACAATTATGAAGTTAACATAGTCTGATGTTTTAGAGTACCTCATGAAATCACTTATGCAAGGACCCTGTAATATCTAGAATCCTCAAGGAATGATTAAATCCTATTCAGTGTGGCCTAGATGTTTGTATATTTATGATTATATAATTTAATACATATGTATGATAGTACAACTTCTTGGTAATCATCTGCATATTCAATTATTTAAGTATATTACACTTCACATCCAGTGAACAAATCCTTAGCATTAAACTACATGAACAGAAGGATTTTGTACAGTTAGTTCACCATACTATTTTAAAGGCAATGGAATACAACCAATAAGCTTTCTCATGTTGCACATGCAAACATCCTCTACCAGATCATTTCCCACATACAAAAATACTCCTGAAATACCCATCTTGACATAAGAAAAGAAAGAAAATGCCCTCGAACTCCACATTCCTCTTCAGTTATCATATGGTTCTCTACCCCTTTTCCCAGTAAATATCCTCTAAGGAGTTGTTTACTCATATTCATTCCAGTGTAGCTTCCATGGAGCCACTGAAACTACTTCCAGTCAAAGGCACTTATCCTCATCTTAGCCATTCAGAAGTGTTCAAGTTAAATAATTGAGCATGTATATTATATTATGCTGTTCTATTCCTAGAAAAAGTAGTCAATGCTAATCTTTTTTTCACCTAGAAATAAAGAATTTGTAAATTTTACTTGCCATCATCCTGATCTCTTTCACTTAAGCTTCTGTCATCATTCATGTGTAGTAAATCAATATTCAGTGAATCAGCCTTCTCAAGTATTGGTGGAATCACAGGTCCTTTTGATGACCATTTTTCTCTTTCATTTTTCCATACTTCTTTCATACGCATGCTAGAACTGCTTCTTTAAAAAAATCCATTTTAAAGCCAATGTTTTCTAATAATTTGACTGATAAAGAATAAAAAACAATTTTTGTAAAATTCCTACTCTTATCCACCTTAACTAATTTATTAATTAAAAAAAAAACTACTATGAAGTACCAACAATATTCAAGGAAACACAAACTCTTGCTTCAAAGACAGTTTACAATTATGATACAATATGATATGTAAGAGTTGTAAGGGATTGTAAGGAAGGTTTTAGAGAGGAGGTGAAATTAAACAGAGGAGATCATGAGGAAAAGAAATGGGAGAAACTCTTTCTACTTAGAGATTAGAATGTGAGCACAATGATTAGGAACATGACATCTAGGTGTTTCCAAGGAACTTGGACAGTGAAGTACAAAATACATGCACGTGAGTAGAGAGATGAGTCTGGAAAAACATTCTGAAGAACCTCAAATGTTACACTAAAAATCTGGAGTTCAATGGTTAGAACAAATGATTCAGACATGGGAGTAATATTTACATTTATACTATATTTTCTTTTGTTTTAAAGTGTAATAATGCTTAATTTAAATGATTTTTTAAAAAAGCCACAGGGCACATATAACCTGAAAAAAGCAATCAATGGAATGTCTTGAGGTGGAAAAGTTACTTTTATAATATCCACATTCTGGGGTGACAGTGGCATCATGGCTATTCCTGCTCCCCTGCCAGCCAAAACAGGGAATCCATCCATGGACAAAACTGGCTTCATGGAAGTTATAGGATCTATCAGAAGACACCAAAGGTCCTAGAAAGAGTCCTGCCTACCTTGTATATTGAATAAGAGACGTACAGAGCACATCCCAGCCTTGGACCCAGCCTGACCCATGAACTGTCCCCAGCCACACGTAGACACTTCCAGGAAGCCCCTGGAAACATTTTGCATAGATTAGAGAGCCTTTGTATAAATCCATGTTTCTAGCAGAGAAGTTTCAGCACACCACTGGGGCAAAAAATACAAGGTTGGACACACTGGAGAGGGCATTTATTAAAGACTAGAAGAGGTGACTGCTACTTAAAAGGCAAAGACAGCAGTGCAAAACTTCAAGGAACTTGAAAAATCAAGAAAGCGTGATACCACCAAAGGATCACAATAATGTTCCACTAACCAATCCCAAAGACATGAAGATCTGCATTCTGCATAATAAAGAACCAAAATAGCAGTTTTAAGGAAACTCAGGGAGCTAAAAGAAAACACAGAAAGACAACACAACAAAATCAGAAAATAATAAATGAAATGAAAAAGTTAACAGAGAGATAGAAATAGTAATTAGGAGCTCCCACAGTGGAAATGAATCTGACTAGGAACTGTGAGGTTAAAAGTTCAATCCCTGGCCTCTCTCAGAGGGTCAAGGATGCGGCATTGCTGTGGCGGTGGCATAGGTCAGCAGCTGCAACTCAGATTAGACCCCTAGCTTGGGAACCTCCTTACGCCACAGGCACAGCCCTGAAAAGACCAAAAAAAAAAAAAAGAAAAGAAAAGAAATAATAATTAAGAAGGACTAAGTGGAAATTTTGGAGCTAAAGAATACAATGAATAAAAGGCAAAACACAATGAAGAGCACTGACAGCAGAATCAAAGCAAAAGAAAGAACCTGTGAGTTCAGAGACAGGAACTTTGAATTGATCCAATCAGAGGAGAACAAAGTAAAAAAGAATGAAAATTGTCAAGAAAGCCTATGTGAATTACCAGGTACCATCAAAAGCAACACTTCCTGAATTAATGCAGTTGAGATAGGGAGAAAGTTGAAGACAGGAAGATAAAAAGATAAGGAGAAGCAGACAAAGCTTATCTAAAGAAAAAAATAACTGAGGACTTCCTAAACCTGGGGAGAGATTTGGACAGCCAAGTTCCTAAACCTCATAGATCACCAAACTCAACATAAAGAAACATTCACCAAGAGACATTACAATAAAACTGTCAAGTCCCAAGACAAAGAATATTAAAAGCAGTAAGAGCAAAGAAGCTTTTGAATTATAAGGGAACCCCATTAAATCCCTCAATGGGTTTCAAGAGAGTAGAATGGCGTATGCAGCATGCTAAAAGGAAAACCAAAAATGCCAATCAAGAATACTCTATCCAGAAAAGCTGACTTTCAAAAACCGAGGTGAGAAACACTTTCTCAGACAAACCAAAGTTGATGGAGTTCATCACCACTAGACCTGCCTCATAAGAAATACTGAAAGGAGTCAAGTTGAAAGGACGCTAATCAGTAACATTAAACATCTTTAAATATAAAACACATGGAAAAGGTCAGGATGTAGTCAATACAGAATACTCTAGTACTGTAATAATGTGGAGTGTTAAACAACTTAATATGAAGGCTAAGGCACAAGAACATTAAAAGTTATACTAGGGATAATATTTTATCCGTAGTAAAATATAAAATTTGCTAATCATGAACATTAATTCAAATAGAATGTGTTTACAAGAAAATAACAATAACCTACTGTTAAATACTGATATACATAGTTACCTATCAGAATCTTCATTCTCCATAGTAGGAAACCACTGGTTATTAGTTTTTCCTCTCTCTCTCTGTTGCGTTAATCCACTGTCATCATCGGAGCCATGTTTGTTTTCTGATATTGCCATCACACTGCTTCTGTGCTGCTTCTTTTCTTTCTCAACCTTTCATGAAAGTTTGACACCAAGGATGACTGTTGTTACTTTATTCATTATAAAGAACTTTGTATCTTCATTATTTGTCATTCACCTCAGAGTCTGCTCCAGTTTTAACTGCTAGAAACATTTTTGTGTTCACTTTATCATTACAAGCCAGAGTAACTTTTGTAAATTCTATTTTGTTCTGTTTGAGGAAAAGAAATAGAATTTCCAAAATTTCAAAAAGAGCTTTCTAAGGTGGTGTTATGTTTCTTAGTCACATCCGGTCTTCCTCATCTGACTGGCAGAGATAGAGAAGTAACAAGGCCAGGACACAGAATTTGTCCTCTTCTGTCTTTCCCACCTGGATCTTGTGTTAATCAGCCAGATTTAGAGGCTGTGCCACTTGGGAGCAAAAAGGAAACATTCTTCTTTCCACATTAAATCTACACTTCCTCAAATGCCTTTTATAATTCTGTTTTTTTAATTTGGGTCCTGGGGATAAGCAAGAATGATGACGTGCAACAAAATAAATGAACCGACATTTACCAAAACACGAGGAGCAGAGTGAAACTGATAAACTGTTAGTCAGTATGGAATTCTGGAAAATGAGTAATGCTCTCCAATTTCATATTCAATAACCATAAAATCTAACAGCTAGGGGGTACAGAAGTAATTATCTACTTTAGCCCCACTACTTACTGATAGTGAGAATAAAACCAAGAAAGATAAATGATTTGCCCAAAGGCCCTAATGGAGCATTCCCTAGCATTTTACGGCAGCAAGAGATGATACAATTCTATAACACCCAATCTGATGAATCACCAAATAAACTCATCAACTTAATCAGGTAAGTTAAAAGTGTGACTTTGGCAAAGTAATTTAATGTCTTCCTCAGGGGCAGGGCTCATCTCCTTTATTTTTTCAAGGTGAATATCTCTAGGTTTGTCTATCTTTAAAACTCAGTGCACCTCTTATACAATAGAACAACCAAACAAATTTTAAAAATCTATTGCTGGGAGAAAATAAAACCTCAATGTAACTCAATACTCACTTTTCTCTTTTTGAGATGAACACTGGATTTTTTGCTGAGGGTTATGCTACCTATATGATAAACTCATATGGGAACAAAATGTAGCAAACCTTACTATATTTTATGAAACAAAATAATGTAAAAGTCTGGCTCAACAGAAACACCTGAAAGTGGTAATTACATAATATGTTAGCGTACATGGATTTGTTATTCAAAATGCTTCAAAGTGGATGCATTGGAATTCTAAGTGCCAAGGGACTAAGTTAATCAGGTAAGACTGCACACATTAAAACACAAGGAAGAGATACAGAAACACATGTTTATGTCTCTTCTCTCAGCCACTGATTCCTTCTCATTCTATGAAAGTGCGAGTTATTTTTAAGCCACAACATTTTAAAGGGGAAAAAACCTCCAATGTATTATATTTCTTAAGCAATTTCTACTGTGCTTACTCTGGCTTGGAAGGTCACATGGTAGTCCATAAGGAAGACTGACAAAGAGAGACTTAGGTTGGTTAAGGAACCAAAACCCACAAAAATATGTTGCTGAACTCCTGTTATTTAGCTGGCAGAAATAACCTCTTTCCACCCAATTACACATTTAGATGACCTTGTTTTATACAGAAGCTATCTTCATATGGAGAAAATCAGAATGGATTTCAAAACTGATAATGATAAAAAAAAAAAGTCAAAACAAATGAAGCTTAACCTTTTTGCAGTTGATTTTTTTCTTGTCCAAAGCCAGGAACTGTACATGTAACATGCCTACCTTATTCTTAAACCTTTGCATAGATTGCTGTAATTCTTCCTTTAAATATATTTGGGATGTTCTGTTACTATTTGGTGGAAAATTCCAAGTTTCTAATTTGGGTTTGATGCTTTTCCTTTTTTTAGCATGGAAATTTCTTGCATACCACAGCTTCTTGAACCAATCCTGTACTCGTTTGGTTTGATTAGAAGTTTTTTTAACAGCAGAAATATCATGATTTTTTCTTTGAATCATGGCGTTCATCTCCTTGGAGGAGGCAAGTGGCAAATCAAAAGGGCTTTTGTGATCACTAGACTGAGGGAGGTCTAGAGAAAGAAGAAAAAAAAACCTAAAGTCAGCAGAAGGAAGGAAATCATAAAATTCAGAGAAGAGGGGATGGGAGGCAAGATGGCAGAAGAGTAAGAGGACACGCTCAGCCTCACCCACAAACCCATCAAAAAACACATCTACATGTAAAACGACTCACAGAAGACATCACCTGAATGCTGACAGAAGCACTTAAACCTCCAAAAAGGGCAAGAAACTCTTGGCATAACTGGGTAGAACAAAAGAAAAAAGAGAGAGAGAGAGAAAGAATCAGGACCAGACAAGCATTCCCAAGAGGGAGCTGTGAAGAAGAAGTCAAGCCACACCCTGGGAAGCCATCTAACTGGTGGAATGATCAGCCGAGTCAGAGGGATTGCCAAGATGCCAAGGAAAGTGCAGCAGTAAGTCTGAGAACTGAAAAGCATAGGGAGGGAAGCACAGATCATCTGAACCACTGGTGCAGACACCATAGCCTGAGAAGTTCAGGTGGGACAGGGCACTGAGACAGAATCTGGAAGTCAGTCCCTGGGAGAGGACTGGGGTTGGTGGTGTGGAGACAGCCTAAGGGACTAGGGAGTGGTACACTTTGGGAGGGGGAAGCAGTACACTAAGGGCTGGGGAGTGGAAAGTCATGGCCAAGGAACCTGGTTGAAGGTACAAATGCCCAGGAGAGAGAAGGTGCCATTGTTGGGGAGGGGAAAGTGAAGGGGTGGGTCATTGACACAGAAAACTCCTTGTGCACCAGTGGGAGCAAACTTGCCCCCCCCCACAGAGGGAGGAGCATACTGGCACATCACCCTGCCCTGCAGAAGCCCAGAAACCATGCTCCAGGCCATGCCCTGACCCACAAGAAGCCACAGGCCACCTCACCCCACCTGCTCCACAAGAAGCAAGCCCTGCTGCTTTGCAGCACTCTGGGCCATCTTGTCCCACTCTGCAGGAAGACACACACCCTTCGCAGGGCTCTAGGCCCAGCCCCAACCCACGGCAAGCCCTGCACTGAGCCACACTGCTCCAGGCCACCACAGTGAGTACCACTCCACTGTGCTCCAGTTTTTCCACAGTACTCTGGCTGCCCTGCCCTGAGGGGAAGCCCCTCTACCCACCCTAGATTGTGCCTCTCAGGCTCAGCCCCTTGTGACCAGAGGTCGCTTTCTAGCCCACCATAGACCTGGCATCTACAGCAGTGGGAAGCCACTTGCTAGACCAAAGTAGATCAGACAAGCAGGTGGTGGGAGCAAACCACCACAATTATCCCTGACTCCAGAAGTGGATGTGGCCTACTACAGCTAGGGATATCTGAACAAAAATCACTTGCAGCTCCAACTACTTCAGAGGGCATCACAGAGAAGGACACTACAATGGAACACCACCTGATGTTGATCTCACTCATCCAGGGAGCACACATGCACTGCATCTGCCACTGCCAAACATTCTGGGAGGGGCCCAGATGCTGGATCACTGTCCCTTCCTAGGACCCTGCAACTAAGAGGGCCTTGTTCAGCACATCCTCTGGGGGCTAAGCAGGACCAGGTGCTTCTTGCATGATTTACAGGTGGCAGGGGCAAACCACAGAAGTTATCTCTGGCTCCAGAGGTGGCAGTGGCCTGACACGCCTAGGGGTCAGTGAACAGGCACCACTTGCCACCCCATTCACCTCAAGGGTATCACAGAGGAAGGCATTGTGACCAAATCAACTATTGGTGCTCATGCACCCTTGGGAACACACTAGCCCTGCTGTTGCCACTGCTGAATATTCAGGGCCATAACCATATGACAGAGCTCTGTCACTTCCAAGGATTCTAAAACTAGGAACAGTCTGTGCAGGACCTCTTCTGTGGGCTAAGTAAGACGGATCACCTCATACATGGTCTACAGATGGTGGAAGCAAACCACCACAGTTATCACAGAAGCTAGAGATGGTCATGGCCCACTCCCACTAGTGGTCCATGAACAGGCACCATCTGTGGTTCCAATCACCTCAAAGGAGGGCACTGCAATCCAACACAAGCCTTTAATGCTCTCACCCTCCTGGGAACTCATGCACCCTGCTGCAGCTACAGCCAAATTCTCTGGTCACATTGCAGATCCCTCTAGAGCTCATTACCACTGCTCGGGGCCCTGCAAATAGGAGTAACCTGTGCCACCTTTCTGCAGTTCTCTGCTTCTGTTGAGAGCCCAATGATCAAGCACTGAATGCTGGCCCTATGCATTGACACCTTCTCCCTGAAAACATGCTGGCCATCCTGGGGATAACAGTCTGCTCACACCAAAGGCAGAGGCAGCAAAGATTCAAATTCCCACAACAACAACAAAAAAGAAATAGCAACCCCTCCCCAAAAAAATACAAAGGGGTATTCTTGCATAGAAGTAGACTTACAAGACTACAGTTTGGCTTCTCAAGTTCATAGAATGAAAACCAAAACACACAAGCAAGATGAAGAAGCTCTGAAACCACTCCCAGTTAAAACAACAGGAGAACTCACCTAAAGCAGTCAACAATGAAACAGACCTCTGCAGTCTGACAGACTTGGAGTTCAAAAGGGAGATAATGAAAATACTGAAGGAATTAAGAGAGTAATGCAAATTTCCTCAGAAAGGAACTAAAAAATATAAGGAAGAGCCAAGAAAAACTAGAAAAATCAATTGCAGAGACACAAACTGAGCTAAAGGCAATAAAGAGCAGAATGAACAATGCAGAGGAATGAATTAGTGATGTGGAAGATAGAATAATGGAACTCACTAAAACAGGACAGCAGACAGAAAACCAAATGAAGAAACATGAAAGCAATATAAGAGACCTATGGAATAATATAAAGTGGGCCCATCTACACATAATAGGAATTCCAGGACGAAAAGAAAAAGAAAAGAGGATTGAAAATATATGTGAAAATATATGTGAAGAAATTATGGCTGAAAACTTTCCAAATCTAAAGGATACGGATATCAAGATACAGGAAGCACAGAGGGCCCCAAACAAGTTGAACCCAAACTGGCCCACACCAAGACATATTATAATAAAAATGGCAAAAGATAAAGATAAAGAGAGGATTCTAAAGGCAGCAAGAGAAAAGCAAAGTGCTAATTATAAGGGAACCCCAATAAGGCTATCAGCTGATTTCTCTACAGAAATACTCCAGGCCAGAGGGGAGTGGCAAGAGATATTTAAAGCACTGAAAGGAAAAAAACTGCAACCTAGAATACTCAATCCAGCAAGAATATCATTTAAAATAGAAGGGGAAATAAAGAATTGCTCCAACAAACAAAAGCTAAAAGAGTACAGCAATACAAAACCCATTCTAAAAGAAATACTGAAAGGGCTTCTCTAAATTAAAAAAAAAAGGAGGAAAATCTAGGGTGGAGGAAACCACAATTGGAAAGCAGTCATTTTAAGCCAGCATACAGATCTAAACATGAAGATGTTCAAAGAAAAAGAAAAAAAAAAGACTTTAATTTCATACAGTGTGGGCAAGGGACGTAAGAAAAATTAGATTCTTTTTCATTTTTTTATAAGGATGTGTTTGAGCCTATATGAGTATCAGGCTAAAGCAAGCAGAGACAGGAAGGGGTGAACATAAGTAAAAAACAGGGCAAGCACAAATCAAAACCAAATATTACAGTCATAAAAACTGAACAGAAAAGTATTTGAGCATAAAATAGATGGGAATCATCCCACCAAAAAAGGAATGTAAGAAAAGAGAAACATAGAATCAACTGGAAAACAAGGTTTAAAATGGCAATAAATCATATTTATCAATAATCACCTTCAATGGCAAAGGACTGAATGCTCCAATCAAAAGACACAGAAGGGTGGATTGGATTAAAAAGCAAAAACCTTCCATCTGCTGCCTACAAGAAACTCACCTTAGGACAAAGAACACATATAGATTGAAAGGACGGGGATGGGAAATGATATTTCATGCCAATGGACCAGACAGGAAAGCCAGAGTTGTAATACTCATATCAGACAAAATAGACTTTAAACCATAGGCCATAAAGAAAGAGAAAGATGGACACTATTTAATGGTTAAAGGATCCATATAAGAAGGGGATATTACAATCATTAATATATATGCCCCTAATATAGGAGCACCAAGATACCTACAACAAATATTAACAGACATAAAAGGAGAAATCGATGGCAATGAAATCATAGGAGGAGACTTTAACACCCCACTGACATCAATGGACAGGTCCTCTAGACAGAAAATCAATAACGCAACAGAGATTTTAAAGGACACTATAGAAAAGTTAGACTTAATTGACATTTTTGGGACATTATATCCAAAAACATCAGAATATATATTCTTCTCAAGTGCACATAGAACATTCTCAAAATAGCTCACATACTGGGGCACAAAGCTAACCTCAACAAATTTAAGAGTATAGGAATTATTTCAAGTATCTTCTTTGACCACAATGGCATGAAACTAGAAATCAACCACAGGAAAACCTACTACATGAAGACTAAACAACATGCTACTAGCTACTAAGAAACCAATGGGTCAATGAGGAAATCAAGAAGGAAATTTCCCAAGGAGGAGATGACTACACTGAGAAATGAAGGCTGAGCTGGAAGCACAGAGCAAAGAAGGAAGAAGAACGCTGTAGATAGTGAACAGCCTGTGCCCATGCCTACCTGCAACCTGCTTCTCACCAAGACAGAGGAACAGGTGCCAGTTTCCCTTCCTGCCAGAAACAAGCAAAAGGAACACAAACAGAATACATAACAAATGCTTTTCCAGACCAAGGGCTTCAGGCAAGGAAGGACAATGTTCCCTGAAAACACATGAGGTTAGCCTGAAGAACACCCCAGCTCACTGCCTTGAGAGAATGTCCAGGCCACAACACAGGCAGAAGGAGCTGACCTGGAGGCCACCAGGCTCCCTGAGTTGATGTGATGACACTGAGAGTCTGGTGGAACCAAAGCAGACAGAGGGCATAGGTCAGAACATGAGAGAAGAGGGACTTCCCCAGTTGTGCAGTAGGTTAAGGATCCCATGTTTTCACTGCAGTGACTTGAGTTCCTGCAATGGCGTGGCTTTGATCCCTGGCCTGGCAGCTCCCATATGCCACCATCAGGGCCAAAAATAAATGAATTCAAAAATAAATAATTGAATTTTCAATAAAACCCATGAAGCAAAAATTGAGAGAAGTGCACAGAGAAGCAAAAATTGAGAGAACTCCCACATGCCACCAGCAGGGCCAAAAATAAATGAATTCAAAAATAAATAATTGAATTTTCCATAAAACCCATGAAGCAAAAATTGAGAGAACTACACAGAGAAACAAACATACAATTATCTTCTGAGATGTCAATAGCCCTCCCTCAATAAAGTGACAGAATGGACAGGCCGCACAGCAGCAGGGATATGATAGACTTGAACACCAATATTCTTTTCAAGTAGCCATAGAACACTTACCAGAAAAGACTGTATTCTGGGTCATAAAATAAGGCTTAATAAAAGGAGTAAGCCAAAAAGATCTAAGTCATACCAAGTATGTTCCCTGATGACGAAGCAATGAAACTGGAAATGAAGAATGACAATAACTCTGGAAAATACTTAAATATTTGGAAACTAAATAACCCTTGAGTCAAAGGGGCAATGACAAGAGGAATTACAATGCATTTTGGACAGAACTTATAATGAAAACATGTTATCCTACCATCAATGGGATGCTGCTTACCTCCAGGGAAATTTAGAGTATTGGATGTCTGTTTCAGAAAAGAAGAAAGGTCTCAAATCAATGACCTTGGCTTCCTCCATAAGAAACTAGCAAAAGAGCACATTAAACTCGAAGAAATCACAAGAAGGGACTCATGAAATATCAAAGGCAAAAATCAATGAGAAAGAGGACAAATAATACAATGTGGAAAACTCAGTGAAATCAAATGTTTTCAAGGGATGACTACAAGGGATAGACCTCCAGCCAGGCTGGTAAGGAAACAAAGAGAGAAAGGACAAATTACCATTTTCCAAAATGAGTAGTGCTGCAGGGTCTATTGATACTAACAGGATGTCAGAGTAATATCATAAACTTTAGGTCAATAAATTTGACAACGCAGATGAGATGGGTAAGTTCCTTGAAAGAGAAAAATTACCAAAGCTCAATGCAGAAAGAACAAGCAAGCAAAATAGCCCTGTATCTGAAAAAGAAACTAAAGCCACAGGTAAATACCTTCCCCAAAATGAAAATTCCAGGCCTAGGTGGCTACACTGGTGAAATCTACCAAATTTTTTTGGGAGAAATATTACCAATTCCACACAAATTCTCCTCAAACAATGAAGATGCGTTCCAGTTCTCCACTCGTTCTATGAAATTAGCATTATCCTCAAACCAGAACCAGTAAATGGTATTAACAAGAAAGCGATGCCATGAAAACAGGAGTAAAAATTCTAAACAGGACATCAGCCAATTAAAGCCAAAAATACCTTCAAAGGACAATTCGTCCAAATGGGGTCTATCCCAGGAATGCAGAATGCAGGGCTGTTTTTCTCTTTCAAAATCAACTAATGTCAACCCCCATATTAACAAACTAAAAAGAAACATCATATGATCCTATCGGTAGATAAAAAGATGCACTTGGCAAAACTCCGCATCTTCCTGAGAAAACCTACCAGCACACCAGGAATATGAGGGAACTTCTCCGATATGATAGAGACCTATGATAAACCCACAGCTAACACTGTATCTGATGATGCGAAACTGAATGCTCTTCCCAGAATATAGGGACTAAGACAGGAATGGCTTCTTCCATTCCTCTTCAGCACAATACTAGAGGTTCCAGTCAGTGCCATGGCCAAAGTAAAGCAACAGAAGGCATCCGATGGGCAATGAGGAAGTAAAACTGTCTGTGAATCAGCAGGCAGCATGGTTACATCATAGGAGTTAGCTAACTCCACCTTGTGGGTCAGGCAGCTTGCTTTGGTGAAGTTCTCCTGAAACACAGACATTTCCATGAATTTCTGTTCTGTCTGTGGCTACACTCATAGCACAACTTCATCAGCTGGTTAGCTGGACAGAGAAGGTGCTGGCTGCAAGTATTCAAGATGAACTCTCTTTGGTGAGAGAGTAGTTTAAGAATGAAGAAGCTTCCCAACCTCTGGTCACACTGAAAATCTGAGAGAATCTACCAAAAATCCACAAGAACTAATACATGAGCTTGGTAAGGTTGGAAGATACAGAATCAAAATACCAAATCCAACCATATTTCTATCATCAGAATAAACACTCAGAAATTAAAATTTAACATATACTAATTACAACTGCCCTGAAAAAGAAGAAATACAGGTAACCACATAAAAGATGGAGACATCTATACACTGAAAACTCCAAAATATTATGGAGAAATTCAAGGAAGATCTACATGAATTGAGTAATAGTCTTTCTCCAAGGCTTGAAAACTCACTACGGTTAAGAAGTCAATTCTCCCCCAAAGTAATCTGTAGATGCAACATAATCCAGAACTCATTTGCAGAAGACTAGCAGATTTTTCTTAAAGAAATAGACATGTTGATTCTAAAGTTCACGCGGAAAGAAGGGTCTAAAAGTACAAGAGGAGGCTAGAGGATTGATTGTGGCCTTTAACCACATAGTGAAGAGAACCAGCAGCTGGATTGTAAGCTAGGGGCAAACATGACAAGACCTAATTTTCTAAAAAAAGAAAAAACCCTTATAATTGTGGTTACAGTGTACACCAAAGTTCCAGGAGGTGGATATGCAGAGCAACAAGCCCTGAGGTTACTTCAGCATTCTAGGAGGCAAGTGATCAACAGACCTTGGATGAAGGCACAGGCGAGAAGCCAAGCCAACAGAAAAACACAGGAATCATCACAGCTCTTTGGCTGAAAGCATGTAATAACTCATTATGTTTTCATAGAAATCTTTTGTCTCTGACTTGAACAGCGCAATAACATATCCATGCTCCATGTGCACTACTGGTCAGCTTGTGTGTATGTTAGAACACACTACACAAAAAGGCTGTCAGTTTATACAACGGTCCTACCTTTACACTCCAGGCCAAGTTGTTCAATTAGCAACACAGAAGTCTTAGAATTGGAGTAAAGCATCTCACAATCCTCGGAAGCTGTTTCAGACAACTGAGTTAAGTCATCAAGGTCATCCGCAGAATTAACTTGACCTTTGACCTACAAATAAATCATCAT
Source organism: Babyrousa celebensis (assembly GCA_028533215.1). Taxonomy (NCBI): domain Eukaryota; kingdom Metazoa; phylum Chordata; class Mammalia; order Artiodactyla; family Suidae; genus Babyrousa; species Babyrousa celebensis. The sequence goes on from CM052683.1 coordinate 126,391,302, forward strand.
TTTTCACAATGTCCAACAAATAGTTATGAAAATGTACAAAGTGTACAGAGTTGATAAATATCCACCTGTTATGAAAGCAAAAACATAGATATTTCTTCAAAGAAATGATTGTTATAAAAAGGATAAATATATTAAGTGTTTCTAAACTCTTTTTTCATAGCCACAGCGCGGTATATGGAAGATCCCTGGCCAGGGGTTAAATGGGAGCTGCAGCTGGCAGGCCTATGCCATGGCCATGGCAATGTGGGTTCCCAGTCACATCTGCAGCCTATGCTGCAGCTTGTGGCAACATCAGAATGTGAACCCACTGAGTGAGGCCAGTGATTGAACCTGCAACCTCACAGAGACAAGACTGGGGCCTAAACCCACTGAGCTGCAAGGGGAACTCCTAAACTATTTTTTCAAGGCAAATGTATCTACAACAAAACTAGATTTTCTATTTTTTTTTTAATCTTGCCCACAGCATATGGAAGTTCCTGGGCCAGGGATCAAACCCATTGCACAGCAGCAACATGAGCTGCAGTTGTCACAATGCTGGGCCCTTAAACTGCTGCAACACAAAGGAACTCCTCTACTTTTCCACTATACCTTTTTCCCTTTCTTTGTTTCTCTCCTTATCTTTCTTTCCTTCCTTCCTTCCTTCCTTCCTTCTTTCCTTCCTTCCTTTCTTTTTCTTTCTCTAGTTGAACAAACACCTGGAAGTCCCCAGGCCAGGGATTAAATCTGAGCCAGAGTTGTGACCTATGTCACAGCTGCATCAGTGACAGATTCTTAAGCCACTGTACCACAGAGGAACTCCCTCCACTATACCTATTTTAAAGTATTTTTTACTACAGGATAACATTTTTTATAATTAAGTTTTTACAATACCTTGCTCTTTTCATTAGATATTTTCTTGACATGCCTGAAAAAACAAACCATTCTTTTCAGCAAATATCAAATACTTAACATATGAAAATAACTAAATTCCTTGTTTTTATACAAATTCTTTGCATTGGCAATTGAGATTCTATAGAAGGGATTCTTCAATATGTAGAATCATATTAAAGGATCAAGAAAACCCACCAATAATAATATTAACAAAAGCATTAAAGTTAGAGCAAATGGGCAAAGGAAAAGGAAAAGCATTAACAATGTTACTTGCGTTATTTGATAGGAAGAAATCTATCAGGGTTTTTTGTTTTCATTTGCAGTAAAAACTAGCTTTTATTGCACTAAAACTATTCAGAAAGTATCACTTAAGTCCTTACATGAAAGAAACCCTTTTGAAAATGGCATGGTATTTGCTTTTTAAGGACTTACTACACAACTGTTGTGCATTAGTCTAAGCATTTTACATGTTTAAATGGCACTTAATCCTCACAACAATTCTGGAAGGTAGGCAATGTGTTATGTACTTTACACAGAAAGAAAATGAGGCACAGAAAGGCTAAGCAACTGGCTCAAACCCAGACAGCTGTTCAGTACCAGACCCAGAATTCAAACCCAGGGAATCTTCAACACTTGTGTGCCACAATATGCTGAGAAAGTCATTTTTATTCTTAAGACATTTAAGCAATATGATAGCAAGTATATCCATATTATTGCTCCATGTCTAGCTATAATTAGAAATAATTTCTGAATCTTGCACACCTTTTTAAAAATAAAAAGACTTTAGACCTAGGCAATATTAGAAATCAACTTTCAACAAAGATTTGCTTTTTCTAAAGACATTCATCAACAGGCATTTTGTCACCCATTCAGCTGTTTATTCATGCATTTCATATACATTCCTTGAGCACACAGTGCTTATTAATGACAGTTTGGCACAGGAAGTATGGCTTTTGTCATTTAGAGCTTTATAATTCATAAGTAATAATCTGTGAGAGGTTGTTCAATAGTTTATTTTCCTATTGTACATACAGAAAGCTTCCCCTTTTCCATGGAGTCTAAACAGTGAAATTAATATAGTCCAATGTTTTCAAGTACCTCACAAAACCACAGCTACTCACGAGTTCATACTGTTAAAGACCCTGTAATACCAAGAATTATCAAGAATGATTAAATCTTATTCAGTATGTCCTATGTGTATAGTTGTGATTACATCTTTTAATATCTATGCATGATAACTTCTCAGCAGCCATCTGCATATTCAATTATTTAAGATGATTCCCACTTCACATCCAGTGAACAATGCCTTAACATAAACTCCTCATGAACAGAAATATTATGGACAATTAGGTTACTACACTATTGTAAAGATAATAGAATACAATCAATAAGCTTTCCAATGCCAGAAAGGCAAACATGACTAAATTGAAGAAACAGGTCCTTTCCTAGGTCATTTCCAACATTAAACAAACAAACAAACAAAAAACCTAAAACACTCATCTTCACACAAGAAAGAAAAGAAAATTCCCTTGAACTCCACATTCCTCTTCAGTTGTCAGCCAGTAAATATTCTTTAAGGAGTTGTTTACCCTTATTCACTCCAGGGCACCTTCTATGGGGCACATTTCTTTAAACTACTTCCAATCAAAGGCACTCATCCTTATCTTAGCTCTTCAGCAGCATTCACCTGATATAGCTGACCATTCCTTTGGCTTGTATACTATATTATGCTGATCTATTTCCAGAAAGAGTATTCACTGCTAATATTTTTTTTCTTAGAAATAAAGAATTTGTAGATTTTACCTGCCATCATCCTGATCTCTTTCACTTAAGCTGCTGTCATTCTTCACATGTAGTAAACCAGTAGTAAGTGAATCAGCCTTCTCCAATATTGATGGAGTCACAGGTTCTTTTGACATCCTTTTTTCCATTTTCTTTTTCCATTCTTTGTTCATGGGCATGCCAGGACAGTTACTTTTAAAAAGAAATCCATTAAGAAGCCAATGTTTTCTAAAAGTTCTACTCGTAGTTAAAAACATTTGTTGTAAAATTCCAATTCTTGACCTTTTAAGTCATTTATTGATTCACAAAACAGTTATGAAGTACCACCTGAATGCAAGGAAATACAAATTCTTGGTTCAAAGACAGTTTACAGTGATGATACAATGTGATGTGTAGGAGTTCTCATAAGACAGTTGAAAGTAAATGTAAGGAAATTTTTAAAGAAGAGGTAAAATAAAACAGAGGAAGTCATGGGGAAAAGAAATGGGAGAAAGTCATTCTACATAGAGTGGCAAATGGGCGCATAATGATGAGGCACATGACATGTAGGTGTTTCTAAGGAATTGGAAGGAAAAGTACAAGTTATATGGAAGCAAGCAGAGAGATGAGTCTGACAAGAATGTCTGAAGAACCACAAATGTTACACTGAAAAGCTGGAGTTCAGTGTCTCAAAGAAATGGCACTTAGACATGGGAGTATATGTAGACTTCTACTGTATGTTCTTTGCTTTAAATATAACAATTCTTACTTCAAATGATTTTTAAAAAAATATCACAGGGCACATGAAGAATCAAGGAAATATCTTGAGGAAGAACTATTTACTTTTAAAACACCTACATGTTGGGGTGAAGGCAGCATCATGGCTGAAAAAGAGGTTCCTCATCATGTACTTCCCACCCCACCCCAATGTGGAATCAATCCATGGACCAAAGTGGTTTGTGGGAGTTATAGGATCCAGCACCAGACACCAAGGGGCCTGCAAAGAGTCCTACATATCTGTATCCTGAGTAACAGACATACAGACCCCATCCCAGCAGTGGACACTGCCTGCCCCATGAATTGGCTCCAGACACACTGAGCCATATTGATGGAACCCCTGGACACATTGTTGTAGATAATCACCCATAGATTAGAGAGACTTAGTGGAAATCCAGATTTCTAGCAGAGAGCTTCCAGCACACCAATGAAGTGTACAAGCTTAGACACACTGGAGAGGGCAGTCATTAAAGACTGGAAGAGAAAATGTGAATTCAAAGGCAAAGACAGCAATGCGAAATATCAAGGAACCTGAAAATCAAGAAAACTTGATATCATCAAAGAATCACATAATCTTCCACTAATCACAGTCCAACCAAATCAGGAAAATAATACACAAACAAAATGCAACATTTAACAAGAGATGGGAACAATAACGACACACACACACACACACACACACACACACACACACACAACTATATATAACAATATACATGTATTTTTTTTAAAAGGACCAAATGGAAATTCTGGAGCTAAAGAATACAGTGAATGAAAGGAAAAATACACTAGGCACTGACAGCAAAATGGATCAAACAGAAGAAAGAACCTGTGAGTTAAGAGATAGGACTTTTAAATCATCTGTAGGAGAAGAAGAAACAAAAGCATCAAAAAGTATCAAGAAATCCCATGTGAATGACCAGGTACCATCAGAAGAAACAACGCATGAATTATTGCAGTTAAGATAGGGATACAAATACACTGAAGCCACTTGTAAGGCATTCTCTCCAATTTCATCGTTAACTCCACAATCATCCACTTAATGCTTTTCTTTCCTCACTCCTTCCTTTGACTATGTCCTCCCCTCTTCAAAGGCAATCTCTAGATCTGTGGTCTCAGTTCTGCCCCTTTTACATGCTTTTGAAGTATCATCTCCACCACTTCCTTTTTGCTCTCTGCTTGGCTGTAGTATCTCACATGGATAATCTCTCCTTCAACTCTTTCCTGCCCTCTAGCTATAAACATGGTCAGAAAGAAAAACAGGAGTGCTTTGCAGCCTAGCAGGTTCAGGATCAGTCATTGCCACTGCAGTGTCTTAGGTTGCTGCTGTGGTGTGGGTTCCATTGCTGGCCCAGGAACATCCCCATGCCTTTCGTGATGCCAGAAAATGCAAGAAGGAAACCAAAAAAGGACAGAAAAGAATGCTTTTCCTTAATCATGTTATATCTTGAACTGGCCAATGGCTTGTCTCTCAGAGTGCTCTAACACAAGTCTACATCCTGGCCTCAAGACCAGTGACCTGGGTGTCCCTTGAGAACTTGTGAGAAATTCAGAATCCCACACCTGTGGCTCAGAAGATGCACTTTCCACAAGATCTCCAGTCACTCATTAAGTCTGAGAAGGTCTGGTCTATATTGAGTCTGCTTCTCCATTACTTCAACTTAATTAACCCTTCTGAAAACTAGCTTCAAGGTCCTCACTATAACACTTCCCCAAACCTTGATATGTATTAGAAGTTGTAAGTTTCCACTGGACTTTTTAGCAGCCTACAGCTTCCTTGATCCCACGCATACCATGCCCTGGTGTCTTCTTTCCAGTCCTCACCTTTGGGCCCATGTGACACCATCCTCTAAAACAGCAACCTTTCCTATGACATGAATGTATATGCGATCACAGTTGACCACATATGCCCATGACTACCCACGGAGTGGAACACACAGTGCTGCTCAACAAGGGAACTCCATCCTGAATGCCTTCCTCACAATGAAAACAGTAAGACTGGGAATATTAGGCTGTATTATCTGACAAATTCTGGTGCTGGATATTCATCTCACATTTCAAATCCTCCTCCCTTCCTTTTCCTAAAGAACCATTGCACTTTGCCACCTTCCACTGTAGCACCCTGCTTCCTTTTCCTTCATTCACACCCTGTAGTCTCTGCCTCTCTCACACTTTATTCTTCTTCTCCTTTTCCTTGTCTCCTGACTTTCCTTAGGTTGTAGAGCATCCTGAAATGGAACTAATCATTTAGCTACTTAAAGGTGACTCTCAGTTTAAACTGTTGCTGACACCTGACAAGCCACACAACTTCCTTCCTTTCTCATCTGTTTCCTCACTATGCATTCAAAAGGTGCTTTCCACTGGCTAGGAGAATATATCTGGGAGTTCCCTGGTGGCCTAGAGGTTGAGGATTTGGCTTTGTCACTTCAGCATTTCAGGTCCAGTCCCTGGCCTAGGCACTTCCTCATGTTGCAGCTGCAGTAAAAAAAAAACAAGTACATTTTAGAGGTTTTTGTTGTTGTTGTTAGATGTGGTATATGTACACATTGGAATATTACTCAGCCATAATAAAGAATAAAATAATGTCATTTGCAGCAACAGGGATGGAACTGGAGACTCTCATACTGGGTGAAGTTACTCAGAAAGAGAAAGACAAATACCATATGATATCACATATCTGGAATCTAATATACAGCACAAATGAACATTTCCATAGAAAAGAAATTCATGGACTTGGAGAATAGACTTGTGGTTTGCCAAGTGTAAGGGGGAGGGAGTGGGATGGATTGGGAGCTTGGGGTTAATAGATACAGATATTGCCTTTGGAATGGATTAGCAAGGAGATCCTGCTGTGTAGCACTGGGAACTATGTCTAGTCACTTATGATGGGGCATGATAATGTGAACTGGGTCACCATGCTGTACAGTGGGAAGAAAATAAGCTATTGAGGAAATAAAAAAAAACAAAATAAATGAAATTAATTAATTACTAAAGCAAGGAAGTCATAAATGACAGAATAATGTTTGAAAAAAAGGAATATGTCAGAATTCCTGTTTTATTATCATATGTAAATTGAGTTTTTAAAAAATAACATTCTTAACTTCTACTTCACCATTTACTCTATTTTTCCCTCTTTGACTGGAAGCTCCAGGTTTATGATCAACATACTTCTGAGAAAGACTCTCAGAGGTACACTGTTAAAATTTAGATTAATAATGAGTTGCATAATGTTCTTCTCCTCTCTCTCTAAGAAAATACCTGGATTTCCCTTCGTTATTTTTAATGTCCTACTTTAGAAACAAGTAGACTTAAAAACAACAGAACATGGATTGAAAATTCAAGCATTTAAATTGAAAACTTCATATATGCTCACCAGATCAATTCTATTCTTTTATCCTCCTTTGGCTATTGACTCTGTAAAGAGAGCATGGAAAGCTTGAGTCAATATTTTCACCCAGAAAATACTGAATTACATAATACATTTCATCCAAGGATTAACTTCAAAACACATAACTCAACTTGCATTCTCAAACGAAAGAAGAGGATATTTTAAATGTATATAAATACATATATACATATATATATCTCAACAAATCCTTATGCTCTATCTGCTATAAATAAAAAATATTTCTAAGGACAGAAAAATTTGAGTATGAAAATAACATAATTGGCATGAAAAGAAACTTTGGCATATAAACCCCTAGAGTATAAATAGAATATTGTACAAACTGCTTCATTTAGTTATACCAGGGCTTGGAAGATCCATTTCTTGATACAATTTTTACTGATGGAAAAAAATAGCTGAGGAGCAAAAGTCAGAACAAAGTAGGGCAAAAAACTTTTATGTTGAAATAATACTAAGAAAAATCTCAATATGATTATGTAATTACTCAAGAAAAGGAGAGCAAGCATTCATAAGAGAGGAATGAGAACATATACTGATTAACCACCCAAACGTGCCAGGCCCTTATTATGCACATTTTATTTTCTACATGCAAACATAATAATCACAATGATCATAAGGAAGGGACCAGGATGGGGAACATGGTGCTCATGCTGGGCCAGTGCCTAGGGTTGGGGCCATGGCAAGTGCCCCCAGGTGTGGCTGGAAAAAATGATCATAAGAATGACCTGTGTCCTGGTCATTCCAAGATGTGAGAGTGAAATGATGACCAGAAAGGACCCAGACTTCTAAATTTCACATAACTGGCTCCTTCCCATCCTTCCCTTGGCAGCTCTCGTCACCCTCAGCTCTCTTCTAACAACCTCCATTCCACCCTCACTCCCATCCGCCACCAAACTCCCCCAGTGTTGTCTAACCTAACCATCCCCATCTCCATGTCAGGGTTTTTACATGAAGGACTTACAGTGACTTTGGAAGGATTCCTGTCTCCTTGTTTTTCCACTCCTACCACGATAGCCTAACCCCTCAGCTGGTACATTCAGTGTCTAAGTGCCAGGCCCAGAGTTGGTATTCAACAATAGGAATTTATTTAAGGTCAAAACATTTAAGATCTTTACAGGGCCTCAAGTACCAGAGCACTAATATGCCTGTAAGAGGTCACTGATCACAGTCTGCTGAAACTTAACAGACCCCAAGTAAGAAATCCACACAACTGTTCTAACTGTCACATTCTTAACTGTTATCACCTTATGACCCTTCAGGTTTTAAAGAGGTATCCTCAGAGTTCCCTTGTGGTTCAGTGGGTTAAAAATCGGCATTGTTGATGGGGCAGCTCGGGTTGCTGCAGTGCCACAGGTTTGGTACCTGGCCTGGGAAATTCTGCATGCCAAAAAAAATACCCAAACAAACAGAAAATACCCTCATAGTTTAATAAGCCACTTATTTCCACTGTGATCTTTTTTATCTTCTTGTACAGCAGCACCCAAGGCCTATGAAGGTTCCTGGGCCAGACATCAAACTTGTGCCACCCCAGAGACAATGCTGAATCCAGAAGCTACTGACCAACTGCAGGACCTCTGCCACTCTGATCATATTTTTCTGACATTTCTAAACTGGATCCTTTACCATTTACAATGTGTTTACACGATTGTCACCACAGTTGTTCGCTATACTTACCCAAAAGGGAGGAATCAGTACCATTTTTATGAACAAGGTCACTGACACTCAAACAGGTTGGACAAGTATTCCCAAGATCCCAAACCTATTAAGTGATAGGACCAGGATGCTATTGTGTCTTTGGACTTCAAGCAAGGTGCCGTACCACTCTGCAGCAGCTGCCTATATCTAAGACATCACACCCTTCTTATCTCTTTCAATATTTCTTACCTTAAAACAGGTTATGATTACTTGAAATTTGCATTACTGCAGGTATGGCTGTCATAAAGCAATGTTTTCCAAAAATGGTTTGTACTTATTCAAACATAGGTAAACCAACCTGCTCTTATCATAACCACACATATTTATTTGTAGTCCCATGCTTTTGTTTCTCTGGAAACGTTCCTTGCAAAACTAGTGGATAATCCAAATGTAATAAAAGGCGTCAAGTCTCAGGCACTATCTTTTCAATGTTGAAGTGGTAAAAAAAAACAAACAAACATATATTTCAACCTGTTTCTCTCTAAATCACACTAGGAGTATTACACTTCCAAATATTTGTGTATATAGATGTGGCCATAGACTTCCTTGGAATAATGCTTTCATTTTGACATCAACTTAAATGCAGAGCAAATCCTGAGTCCTGATAACTTCCTAACCCTACTTTATGCACTTTACTACCCAGCGGGTTCATTAGGTTCATTTTACAAATTAAGAGATGTGTACTATGTGGTAGTATTGTATTTCACACAGAATTAGTTTATTAATTATAAATGAAAACTATAATGAAAAATATCCGATGGGTAAATGCAAAGGTGAGAAAGTAAAGATAAAGCACCCACTCTCATGTTTTACCATCACTCAGGGCTTCTGTTTAAAATAATCATAATAGCAATAATAGCAAACAGTACCTCAGAAGATGATTCAGTAGCTTCCCCCTCTCATCCTGATGCTGATAATGTAGCTAATAAAACATAGCCAAAGGGGCATTAGTGAGAACATTTACTACTATGAATTTTTTTGGTATTTTTTATTATACATATATCATGAATTTTCAAAAGAAGAACAAGAGCTGAGGAAGGGCTGAAATTCAATTTTTCAATGATCGATTTCAACATTTTGTTTCAAAGATATGAAAGATACTCTTTCCTGAATCTGTACAAATATGCATCTTGAGATATTAAAGCAATATACATGTGTAACTTTAACAAAATGATTTAATTCTAAAATACCAATTCTAGATGCTACAAGAGTATCTTTTTAAAAAAAATGAATCCTAAAAAAGTTTTCAATTGCAAGTGCTTACATGATTGCTGATTTATGCGGTGTTTTTAAGTGGTCATATAATGTAAGAAAAAAATTAAAAACCCTCTTTAAAATGTCACATTCTATTTTTGGAGTTCCTATCATGGCTTAGCAGAAACGGACATGACTGCCATTCATGAGGATGCAGGTTTGATCCCTGGACTCACTCAGTAGGTTAAGGATTCTGGCATTGCCGTGAGCTGTGCTGTAGGTCACAGAGGCAGCTGGGATCCCGTGTGGCGGTGGCTGTTGTGTAGGACATCAGCTTCAGCTCTGATTCGACCCCTAGCCTGAGAACCTTCATATGCCATGGATGCAGCCCTAGAAAGACAAAACAATAAAAATAAAATAAAATAAAATAAAATGCACAGTCCGTTTTTAATTCTTCTGAGAATAGCACTGTCATAGTTCCAGTTGCCTATCTAGTGTTTTATACAATGGTAGTTAATGGTTCCCAAAATGATCTAGTACAAAAATTAACAAAACTATGATTGTCCAAGTTGGAGATTTGAAAGATTTAAAATACAATTATGATTATCCAAGAGGAACTGGTATTGAAATGAGGAACGAACTAAGGGATGGAAAAATCAAGTCACAAGCATTTCTGAATTTGTGATATGAAAGAATTTATATGTTAGTTTCACATGCATACACAAAAACCTTACGTGTTAGCTTAATGACTATAAATACTGAAGTTTATAAAGTTTCTCAAGAATAATGTGAAATGTACCTATTGCTAGAGATATTTTAAATGTAACAAATGATCTTCCAGAGATAATTTTGTATTTGCTGCTAGTCATTTTTCCTTCCAGTGAGTTTACAACAAGGAGTTGATATTAGAAAAAAATAATAAATTGTGGTTTCATGCATTTAGTGTGTTCATATGTGTTTATAATGTGGAGATACTATTAGGAAGTGATAAATCAGAACTCCCCCCCCATGCAAAAAATTCTATGCCTTTTTTCTTTAAGAGCGTTCCAGGTTCAAATGTTCTCATGTAATGAATAGAGATTAAGAAACTAATTCACATAATTAGAAATTATACTCTTAGTGGAAAGACTGGGACTGGGTAACATGATTATTTATGTCCTCTCTCTTTCTTCTCAAAAGATTAAAAATCCCAACAAAGATGATACCAGTCTCATACAATTAGTTAGGTCAGTTAAGTATGCCCCAAGCAGTAACTTAGAAACCATAAGCAACAGAAGGGCCCAAACATCTCCATCTGAATAAACATGGTATGGCATAAAACTGAGCTCAACTTGCATTATCGATGAATACGGGTTTTGCTAGACTAAATATAACACATCATTTTATTCATTTCAAAGTGAGCATTTCTTTTTAAAGAAACAACATCAAATAAAAACTAATATACAAAACGGTGAAGATCAAAGTTTCTTTCAGTTCTTCTTCAACAAGTCTGAGCACTTTGTTCAGGACTTAGATTTCTTTTCCTAACTTGAATTAGAAATAGTTTCCATATTTTAAAATACAGAATTCCCTTTTCTCACTTAACTCCACTCTCTGTTACATCTCTCATCTTGACCCTCACTCAATCTATACAATATATTTCAGCATTTACATATACTAGATTAGTAATGTATCAATACTGTTAGGGATATACTAGAATCAAAAGCCTCTGCTTTATATGTTTTCATTATATATTAAATGAGATATATACATATATATGCCTTATATATCTGCAAACGTACTCTTGTCTAGCAAACTTGATAAAGATAGCAAAATATATGAAATATAAGACAAAGGTTTGTGTTCATAGTATATTCCTAATAATACTGACTTGTATTAGTCTGCAACTCTTTGTTTATAAATACTCCTATTGGAATGCCTCTTGTGGCTCAGTGGGTTCAGAACTAGGCATGGTATCCATGAGGATGCAGGTTGTTATATCCCTGGCCCTGCTCGGTGGGTTAAGGAGCCTGCATGACCACAAGCCATGTTCTAGA
>CM052683.1:126403540-126426976 GCA_028533215.1 Babyrousa celebensis
AAAAAAAAAAAAAAAAGGTGGGCTGAGGTAAGGCCTGCAAATCAGAAAAGGGACAGCTCCCTGATAGAGGAAGGCCCCCCTCCTCGCAAAGTATCTCTTTTTCCCTAGGTGTTTAATGATAATGTCCCTGATGAGCCCACAATTACCCCTGGAAACTGAAGGACCCTGTCAACAAGGGAAAAAAAGCAGTTTGTGCTTTTGGGATTCTCCATGCTGATGGCCAGGGAATGGGGTCCCAGAGTCCTGGGTTCTAGTCTGCCAGGAAGGCAGCTGATACCAATGGTGAGCTGCTGTTTGTTATGCCTTGTGAGGTCAGGATTTTTTTTATAGCTGTTTAGAAGAAATGGTCCTCAGGATGTGGACACTGCTGGGATTCCAGCCTGGCTCTGCTGGCCCCAGAGTCAGGGCATTAGCTCCCATTTCCTGGCCTGCAGAAATGCTTTACAAGAGCCCTGTTGGCCTTGCAGAGGAGTGGCAGGGGACAGCAAGAGGGTGGAGAGCCTGCAGGGAAGGGGCTGCCCTGAGCTGTGCCCAGGGGAGTCAGCGAGTCCTGCCCCAGAGCTTTTCCTGCCACTCTCCCAGGGCACCAACATTAAAGAGCCATGAGAGGAACAGAGAGTGTTATCTGTTTGTTCCATCTGGCTGCCTTACATGCAGTGCTTATGACATGTAAGAGGGGCCCTCTCTTACGAATGAGGACAGAACTTCAGCTCAGAGAGGGAAAGGGAATTACCAAGGTCGCAAAGCCTGGAGTGGGAGAGAGGTGAATCCCAGCCAGGCTGGCCTGGCCGTTGGCCCTGGGCTCTGTTCCTCTAGATTAGATGTCAGGGCATCGGTTCTGGGTGGAGGGTAAGATAACCTCTCACATCCATGCAGTGGCAACAGTCCCCCACGGACTCCAACAGGGGGCTCCTGGCAATGCCCGGGAAACAGAGACACTGAGAGGCAGAGGCGGGCAGGACTCAAGCCTGGTTCTCTGGTTGAAGAATCCTGTTTCCTTTTCCCCTCACCCTGCCAGCTGATAGGGGTATTTTCACTTTGCACCCCCCAAACTCCCTCCAAGTGAGCCTTCTTGCTTTGTGTCTAGGATCACTGGGCTTCCCTGGGGGACGAGAAAAGATTTTGTTTCACTGCCCACTTGGGGTATCCTATCTTTTGCCCAGCCCCTTTCGACCCCCTTAGAGGCACAGATAAATTCTAAGTCAGGCATCCCTGGGAGGAATGCCCATCTTGCTGGCAGGAAGGGAGACCTGGGTGTTAGATGGCCTCCAGGAGAAATCCCTATTGATTACCTCTGTGACAATCTCGTGTGGCAGATCACCCAAACTGGGACCCCAGCGTTGGAGATCCGTTGGCACCGTGGCTCTGCACTGGGCAGGGCCCCGCTGGGGGCGTGCTCAGCCCTGACGCCAGTGAGGGGCCCGCAGGCTGGGGAGCAATGAAGATCCAAGGTTCCAGTCCCAGGAATGCAGAACACGCTGTCTAGGCTTCAGTTTCCCCAGGCGCGGGAACCCTGGCAGGGCCGCAACTGGGTGGGGGAGCGGCCCCTGTGGCTGCAGCCACCGCCCCCTCCCCACCCTCCCCTTCCTGAGGTGCCCAGTGGCGTTGGGCGCGAGTGCAGCAAGAGCCAGCGGGCAGAGCGCAGCGCGGGGAGGGGGTGGTCGGGCGCAGCGCAGGAACCCGAGGAGCAGCGCTCCAGCAGCAGCCATGGGCTAATGGCCCTGCGGAGCGGAGGCAGTGCCCACCCAGGCGCTGGGAGCCCCACACACAATAGCCAGTCATATACTACATTTTAAGCATTGAAAGAAAGTCCATAGATAGTCTCTAACTCACCATGTCTATTCTTGCTCTGTGCTCCATCAACAGAAGTAAAATGGTCATGATTTGGTGGCTCTTGTGGGATACTTTCCATAATATCAGTCCTGGTTCATTTTCCCTCCATTTCTGGCTTTTTGTCTCCTTCCTATAAAAAGGAGACACAATGAAACAAAAACCCAATTTCAGAAAACATTATATGCATTCATTTGCTCATTCAAACAACCAGTCAGGAAGACCACATTGACTGTACCTAGAAAATGTAGGCACTATCCTGGGAGATGCTGGAAATAGCAATAAAAGACAGATTCTTCTCTCCATTCTAGGAGAGGCAGAGCTACATGAAACCAAATAAGGACAGAAAAGCGTCCCTCACCAGCCCTACAGCTGAAGGGAAGAGACTACAGTAAAGCCATAAAGGAGAGAAGACTCAGCTGGCTCTGAGGAGCTCATGAAATGCTGCCACAACAGGGCTGGGTCTTCAAAGACAGACAAGGGACCAAGCTGGGATGGAAAGTCATTTCTAGTAAAGGCAGCCTGCACAAAAGGACAAGGCATGACACAACAGAACAAGTCATGTGGACAACCAGAACGCAGCTACTGGGAATGGTAGGGAGAGACAAACCTGAAGGATCAGAACCAAATGGAAAAAAGTAGGTACCATTCCTAGAACATGAACTGTCTCCTTTATGGGATGGGAATCCGTAAATAAGTAGAGGAGTTACATCATCACAGATATGTTTTAGAAGGGCTTTCAAAATGATAGGTGAGAAGGCAAGTTATGGAAAGAAGATGTGAAAAATGGAAGCTGGTGGAAAATCCTGAACTTGGTAACTGGCTGTGATTTCAGGGAGGGCTGGACTCTGAGATTTCTTGCTTCAGCTTTTCAGTTATGCTATTTACTAGGATGGGGAAAACAGATGACAGAATGACAGCCTGCCAAGAGTCAGGAAAGAGTCAGGGACAAAGTCATTTTCAAAATTAAAACATAATTAACTACAATGTGGTGTTAGTTTGAAGTCTATAGTGACATAGTTGAGACATATATATATATATATATATATACACACACGCACACACACACATATATATAATTGCAGATTCTTTCCCAGTAGAAGTTATACAAAATATTGAGTGTAGTACGCTATGCCATGCAGTACTATGTCGTTGGTTACCAGTGTTATGTATGGTAAAGGATCAGTGTCTTCGGTTTGGGGCATTCCAAATGTGAGGCACTCAGGGAACTTAGAAGAAAGATCTGGATGAACACCTTTGGCATCAAAATAGATAAACTTATTCAGGAAAAGCTTATGACATTAAGATAAATATCTGTAAAATATGATCTCCTGGCATAATGAAAGCATGCAAACCGACACAGAATTCTGAAATTTGAAAAGAAGAACAAGAGAAGAAAAAGGACTGAAATTCAATTTTTCAATGATCAATTTCAACATTTTGTTTCAAAGATAATATAAAAGATACTTCTTCCTGAATCTGTACAAAAACACATCTTGGGATATTACAGCAATATGCATTTTTAACTTTAACAAATATTTAATTGTATAATTCCAATTCCAGATGCTACAAGTATTCCTTTAACAAAATTAATCTAAAAACAAGTTTTAAATTACAATGGCTTACATGATTATCAAGTTATAAGGCATTATTGAGTAGTAATATAATGTAAGAAAAAATAAAAAACCCTATTTAAAGTGTCACACTCCATTTTTGGAGTTCCCATCATGGCACAGCAGAAATGGATCTGACCAGCATCCATGAGGACACAAATTTGATCCCTGGCCTCACTCAATGCATTAAGGATTTGTTGTTGCTGTGAGCTGTGCTGTAGGTCACAGAAACAATTCAGATTCTGTGTTGCTGTGGCTGTGGCATAGGTTGGTGGCTACACCTATGATTCGACCCCTGGTCTGAGAATCTTCATATGCCACCACTGAAGCCCTAAAAAGACAATAAAATAATAAAATAAAATAAAATAAATAAAAAATTCACACTATATCATGAGTTCTCCTGTGACAGCACTCTAATAACTCCAATTTCCTAACCATGCTTTATAGAATGTCAATTAATAGTTGGAGAAATGATCTAGTATAAAAATTAATAAAATATAATTGTCTAAGATGCAGATTTAAAAGATTTAAAATACAATTATGATTATCAAAGAAGACCTAGATTTCACATGAGGAATGAACAAAGGGACTGAAATATCAAGTCACGAGGATTTCTGAATTTTTGTTACAAAAGAATTTACATGGGAGTTCCCATTGTGGCTCAGTGGTTAGTGAATCCGACTAGGAAGCATGAGGTTGTGGGTTTGATCCCTGGCCTTGCTCAGTGGGTTAAGGATCGGGTGTTGCCGCCAGCTGCAGTGTAGGTCGCAGACACGGCTCGGATCCTGCGTTGCTGTGGCTCTGGTGTAGGCCGGCAGCTGCGGCTCCGATTGGACCCCTAGCCTGGGGGCCTCCATGTGCTGCAGAAGCAGCCCAGGAAATGGCAAAAAGACAAAAAAAAATTACATGTTAGTTTCACATGTATATACAAAAAACTTACATGTTAGTTTAATGACTAGATATACTGAAGTTTATAAAGTTTCTCAAGAATAATGTGGAATGTACCTATTTGTAGAGATATTTCAAATGTAAAAAATGATCTTCCAGAGATAATTTTGTATTTTCTGCTAGTCATTTTTCCTTCCAGTGAGTTTACAACAAGGAGTTGATATTATAAAAAGTCATAAATTGTGGTTTCATGCATTTGGTGTGTTCATATGTGTTTGTAATCTGGAGATACTATTAGGAACAGATAAATCAGAACTCTGCACAAAAAGTAACTTCTACACATGTTTTCTTCAAGAGTGTTGCAGATTCGAATGTCCTCATTTAATGAATAGAGATTAAGAACCTAATTTACATAATTAGAAATTATAATCTTAGTGGAAAGACTGGGTAAAATGCTTAGATATGTCCTCTCTTTTTCTTCTCAAAAGATTAAAAACACCTACGAAGATGATACCAAACAGTCAGATACAATTAGTTAGGTAAGCTAAGTATGCACCAAACAGTAACCTAGAAATCATAAGAAACAGAAGGGCCAAAACATCTTCAGTCACTATAAACGTGATATTGCATAAAACTGAGCTCAACTTGCGTTATCGGTGAATAAAGATTTTGCTAGACTAAATATAACACATCATTTCATTAATTTCAAAGTGAGGATTCTTTTTAAAAACTAACTACTTTAAATTAAAACTAAGATCCATAACCAAAAAAAAAAAGTGATGATGAAATTTTCTTTCAGTTCTTCATCAACATCAGCGATATGACATTCAGAAGAGTCTGAGCACTTCGTTTAGGACTTAGCTTTCTTTTCCTAATTTGAATTTGAAATAATTTCCATATTCTAAAATACAGAGTTCTCTGTTCTCACTTAACTCCATTCTTTCTGTTACATCTCTCATCTTGACCCTCATTCAATATTCCATCTGTACACATATTTAAGTATTTATGTATACTAGATCAGTGATATATCAATACTGTTAGGGATATGCTATAAATCAAAAGCCTCTGCTTTATATGTTTTCATTATATATAAAAATATAAATGATTTATGTATATAAATGTATTGTTGTTGAGCAAACTTGATAAAATCATCAAAATATATTTTAAATATAAAATATAGATTGGTGTTCACAGTATATTCCTAATAATACTGATTTGTATTACTCTACAACTACTTGTTTATAAATACCACAATTACAATGCCTCTTGTGGCTCAGTGGGTTAAGTTCCTGGCATAGTATCCTTGAGGATGCAGGCTGTTGGAACCTTGGCCCTGCTCTGTGGGTTAAGGAGACCACATTGCCCCAAGCTGTGCTCTAGGTCACAGATGAAGGTCAGATCCGGCATTGCGGTGGCTCTGGCATAAGCCTGCAGATGCAGCTTGGATCTGACCCCTAGCCTGGGAACTTCCATATGCTGCAGGTATGGCCCTCAAAGGAAAAGAAAAAGCTTGTTTTTAAAATTAAATGCTACTGTAATAAGGACGTCAATTTTATCACTGTGACAAAATCATTCATTCATGTAGTTGAACACGATCACCTATCACTCCCTGAATGCTGTAAATTAGTACTAGAGAGAGAAAAATCGAGAGAGAAGTGTTCCTAACACATCCACTTTCCACCTGGAGAAAGAACTGGTAACCAGTAGTCTAAGGAGAATGTATGGCTTAAAAGATATATTAATGGAACATGAGATGGAACCAAAAAAAAGAATTTTCAAGAATTTTCATCTAAAATTCTAAGTTCACAATTGGATACTGAGAAATATACTGTAACCTTTTTCTTGTTTATCACATGTTGCTTATTTATTCCCTTGTCATTTATGACATACTTGCTCAATATAAGTCAACTGAAATTATACAATGGAAACATTAAAAGGGAATACAATTTAAGTCCTCTTTTCAGAATTCCAAAGGATTTGGAGTTCCCTTTGTGGCTCAGCAGTTGACCAATATGAATAGCATCCATCAGGACATGGGTTTGATCCCTGACCTTGCTCAGTGTGTTAAGGATTCAGCATTGCCATGAGCAATGGTGTAGGTTACAGATGTGGTTATGAGCCCCTGTGGTTGTGGCTGTGGGGTAGGCCAGTGGCTACAGCTCTGACTGGATGCCTAGCCTGAGAACCTCCATATGATGTGGGTGTGGTCCTAAAAAGACAAAAAAAAAGAATTTAATTCTTATATATTATGAATATAATATTTCCTGTAACATATGCAGAATTCCATCTGTCTATTCATTTATTCATATTCAAAAAACTATTCAAATGTTTCTTCCTTTCAAGACCTCCTTCTTGGTGCTCCAGGAGGTGTACAATTATGTTTCCTAATCTCTAGTAGTTTATACTGATGCAGGGGCTTTAAAATGAATATATAGGTGTTCCCATCATGGCACAGTGGAAATGAATCCACCTAGGAACCATGAGGTTGTTGGTTTGATCTCTGGCCTCACTCACTGGGTTAAGGAGCCAGTGTTGCCCAGAGCTGTGGTGTAGGTCACAGACGAGGCTCAGATCTGGTGCTGCTGTGGCTCTGGTGTAGGTCAGTGGCTACAGCTCCAATTAGACCTCTAGCCTGGGAAGGTCTGCGTGAACATCTGCATGCCTCAGGTGGGGACCTAAAAAGACAAAAGACGAAAAAAATATTAAATGGAAATGATTATTTAAATAACTGTAATACAAAATATCTGAAATCTGCAATGTTAGAATGTGACACAAGGACTAGGAGTAGATAGTTTTAAAAACTATAATTCTGAAATTGTAGGTTTTACCACATGGATGTTAAGAGACTCTGCCTCTAGAACTGGTTTTTCGTAGAGAGAAAACATGTATTCTTCCATGAGATGAAGAATTTTCAACAGACTCTTAACAAAATGATGTGGAAAACAGAGTGGAATGCCTTTATAATAACTATGATTTTGAGAAACAGAATTTTAATTTCCCAATTTCCAAAATTTCAAGTATTCTTTTAGTCTTTGTTGTTGTTGTTATGGCTGTTGCCAAGTTCAGGACATGTGGGAGCTCAGTACATTGAAGGTCCCGGGCCAGGTATCCAACTCTCACCACAGCAGAGACCATGCAGAACCCTTCACTGCTAGGCCACCAGGGAACTCCATTCTTTTAGTCTTAATGAGGAACCAAAGACAGAAACAGAGAAAAACAAATGCTCTCCAAATAACTCATTGATACTAAAATAAAAGGTGTCCAAAGTTGAAAAAAATCCCTGGAAGACACAGGCTATAAAGCTATGGAAGTGAAAGGCCCCAGGAAAGGCTCATAATTATTCCACTCAGGAACTGTATCAACTAAAGAACTGTATCCACTAAAGACTCCATTGAGGCCTGAGTATCCCAAAAGTCATGTCAGTGTGGTTGAAAAGTCATCAGAACAACACTTATCCTTGAACAAATTTCATAGTCCTTGCATTGTGGGAAAGCTTTTCCCAACACAACTGTCCTGTCACTATGTAATTTCCAGCTCATTTTTTCTTCATGCCCCACCAAATAAAATAACCAAACCAAACCAAAAATCCTCACCTAGTCATACTTATAAAATGGTTTCCTCTAACCAGCTTTCCATTACAAACATAAAATAATGATAGGTAGAACACTCATACATGTTACAGAGTAAATACTACACAAAATTAAATTCATCAGGAAAACTCATTTCACAAGAGCACTTTTCCTTGGGATTAAAATCAGTGTCTGATGCACTGCCTTTGAGCCCCTGCTGCACCTGTGCATGGCACTGGGGATCAGGCTGCAGCTCCAGAGCCGGCACTTGTGTGTAACTGGGGCCATGTGTTCCTGCAGCAGCAGCAGCCCTCTTAACCAGGAGCAACATAGCAGCACCTGGCTACTGGTGGGAGGTAGGGTTTAATGACTCCAACCTTGGCCAAGCCAAGGTTAAAATTCTTTGGGAAGATGTCAGGGATCCTGCAGTCTCTGCTAATTCCTGTGCCTTCCTGGTAAGTCCAAGTGCCCTCTCCATGGGAGTGAGATGTGCAGGTTTCTCTAGGGGTGGCATCAATGGTGTCTGCAGGGAGGGGAAATGAGAATCTGGTTGTGGCCCTGAAGTTTCGGGGTTGTGGTGTATTCAACATGAACTGGTCTCCCAGTCAGGAGCTGTCTGAGCTTACCTCATCAGGCCAACTACTCTTTAGGACCAACTGCTTATGTGGATAGACCCCAGGTAGCTTGAACAGCCCACAGTAACAGTTTTGTGAAGGTGAATTGTGGGGCACAACATAGGCCACTAAGTGAATGCACAATCCTGGGCTTAGGTGAAATGTGCATCAGTTAGGGCGAGTGCAACATCTCACTGCTTTGGTGCTTGATCACTGGAGGGGCCCCAAGCAGGCTGAGGAGGAATTCAGTGTAAATTCTAGCTCAGGAACAGGACTCAAACATGGAGGAGGAGGGGGAGGGTCCCTGGTAGTTGAGCAGTTTAGGATTTTGAACTGCTATGGCCTGGGTTCAGTCCCTGGTCTGAGAACAGATCCCACATCCAACCATGACCAGTGCCTCTCCTCATACCACAAAGCGAGGTCTAATTGGGATCCTTAGCAGGATGTGTCCAGTGGTAACCCAAGAAACAAGCTGCTCTTCGCAGCCAAGGGCCCAGGTGCCCTGGACCCAAAGTTCTTTTGTTCCTATTGTCTAAACAGGATTAAGCAGAACCAACTTAGATGCTTATCTAGTACTTTACATGAAATATTTATTTTGTGAAATAACGCAAGTGATTGTAAATCTCCACATAACTATTTGATTAAGTGCAACAGGGTACATGTGTAATCTCTCCCAGTAGTGCATCTAGCCCTTTGCCTTTATTGCACAAAAAATTATATGAGATCAGTGACCAAGACATGCAGACTGACAGGCAGAGTAGCCTACACAGTGAGAAATTAGTACAAGACACTATGTCGAATGATCCAATAATTTAAGTCAAATGTTTTAATGGTGCAATTAAAGTAATCAAATAAGGGTTCAAATATATATCTTTTCAATGAATTAATTTCTTTAAAGTCATGTTCAGGCAAGGTGCTCTTTAAAAAACCACTAATGAGCTCTGTCCACAGATGTAAGTTGTCAAAAGTTACCTAAGTTTAATGTTGAATGCAGTTTTAAACAGAAAAAGTGTCTTAAATGTACTTATCAAAGCAAATTATACAATTTGCAAGAGCCTTGAAACTGGTAAACTAAACATTCTGACACAAATGCACTAAGTAAAAGTTGGCAACATTAAAAATAAAATAAAATAAAATAAAATAAAATAAAAAATAAAATAAAATCAGTGACTGTATCTGATGTAGGCCATGTATCATCAACACCAGGTTCACTGGAAAAACTTTATGGCAAAGATAGGCAAGAAAACCGAGTCAGTTACTTTTTGACATTTGATGCAAGTATAGTTGATTTACAATACCAGGGTAATTTCTGCTGTGCAACATTGTGGTAATTCTGCTGTGCAACAAAATGATCCCATTACACATATCCATTCTTTTTCAGGCTCTTTGCCTATACAGATTAACTGAGAATATTGGGTAGAGCTGAGTACATTTCTTTAAACAACAACATCATCAAAATTAAGTTGAGGATTAGGTCTCTATGTATTAAATGAAGGTCCTTGACATAATTAAAAAGTGGCCTCTGTTTTTAACAAGATTTTAGTTGCCTATGTCCGCTTCCATCACTCCTGACCTGTCAAATATCTAGTAAAGACCCATTCTTAGTTCCCGTAACAAAGAGTGAGAACCAATATACAAGCAGACCCTGAGAATAATGTGTTTTCACCGAATGTCCTAAAAGCGGAAATGAAAATTCAATTTACAAGGGGCATATATTTTGTTCAGTTGAACTGGAACACACTTGACCTAAAACAAAGTAGAAAGATGCACTGTTCCTTCTCCATTGTCTGTCCCTGGTTCAAAGACTAATCTGTGTCTGTCAAAAAAAAGGCAGTCTTGGTTCTTTAGCAGGGAAAACACTTATCAAGAAGGCCCCATTCCTTGCCTTTCCTCTAGTACAGTACAGGGAGTTCCTTGAAATGTTTGAAAGTGAAATGTACAAAAGTCAAAGGAGGAGTTCCCACCATGGCACAGTGGGTTAAGGATCCAGCATTGCAGCAGCAGTTGGATAGGTGACAGCTATGGCTTGGATTCAAACCCTGGCTTGGGAACCTCCACATGCCAAAGGTGTGGCTGAAGATGAAAGTCAAAGAACAAATGTATATGTTAAATTCATATGCTAAACTATTTCCAGAGGGGTGCATAAATAAAAACTATAAAGTCTAATTATTATTCCCATGGAAGACCTGGTTATTCAGGTCCACATAAACTAGCTAGCTCTCAAAATCCCATCCAGGCACTCAGATATCCAAATAAAAAGAGTCCCTGGAGCTAGGCCTCTATTGTTTTTTATGTACTGCTAAATATCTCCCTTCCTATGGGTTGCTCTCCCAGATAATGCTTCTGCAGGCCTCAGGGTCAGTTGCCCACCGTTATGCTTTCAGCCTATGAAGGCAATGGTTTCTACAACAATGATGTGCTCAGAGGACCATGAGCAGGAGCACCCTAATTCCCTGTTCCTAGCAAACAGGCTGACTGGAGCTTCTCGAATCCACTCCCAATACAGGCATGGGGCCAGCCACCCAACTGAGGTCTATGACTGATTTGTAAGAAGAAAAGAGATTCTGGGAACAAAAGAGAAAATTTCAGGGAACCAGGCAAGGGTCCTAGCCTAAGGGGAAAGCCAGACCTGGAGGTCAATAAGTAGAGACGTTGAATAGAAATCTGCTCTCTATAGATGTGGAATTTAATTCAATAACATGGTCTCTACATACTTTCCTCCTCCTCAAAAAAAATTAATCTTAAGGCAAGTCAATATCATTCTACCTAAGAAGACTTGCCTAGTAAGGTCTTGCCTTTGTCAAACCCCATGGTTCTGTGGCCACAGCTACCTGGGTTCTGCCCTAACACTTTCATGGCCAAAACAAGGTACTAGTTGCCACTGCAACGGTCAAATACATCAGGACAAAGCCTTGGATGAACTATCCTTCTTAGGAAAACTCTACATCAGAGCTCTTACAGAGCTAGGTTTGCATTTCTGAGCTGATCCGATTGGGGTCTCTATCTTGACCCTAGTGCTGCATGGACTTCTCAGTCTCTGTTGAGGAATGAGAGAGGGGGTCTGGGAGAAAGGCAGGCTAACCGTCAAATCAAGGTCAGCTACTTCTTATCTATGGAATCAGAGGTCAGCTAATCAAGTTCTTAAACCACAGTCACCTAATTAATGAAACATAAAACATAAGAGAACAGCCACATGGCAAAGCAGTTGTCAGGACTCTATGAGGTAACAACAATTAAGCACATAACACAGTGTCTAACCCAGAGGAGAACACACAACAGATATTAGTTTCTTTCCTCTGTGTGCCCTTAACACATTATTCTTAAAAATCCCATAAATCCTACCTGCTTAGAGTCTTCTTCAGAACTCTCAGGCACTGTGGAACAAAAAAGGAAAAGCATATGTTAAATGACCAAAAAATTACAGAATATTAAAAATATGCTCTGTTAAAAAGTGGTCCTTTTGGAGCATACCTGCAGATGACCCTTGGGTGAATGTTGATCATGTTACTGATATGCAATTAACACAGAAGAACCACTTCCCTTCCTTTATGTTTAGCAAATGCAAAAACAGAGTGATCATATTTATCTCAGCTTGCAACCTAAAAGTTACCTGCTCTTTATAATGACCACAGGTCTAACCAACTCTATGAGACTGACAGAAGAGGAGAGCATTTGTAGAATCAGTGTTATAAACTGAAAATAGCAAACTGAAACAGCAGGACATTTTTGGACTTCCATCACCTGGAGAAGTTGGAGGAGAACACACTCACATTATTATGCTGTGACGTAACACAACTTCTGCAGCTCTCCAGTTTCAGATGAAAACACCCTATCACAAATATGCCTGGTCTACAGGTACTTGATTTGAGAGCATGGCAAAACCTAGGGCATGAACTCTTTCTGTCCCTATTCTACTTGTGAGACAAGCAGGAAAGACGATGTGATGATGATTTTACAAAACATAATCTCTTAAAAGGGGGTTGGGGGAGAGAAAATAGGTAAAGGTGTTCACCTGGATGGTGAGGGATGGAAACTAGACTTAGGGTCATGACTTTTTGATTTCTAATTAAAATAGAACAGGGATGTAGCAAATAGGAATCCAAGCTGGGCCATCCATATAATTCAAAGACAACTTTATTCTAAGTGTAAGATAGAAATCATTATGCTTACCTTACCTAAGATGTTTATCTAGATAAATAAGAGTATAATTATTAATAGCATATAGTCTAATTACCCAATAGTGCCACAGGAATTGCTGTATAAATATCTGTTAAATATTCAACAAAAGTAAAAAATGAACCCCCAAAACAGCCCTGCAACTTCATATGCATGATGCAACTGCAACTAATGCAACATTATGTTATTACTTGCTACCTGTATGACCCACTATGAAGATAAAATATTAAGACAACACCAAAAATTATGATGGGGCTATAAATGCTGTGTAGAAATGATTCTGTACAGCAGGTCTAAGACTGCCATCCTTACAAAGTTCTGCTTGAATCGCCAGCCAGTGGTTGGGGTCTGCAGACCTTGATTTGGGAAAGAGTTCCCACCATGCCCTCAGGGATAAGAGTGGCTCCTGTGCCTACACAGTTAGTACAAACAATGGGGATTAGGCAGAACTCCTGCTTTCCTTCTGGGAGTCTGGACCTTTGGCATATGCTAGGGAGAGCATCTCTCTATGATGAGCCTGTGATAGGAACTCTTGGGCATTGATTCTCCAATGAAACTCTGGTTCTGCTGGACCTTTTCCCGTGATGTCATCATCTGATGCTGGCGGAATGATGCCCATGTGGTAACTCCACAGGGAGAGGACTCCTGCCAGCGTGCACCATTTTTTTCCCCTAGACTTCACTCCCCACATCTTTTCCTGGGCTGATTTTGTTTTGTATTCATTCACTGTAATCAGTCCCAAGCCTGACTACAACCACACACTGAATCCTGGGAGTTGTAGTGAACGACTGACCCTGGTGTGGCATGGAGAGCCACTGAAACAATTGCATTATTTACATGAAATTGGTATGACTTGAATGAATGTGTTATATGGAATTACAGGCAGGTCCTTTCACAGAATACCTTGCATTGAATCTGTTTCTCTTGATGTCTGCCTTGAAGATTCCTCTGTTGTTAAATCTATTTGAATAAAGTTATAAAGGGATTGATGAAACAGTGATGTCAGAAAATAATGTGAATCAAACAACAACCATATTTTAACCAGAATTAAAAACTAGAGAGAGGAGTTCCCATTGTGGCTCAGTGGTTAACGAATCCGACTAGGAAGCATGAGGTTGTGGGTTTGATCCCTGGCCTTGCTCAGTGGGTTAAGGATACAGCATTGCCGTGAGATGTGGTGTAGGTTGCAGATGTGGCTTGGATCCTGCATTGCTGTGGCTCTGGTGTAGGCTGGCGGCTACAGCTCTGATTCGACTCCTACCCTGGAAACCTCCATATGCCACAGGAGCGGCCCTAGAAAAGGCAAAAGAAAAACAAAAAAAACAAAAAACTAAACAAAAACAAACAAACAAACAAAAACAGAGAGAATCCTGATGATTAATAACACGTTCTATAGTATGACTTTTCCTATGAAGAAAATGAAAACATCATTGAATCTTCTCCAAATAAGTAGGGTTTAATTCATTTTTAAAACAGTCAGGAATCATCAATGAACTGGGATAATTGAAACCATATAACTAGCATAAGAATAAAATAATGTACTTCTGATTATAGAGTTCTTTTTATTTCTTTATTTTTCTTAATTTCTTATGAAACCAAATACCTGGTACACCTATTAAGGGCAGGTGTTCACCAGAAAAGTCAAAAAGCTAAACAAAATTGCATCCAAGATGAAGGGTGAGATGAAGGGGGAGTTATCTACTCCATCTCAAAAATAGTCAACTTGATCATTAAAAACCAATAGTATTCTTAAACTCTCTTAGAAGGGAAAAGGGAAAGTATATTCTGGTTAAACCACAGGTTACAGATTTCTGAAAAAATACAATCCTTTAAATGTATTCCACATTAAAACTATGTCAGGTAAGCCAATTTGTATTTGACAATTCAGGAGACACTTTAAAATTATGGGGGATTGTCGTCAGCAACACTGTCATTGTGGTACAGATGTAAAGCAGTTTAGCCTAAAAAATTAAGGGAATACAAGGTAAATTTTAGGATAGGTAGCCAATTACATTAAAAGAACTGGACACATTTGTCAATCATAAGTTATGTTAGAAATGTGCTCTAATAGTAGTAGAGCCCAAGACAATTTTCATTAGGGTTGAGATTCAGAAGGCACGAATAAAAGTGGAGATATTAGAAGGCAACTTAAAAGAGAATCAAGAGTGACAGAAACAGTCACATATTGACTTTTTACTGGTATCACCCGAATTTCCAAACTACTGAGAACTAGGATATGCAGCATATCACCTTCTATTTTCTCTGTGGCATTTTCTTAGTTTTCTGCAATGAGATATATAAGATGTCACTTTGCCCACACTGCTAGTCTCTAAATGGCTTCTGATCAAAATGAGAAACTCCTGTCAAAACATGCCGTGGTGACTCTCCCTCAGAGTCAGGGGTCTGACATTGGCTTGCCCCTGGTGCTGTCAGATTTCATTCAAGGGTTCATCTAGAAGAGTGTACAAGAAACAGGGAAGAAAGACAAGAATTTTTTTCACCCTTGGCCTCCAGGATTTGACCAACTCCAGACAAACACCGGTAGGTGTGCTCACTAGGCCAGACCACATTCCCTGCCCCTGCATGGGGCACCTGGTGCAGTCACAAAAGAGCTATAAAGGACCTTGGTAGATGTGAACATTTTTCCAGGCCAGGTATCTAACCTGTGTCACAGCTGTAACCAGGGCCATGGCAGTGACAATGCCAGATCCTCAAGTCACTGAGCCACCAGGGACCTCTCCAGAGACACATTTTTGTAATTGGCTAGTATTCAAATTCCACAAGGGGGATCCCTGCAGAATGTGTCTCAGATTGTCTCCAAGAGACCTTCACTTTGTCCCCTTGTGGAGTTCACAGCCTCTCCTACTTGCCTCTAGCTTCTCCTCAAGTCTTCTTTCCTAACCATTCCCACAGCACCCTTTGTGCCCCAGCGGAACAGAGCTGCTTATAAATCCTGCTGAGCTCACTGGTCCATCTAAAGCTGTGCACAGCTGTTCTTCCTGCCAGACATGTAATCCTAACAGATGGTTCTCCTACCAAACACTGGCCTTCTGCCTCTCTACCTGCCTAATTTCTCCTCACTCTGCATGCTTACCTTAAAGACTACCCACTGTATAATAACTCATTTCCTCACTATGGTCTTAAAATAGCTGGTACTTATCCAACACCAATAGTAACAATGGAAAAATCTGGACAGTTATCAACTCCTAGTAGCTTTGGGCCACAGTAATCATAGATCAAGTCTGGTAAAGAATAAAAAATGGCAATGATAAGAACAAGGTTTTGGAGAGCAGGGTTTCAAATGATTGCATTCAAGAGCATCAGAATAGTGCTTAATACCTGCTAGACACTTGACAGCTATTTGTTAAGGGAACAATTAACAAAGAAATAAAAGTGCTTCCTTTGAAAATCCTGTCTAGAAAAATACAGACATAAAGCAGGGACAACTCTATGATCAGCAACTTGAAGGACATCCAGCATCTTTCTATCTCCAATAACTTGTAACATTAGCATATAGAAGTTTTTTGACTGACAGGGGAATACTAAGGTGTCCTCATACAGTTCAGATTGCACCCTGTGACAGGTGCTACATCCAGGGAACAGGTGCTTCTGACCACATGAGGTATTTTTCTGCTTTTTTTAAAGATTTGGATGAGTCCCAAGTTGGGCTACTTGAATAATTGTTAGGATAATCCTTTAATGAATGGCAAAGAAGAATCTTATTCACACAAAATTTTAGAGTGTCATGACATTTATCCAATAAACAGAAGAAAATATCTGGTTCCAATGAAATCACTCCATCACACTCTCTTTGGACTTGTGAGGAATGAAGTTGGTAAAAGTGAGACCTCTTGGCTGGGTATAACAATATGCAAAATAACCAGCACTTCTTGGCCAGGCATTGCTTTTCCAACTTCTGTACTATCGGCAGGTAGCTTTAAAAAATAGTCTCTTATTGGTATGCTGAGCACTGGCTCCATTCTGCAGTTCTTGTTTTTTTGTCATTTGTTTATAGTACCAGGAATCAATTGCTAAGTTCCCAGTTTTAAAGAAGGTAACTTTTTTTGTTGTGAGTCACACAGGAAGTCCAAGAAGGTAACTTTTGTAGGGAGACTAATCGCCATGCAATGACTAATACTCATCTATGAAATGTAATCCATGCGTTATAAAAATTAAAGAGTCATTTTTATAACAAGACTGATTTGTTATGATGTGATTATACAGGAAATACAACACACTAACATAGAAATCTTTTTTTATTTAGCATCAGCTTGGGTCACTACTAAAGTGCAGACTCAACTCAAGGCCTGGCACACTGGGTTATAGAGTCTGGCATTTATGCAGCTCCAGCTTTGTTTCAATCCCTGGGCCAGATATAGCCATTAAAAAAAAAAGAAGAAAAGGAAAGAAAAGAAAGGAGTTTCTCTTGTGGCTCAGCAGGCTAAGGACCTAATGTTGTCTCTGTGAGGATGTAAGTTCCATCCCTAGACTTGCTCAGCGGGTTATGGATCAGATGTTGCCCCAAGCTGCAGCATAGGTCACAGATGCTGCTCAGATCTGGTATTGTTGTGGCTGTGGTGTGGGCCAGAAGCTTCAGCTCTGGTTTGACCCCTAGCCTGGGAACATCCTTAAGCTTCAGGTGTGGCCTTCAAAGAAACAAAGAAACAAAAAAAACCATTTTTCCTATTTACAGGATTTTAAGCTCCATAGCTAAATGCATTCATTTCTTTTCAACAACACTGTCTCTGATATTAAATTACGTAAATTGATTTCTTAAACAATTCTGGATTCTAAACTATTAATAATTTAATTAACTAAAAAAAACCCAGAAGCAATTTACACAAGGTTCTTTTCATTGCTCTTTCATTATCAAAACATCTTCACTCTTACTTTCTCTATGGTAAGATCACTAAAAGTAATTCACTGTCAGCAGTCTTACCTAGGTTATTGCCTCGAGAAGGAGTTTTAGGTCTCTTTTCTCCTTTATATTCCAAAATCAGGTGGTGATTCCTATGTATAAAAGAATATGATAAATAATATTACTATTTGATATTCATGTAAAACCAGTTACCATATGTATTAAATTCTTCAATGTCTGACAATATCAGAGTTAATTTTAAAACTTGAGCTGTCCCATATGCTTCAAATTTGTATGTTTTACAAATATTTTACTTAGCATATAATTACAGAATAAAATAAAGCACAGTGAAGTAGTCATTTAATTGAGGGCAGAAAAGTGCAACAAATTAACTAGGGAAAGCTTGACATATGGAAAGTATCTGCAACTGAGAAATCCTAGCTCTGTAACTAACAGTTATTTGTTCCTGGAAAAATTGCATCTCTTCAGCTCAAAGTCTTCTGCTATGACACTGGAGCCTCATTGCCTAAATTCACAAGGGCATTGGGAGGGTTTGAAGTGATAATATAACCCCCAAAGTGGTCACAGAGAGACCAAAAGAATAGAATCATTCCTTCTTGAATTTTATCACTAGAGCTATATTGGAATCCCGAAGAAAGCCCAATGTGTGTTTTTTCATTGGTATAATATTCCAACATTGCAGTTTTCAGAAAAAAAATGTTTCTAATTATGGTGATTAGCTGTTCTCTCTTTGTGGTTTGCCATTTAGGGAATCTCAGCTATGAGATCATTTGTAAGTGAATTTATCTATAAATATATGGCCTCAATAAATTAGAGAACATCATGGTCCCCCATTATCGTAGCTAATTGCACCAAGAGCAGAAACCTAATAGAAGTCAGGACATGGCTTGGAGCACTACTGTTTCCTTCTCTATCTGCTCAAACTCTGAACCAGCAGGTCTGTATTAGAATGATGCTTCAGCTCCATGGTCATCTCCAATTTACATGGAAGACAACTCTACTTGTAGGCTGGGCACTGATGAGTCATGGCCAGGGCTTCCCTCTGCTAATGCCCACTAACCTACTCGAGATTCATCAATTTCTGGTGAATGGCATCTTTAGGAATGAGAATCTGAAAGTATGTTGAAGGTTGACACCTACGGAAAGCATCTGGAAGATTTTGAGTACAGTGGAAAACATGACTGGAGGGGCCAAGCTTAACTATGGACTCTCAGGCCAGCTGGCACCTACTAGTCTGGGAAGGATGACATGGGACCTTCCACAACCTAAGAAGACTGCTCCACAGGATAGAATGCAGCCTTAAGGTTCAGGTCTGGTACTAAAGGAGAAAGGAAAGTCTGATCTCTCTCTGCAGCATCACTGGAATCTCTCTGACAGCCTAAAATGGTCCCCACTAACATCTGCTAGGAGAAAAGACAATCAAAAGCCTCCAAGAATAACTCCTTGTGAAGATCTGGGCTATGATGTGCACTCCACATAAGGCTTGGGCAGCAGGGTGCAGGGTGTGCATGGTTAAAGCTAGGAGGCTCAGGTGCCAGACTGGGTGCCAATGCTGTGGAACAGAGACTGAGCCACGAGCCTATGTGGGAGAACTAAAAACAGTGGCTTTTCAGGCTAAAGGTGAGTAACCATGAAGCTAGAGGAACCTGGATCAATGCGGGCATCCTGGGAGAATAGATCTATCATTGACCTGACTGCAGGACCAGTTTCTTTTTTCTTTTCCTTTAAAATTATTTTAATTATGGTCTTTACAGAACAACATCTAGACTCCAGATATTCAGCTGCCAAGGAGACCCTGTGAAGGCCAGTTTTCGTAGCAATGCTGCAGTAAAGGAATCAATGGAAAAAATGGAATGATCAGAACATCACTTTTCTCCCTCCTAATGACTGTGGACTGTCTCTTTGATCTCAGGGAATCACTTAGGTTCATGGAAAAGTGAAGTGGAAGAGTAGAGAAGGAAGTCCCCAAGGGAACCAAAAAATAGGATTTTCTGCTTAAATGAAATGCTTCAGACCCAAATAGCTAGTTAGAAAAATAAGAGATGGGACACTCTGTGCTCCATGCATAGAGGTTACACTTGGAATGAAACAGGCAATGTTAGCATCCTAAGGATCAAGGCCTTAAAAGCACTGGAATCAAGAATTCTGTGCCCAGCCCACATCAAACTAGTCTGGCCTTTGGCCTGGCTAGACTAGCTGATGATGGGGAGTATCTGCAAGGTGTTTCCAAGCCACCTGCATCAAACTATGAATGCTCGCCTGTCACATAACAAGGAACTGGTAAGTGATTTTTCATCTAGGTTTAGGGATATAAATGGTACTTTAATGCAAACACATATGATGACCCTTGGTAACAGCATAGTCTTCTGCATTCCCTCCATAGAGATCTTGAGAAAAGATATCAATGCCTTGCTCAAGAAGAAGCCTGACTACACTTGATGAGGCATAATTTACAGCAAGTATGAGGGCTGTTCTAAAATACAGAGAGAGAGCTTCAAGCTTCAGAACTCTAGGTAACTGAATTAAGCAGCCATTTTGATATGCTTTATCAAGTTAATATCTTGCCCATCCATGTAGAATTGACCATTTACATGCTCGAGGGTTCACCTCTGTAAATTTCATCCAAAGCTAGAATAAAGGGCCAAAAAGAAGTCTTATGTTCCACTGGAATAGCATGTGAGAGAAGTGGCTACTTTAAAGTCATTGATGGACAATAAATTATGCTGAGGTCATTTATCTGAAGTGAGTGAGTATTTAAAGGAAGTATTTCCCATTTCTTCCTTACTCATACATTTTGCTTCAGTATCAGCTAGAGGTCAGGCTAAGGAAAAGCTATTTGCAGGCTTAAAACAATAGTAATAATAATAATTGTAATAATAATTATCCCAATGAAAACAATCATGGTTACTGCTGATGCTGCTGCTAAGAATGTGTTGGACACTAAATTAAAAACAGGACATTGAATTTTCTTATAAATATCCATGCTGGAAGGATATATTACTATCCTTCCTTTGCTTATCAAGAAACATGTTCCTTGACAGTAAGTATGGCTCCCAAAGTCATACACCTAACAAGTAGGAAGGTTAGGACTTAAAACCAGTCTGAATCTAAAGCCCATCTCTTCCCCCTGTATCACCCACCTATGACTTGTTTTCATTAAGGGAAATGTTTATTCAATAAAAGCTATCTTTCCTCCTTTTAAACTAATCAATTGAAAATTTTAAACAATTAAAACACTAAATTATACTAGAAATAAAATTGATAAAAGTGATGAGTCCATAATATCTGGTAGTAGGGATTAACAGGCAGTTAGTATAATGTAATATCACCACTATTCTTCAAAGAAAGCAATGTAAAGCAAAGATTCATGCCAATGACAAATTCAGGAGTTCCCCTGTGTCTTGGCAGCTTAAGAATTGGGCACTGTCACTGCTATGGCTCTGGTTATAGCTGTGGTGAGGATTCAATGCCTGGATTGGAACTTCTGCATGCTGCAGGTGTGGCCAAAAAAATTGAAAAAGTCAAAAACAACTCCTTCATGTTTCATATTCATCTCTTAAAGACAAATGTATACAAAGTAGAGGTTAAAATAGTATTACAAATGCATTCAGAAATTTAATACTGTGTAGATTAAAAATTAGAATACAAACATTATAAGACTAATACGAAATCCCTCAGCTCTTGTAAGATTATCTGACACCAAAAAATCAGGTTGAAAGTGACCTTAGTGGATATGATAAAGGAAAATAAATATCCTGTGATCTAATGATTTTCATGCTACCCAGTCAGAATAATTGCTTTGTTTCCCTACTGATGATGTGTTGAGGATAAGTTATACCTATTAATTTCATCTTTCTCTTACCACTCTAGAACAGCACCATGCTTTTTTCCTTCAGAATAAACTACTATACCTTTTCATCTTATCAACTGCATGCATGATTTCTTGTTTCCTTAATAAAAATTCCACCATTTTCTGTTTTCACTGACAGCAAGTAAAAGTGGTGTAAGGTCATCCTGTAAAACAGCACAAACAATTTATAGTGTACAAAAGGACACATTTCTAAATGGAATTTAAAACATAGAAAAGAGTCTCTGAACTTAAATGGATACTACAGAAAGTCCATAAAAAGCACCCCCTTCCTTCTAGGTGCTCCTTCTCTTTAAAACACTCCTCCTCTACCTCCTTGAAAGATTAACTGCAAAGTCTCAGTCTCCAAAACTCATTTCCAATAGTTACCGGTTCTGAGCATTTTGCTTCTCTCATAGTATTTTTCAGGTTGACCATAAGTGTAGTTATTTTCTTGCTCTACCAGGAATCTAAACAATACTCCAAGATAATAACTCCCTTAAATCAATTGCATTTTTAAGGAACAATGCTGAGGAAACTGATCTAATGCTGTCTGCAGTATGCCTAACCTAGCCAATGACTGCCATGATTAACCTCCTAAGGTTGCTAGCTATTCCAACTGGAATTGATTCTTTACATGTATAAGGAAAGAAAGAGAGTTCTTAAAAGCAGCTGATGGAGCTCCTGCTGTGGCCCAGAGGGTTAAGGATCTGGTGCTTTCTCTGAGACTGGGAGGGTTCCATCCCCAGGCTAGTGCAGTGAGTTAGGGATCCAGCATTGCTGCGGCTATGACCTAGGTTACAGCTGAAGCTCAGATTCCATCCCTGACCCAGGAACTTCCATATGCCCCCAAACAAGCAAGCAAGCAAACAAACAAAAAAACAAACAACAATGTATAAGTTCTAACATCCCATTCTTGAGAGATTATTGTAAAATTATGAACTCAACTATAAATTAATACAGACAGGCATTACAAATTTCTGTCAGAAGAAACTGTCCAAGAGGAATTGTCAATTCCTAAATGCTTCAGGAGGCAAAGTCAGTGACCTGAGTATGTGAAGATCTCAGGGGAGGAGAGCACACAGGGAACCCAGGCCCCACCTGGAAGGGCTGGCCTCTGACTGCAAACCAAACAGTCCTAAGGGCTCAAGGGGGACCAGACTGATTCTTTAAGAGCAGCCTGAAATTCAGATTTCTGCATCCATCTCCTAAATGTTACATGCTGACCCAATGAATGGGTGGAGGCTGAGCCTTCCCTCCTAAGGGGAAGTTGTTCCTTCTGGGGTCAAGGGTGGCGGGGAGACCGAGCTCTGCCCTTTCTGTGGGAACCACCTTTCTCTAGCCTCTGATGTGGTTTCCCAGGTAACAGGGCCTGATGCATAGTACTCAGCATACATAGTATTATAAATAAAATACAGGTACATCAAAACCCACAACCACTTGTACTTAAGAAAATGAAGTTAGTTGAGCCATACCCTGTCTCTTGCTTCAATGTTAGCATTGTATGAAAGCAGCTTTGCTGCAATGGAGATATTCTGACCAAAGACAGCACAGTGGAGGGCTGTGTCGCCACTGGCATCCATGAGATTTGGGTCGGCACCATGTTCCAGCAGAATACTGGTACATTCTTCTTGCTGGCTCTGGACAGCCTGTCAGTAATTATGCCAAGAAACAGGTGGTAAGTTCTGAGAATCCAAAGGAACATTCCACAAGTTTCACCAAAGCCTTAGACTGAAATGAGATAAACACATTTTCACTCTAAGTCATGGATCAAATGCATTTCCTGGTAACATGGTTGGCCACTACATACCTTTATCAGCCCTGTCCTGTTCTCACTGTCACAGAGGTTAAGCTGGCATTTCCACTCTACTAGTAGAGTCACCACTGCTGGATGGCCACTGGCACAGGCCAGATGCAGAGCAGTCCTATCAAAATGAGTGGGCTTTTTAGGACATTGCACTGTACTATTTCAAAACATACAATGAAGTAAACATTCAGTAACATGCTGTTCCTATCCCTT
>CM052683.1:126427476-126446385 GCA_028533215.1 Babyrousa celebensis
TTAAGCTGGCATTTCCACTCTACTAGTAGAGTCACCACTGCTGGATGGCCACTGGCACAGGCCAGATGCAGAGCAGTCCTATCAAAATGAGTGGGCTTTTTAGGACATTGCACTGTACTATTTCAAAACATACAATGAAGTAAACATTCAGTAACATGCTGTTCCTATCCCTTTAAGAGAAATACTTACTTTGCTTCTGCAGAAAGAGCAATATTCTTAACTCTTATCACTCAGCAAGCTCATTAATGAAAGAACATCTCCAAAGAGAAAGAATGGGACCTAGAAATTCAGCTCCACTTGGGTTTGAATTCTACTTGAACTCTGTCACTTCTCAGCTGTCACTTAGCCTTTCTGTGCCTCCATTTCCCCATCAACAAAATCTGAATAAAGCATCTCTGACTTTGGAATACAATTGATAATTCACAATGTCTTAGAACTATAATTGGCAGCACTATTTATCATTTCTCAGTTTTTCTATTTTTTTAACTATCCTGATGTCTTTTGTCTGAAGTTTCTGCCTGTTTTATTTGTTTGTTTTGTTGTTGTTGTTTTGCCTTTTTTTTTGTCTTTTTTTAGGGCCCCACTTGTGGCATACTGAGGTTCCCAGGCTAGGGGTCGAATGGGAGCTCTGGCTGCTCCCTTATGCCACAGCCACAGCAACGCAGGATCCTCAACTTACTTAGTGGGGCCAGGGATCAAACCCACAACCTCATGGCTTCTAGTCAGGTTCATTAACCACTGCACCATGACAGGAACTCCAGTTTCTGTGTTTTAAATTGAGTAGAGTTAATATAAGTAGATGTTATATGTGTATACTGATACCATATATAGATTTGAAGATTATAAAGTCTATACTTCATTTATACTTATTATAAAATATTGGAAATATTCTTGTTGTACAACATACCCTTATAATTTATTTTAAACCTAATAATTTGTGCCTGTTAGTCGTCTTACCCTATATTAGCCCTCCCCTTCCCTTGCCCTCTGGTACCCACCAGGTTGTTCTGTAGATCTGTGAGTTGGCAGCATTTCTTAATTTCTTTGGGTTCTGATTTTTGTTTGTTTGTTTTCTTGCTGCACTTGCAGCAGGTGGAATTTCCAGGGCCAGTGATCAAACTCCTGCCACAGTTGCAAGCTAAGCCACTGCAGTGACTACACCAGATCCTTAACCTGCTCTGTCACAAGAGAACTCCTAAAATTTCTTATTGGTACATAAAAGAGTAGGACATCATACAGTCCATGGTGCCTTATGGATTATGTGAAATAATGGTCTATACAACAGGTCTACTGCAGTTCTAGGCCCATGACTGGCACTGAAATAAATTTTACTTCCTAAAAGCATTAGGCACAATATTGCACATCAAATGTACTTCAATTTAAAAACTTAAAACAGGAAGTTCCCATTGTGGCTTAGGGGAAATGAATCTGACTAGCATCCATGAAGACACAGTTCTGATTCCTGCCTTGGTTAAGGATCCAGGGTTGCTGTGAGCTGTGCTGTAGGTTGCAGATGCAGTTCACATCCCACATTGCTGTGGCTGTGCTGTAGGCCAGCAGCTACAGCTCCAGTTCAACTCCTAGCTTGGGAACCTCCATATGCCACAGGTGTGGCCCGAAAAAGACAATAATGATAATGATGATGATGATGATGATAAACAAAAGCATTATGGGGAAAGAGAATTAAATAAATAAACAAAGCAAGAACTTTTTTAAAAAGGCCCTTCTTATTCTGCTTTTCAGGGAACTTTAAGCCCCAGAAAATTCAGGATTCCTGAATAGGCATGGCTCATTTTATTCATCATTTGGATTTATAGAATTATGAAATCTGTCATTTCCAAAGATCATTATTAGTATTTAGTAATATTATCAGCTTTCAAAAGGACAAGTAGAGGTTATCTTTTACAATTTCCTACCTTCAGAAAAGCTTTTGTGTGCAAGAAGGGTGGATAAGCTTCAACTGAGATTAAGTCAATGCTTTACATTTAAATTTCTCTCCTTGCTCATAGGAGGGAATATGAAGCTTTTAAGAAGGACAAGGTTCTAAGAGATAGATGAAGGCCCCTGAGTAGAATATGTCTGCTACAAAATAAGTGTTTCAAGTCATACTGGATTAACAAATGGATTAAAAGAATGAATAAATATAATTGGAGGGTTGAGTATTTCTAAGGAAAACATCTAGAAAAGTAATGCAATACTTTTTGCCATATTCATAACTATTTATACATGCTTATTTCTTACTTTTTACTTTCATAAGCACATGACTAATACCTTATAAACTCTTGCAATAGTGATACTCATCATTTACACTATGTTCTATTTTCCAAAGAATGCAAAGTAAAATAACTAATCTATAATCACTTACCTATCATATGTAACAAAGCCAAAGATGATTGAAAATATACATATATAATTAAATATATACCTAGTAAAATCTACAAAAAGATTCCCTTTCCTTTTTTGTTGGCCACACCCACAGTGGATGGAAGTTCCCAAGCAAGGATTGAACCCAATCCTTAACCTGTGGCACTACAAGGTAACTCCTGCCTTTACTTCTGAAGAGACTAAGCCTGGTCGG
This sequence comes from Babyrousa celebensis, assembly GCA_028533215.1. Taxonomy (NCBI): domain Eukaryota; kingdom Metazoa; phylum Chordata; class Mammalia; order Artiodactyla; family Suidae; genus Babyrousa; species Babyrousa celebensis. Next base: position 126,430,055 of record CM052683.1, read on the forward strand.
AAGATAGCAGTCCTCCAAAAATTTTAGGAAAAACAAGCAAAAAAATGGCAAGTGAGAAATTATATTTAAATATGCAAGATTCATATCATTGCTCTTTCCCAGGATTATTTCATTAATCGCAAGAAGTTACTAGAATTTTTTTCCAGGTTGAAATCACATACTTTTTAGAAGGGAAAAGAAAATTTCATGTGTAATACAAATGCTCAGAAGTAAATTTTGTTCCATTTTGGTACATATTTTTGGTTAAGATAAGACCACAGTCTTCTTGTGTTTATATGTAATCCAACTAATTCTTTTCTCAATGATTTACCAAAGTACATCTTTACAGGCCAACATACAGCTATTATCAAAGCCACCTTCCATGGTCACACGTTACTCCATACTAGATGCACTGCATTTTACTTACAAAATCCTTTTAGTGAGTTCTTCCTAATACACAGCTATTTTAAGCAGTGTTTAGAAAAGCACACTGCATGTTATTTATCTCTAATTTATCTCTAGTTATCTCTAAGGATTTACTTCTACTGAGTATAAATCAAATTGATGTGTAAGGGGGATATACATTTCTATAATGGGATACTTATCACCAAAGTGTTTATTTGAAAAGTCAAAAGTGGAGTTCTCTTGTGGAGCAACAGGTCAAGGATCAAAAAGAATAAAAAAAGAAAAAGTAAAGAAAAGTCAAAAAGTGACTTAAACTTGAAGCACCAGTAAGTACAAGAACCACAGTTTTTTATCTTCACATATTTTGTGATGGGAAAATGGTATTTCATTCCTCTTTTAACTTAAATTCCTTTTCTTACCAGCAACATTATATATTTTTTTCCTATATCCAAGGGTCACTTATAGATATAGAAAAAGCCACTTTGCCCAGTTGCAAATTAGAGGTTTTTTCCCTTGTTGATTTCAATGACTTCTCTATAAATGATGATATATATATATATATATGTATATGTATACATATCTGTCCAATACAGCTCTGTTGTAAATTTTGTAAAGGCCATTGTGTTTTCTCTTGTTAATCTTATTTTCTGATAGAGAGGGTTTTAAATTTTTTATGTTATCAAGTCAACCTCTAAAATTCTTGCATTTGGAGTCATTCTTAGGAAGATATTTGGCAGCATAAAAAAAGGTACGAATAGGCATTTGTGTCTTCTTCGGATACTGTCCTCATTTTCCATATTTAAATATTTTTATTTCTCTGCTCCTCCACAATGCAGATGTTCCAGGGCCAGGGAGTGAACCCACACCACCACACTGATCTGAGTCACAGCAATGACAATGCCAGATCCTTAGCCCTCTCTGCCACCAGGGAACTCCTCTATTTTAGGGGACTCCTCCTTTATGTGTCCTGAGGCCACGCCTGCAGCATGCAGGCATCCCTGGTCTGGCTGCCACTGGGATTCAATCCCTTGCCCCAAGAAATTCCACATGCCATGGATGCAACCAAAATAAAATACATACATATGTACATACATACAAATAAAATTATGGATATAAAATTATGTACATTAAAACTAAAATACTGTTGGAGTTCCTGTCATGGCCTAGGGGTTAAAGAATCTGACTAGTATTCATGAGGATGTGGGTTTGATCCCTAGCCTCACTCAGTGGGTTAAGGATCCATCACTGACCTAAGTTGTGGTGTAAATCACAGAGAGGGCTTGGATCCACCATTGCTGTGGCTGTGGTGTAGGCCAGCTGCTATAGCTCCAATTTGACCCCTATCCTTGGAACCTTCATATGCTGTGGGTGAAGCTCTAAAAAAAAAAAAAAGAAAAGACAAGAATAAAAAATAAAAATGAAATACTCTTTATGTTGAATTCTGTTTCTATAATTGCAGGTATTCAGTAAAATCACTTTAAAACTGTCAGTGAAGTGATCTTTAAGGGGAATTATGGGCAGTTTTGAAACTAGCTAAACCTTTTGCTTTTGGTGCCTATAAACCTACTGGGCACTAGAGCCATGTAGGTGTCCATGGAGCCCCTGAGGAAAAACTGACAGGAGGGCTCCTACCAGGTCTGCCCACACCCTCAACCCTTCCTGGCCACCTGGTTACCTGTTCCTCTTGTCTTTATCATTGGGGCCATTTTTCCTGAGCAGCACATACAGGCTGCCCTGTGAATGCTCCTGATATCCTTGTCTTGGACATGGTACCTGGGATGCTGGTTGACTCTATTACCGCCCTCCCTGCAGGGGCTGGTGGAGGAACCCCAGGACAACACAGGCTTCTTACTGCTGAAGCCAAAAATCTTCTTCACCTTACAGTGAATGGGCTTCAGACACACCACACTTCCTCCTTGGCTTTTCACTGCATCCTGAGTCCAACACAAGCACTCTAGGTCAGCACCACTGCCTCTCCTCAGAGCCAAGTGGCAAAGTAGGAAGTTTAGAATCTTTCAGCTCAGTGGAAAGGTATCCAGGCAACACCTCTCAACACAGGCACCTGCAAGCCTGGAGGGGGAGGAGCAGCTGGAGGCAGGGCACAAGATGCCAGGAAGATGCCTGTATTGGATTGGTCACCTCAGGCAGGGTGTTTTTTCAAGCATGGGGCCCAGGAGAAAAGTAGCACTGGGCAGGGAGGTGCCCCATTGACCCACTCTCTCCACATCCCAGGCTAAAGCCTATTCCAGACATGGCATCCTTAAAACCATCCCTGTCAATTGCTTTGATTGTTCTGTAGGTTTCTGCATTTTCTTTGTAGTTCATTTGCACATTCGTTGTAGATTGTACATTCACAGAAGTTACTTAGGAAATTTAGTGATCTGGGAATTTTCTAGGCTCTCTCTCTCTGCTTTTTTTTTTTTTTTTAAATAGTCTAGCAGTTCCCACTGTGGCTCAGTGTAAATGAATCAGATTAGTAACTATGAGGTTGTGGGTTCAATCCCTGCAATCCCTGGCCTCACTGAGTGGGTTAAGGATCCAGGATTGCTGTGAGCTCTGGTATAGGTTGCAGACATGGCTTGGATCCTGTGTTGCTGTGACTGTGGTATAGGCAAGCAGCTATAGCTCCAATTAGACCCCTTCCTGGGAAGCTCCACATGCCACAAGTGCAGTCCTTTTATAAAAAGCAAAAAAAAAAAGCAAAAAATTTTTAGGAAATCCTTAATAAATGATTTGAAAGCCAAAACCAGATTGCTCTCATTTTTCCTACAGATACATGATTGCATAATTTACATAATTTCTACTTCCAGATTCTGAACACCCTACACCTGAGAAATAAATTCACACATAAATTTCAAGCAGATTTTCACAAGTCAGTGGTTGAATCTGAGGAGATCTAAATTCCACCATTCTATTATCCTTGCTAAATTCAGGAGTTATCTCCATATTGCTTTAATTATTATTGATGTAGTAAGAAGAAGAAACACACAGTATGTTACTTAGAAATAGGGATAATAATTTATATATATACATTTAGCATATACATACACAATAGCATTCCTATAATATGCATATCATATATATATCATACATATTATAGATAACATATTTGTAATAATTTACAAGTAAAACTGCATAAAATAGAAGGCCCATTGTTCTGTAAGCATCTTATTAATGAGGGTTTGTGCAAGTTGAAAGCCTTGGAAGCCAGCTGAATTCTTACATGGAGTGAAAGGGAAAGAGCTCTTAGGGAACCCTGGAAGGCAAAGTAAGAAGAAAAGGAGAGAAAATTCCAAGGCTGGGCCTCACCTCCCATGACCCTCAAAGCTTCTTCCTTTTGTGTTTTTTCTTTTCATTTAACAACTGCACCTGTAGCATAGGGCAGTTCCCTGGCCAGGGGTCAAATGTGAGCTTGAGCTGCCAGCCTTTGACAGAGTGATGGCAATACCAGATCCTTCACCCATTGAGGGAGGCCAGTGATCAAACCAGCATCCTTGATGTCTCACAGTTCCAGAGGCTGGAAGTCTAAGATCAAGACACCAGCAGGACTGGTTTCCAGTGTGGCCGCTCTTCCAGACTTACAGAAGGCTGTGTTCTCCCTGTGTCCTCACATGGCCTTTCTTCTGTGTACAGGGAGAGAGAGAGCAAAATCCCTGGTGTCTAGTCCCCCTCTGAAGGACAAGGAGAGCCCCACCCTGTGACTCACTTAAACTTAATGACTTCCCTAAAAGTCCTGACACCATGTTCAGCCATACCGGGGTTAGGGCTTTGACATAAGCATTCAGGGCAGGGAGAAAGCGGTGAGTGAAGGGCAGGGGGCAGGGTGGGCAGGGAAGACAACATGTTTCAGTCTACAACAGTTATGTCCCTCCCAGGGGTTATGCAGATTTGCTAGAGAAAAAGAGAGGGGATATAAAATGGTAGATGTTCCCACTGCGGCACAGTGGGTTAAGAACCTGACTGCAGCAACTCAGGTCACTGTGAAGGTGAAGTTGATCCCTGGCCTGGCTCCATGGTTTTCAGGATCCAGTGTTTCTGCACCTGCAGCACAGGTCACAGCTGGAGCTCCAATTCAATCTCTGGCCCAGGAATTTCCTTATGCTGCATAAATTTAAAAAAAGAACAAGAAAGAAAGAAACATTGAAATAGTTCATATTCCTGGCAAGCTGACTTAGAGCAAAGGTTGCCAAATTATATTAACAACTGCTGACATTTATGCATTGGTTACTGTGGACCAAGACCTGCTGTAAAGACTTTGCACATGTTATCTTCATTAAGTCTCCAAATGATCCTTCAAAAGAGGGACATACTACTGTTATCCTCGTTGTGAGACAAGGGACTGAGGTACAGAGAAGGGAATTGACTTACCCAAGATCACAGGGCCAGAAAGTGACTGAGCCAGGATATAAAGCCCAGCATCAGATTCCAGAGTTCACACAGACATGGAAAGGAAATTTATGGTTATCAAAGGGGAAGGGGGAGAGGGGTAAATTTGAACTTTGGGAATAAGAGATACACACTACTGGATATACAATAAACAAAAAGGACCCACTTGGGAACTGAGCGTAGGGAATTATATTCAATATATTGGAGGAACCTATAATGGAAATGTTGAAAAAGAACATATATATAGGTGTGTGTGTATGTATATATGCAGACAAGAGAACGAGATTTTTTTTTTGTTACATTTTCAAGTGCCTCCAAGGCCTGGAAAATGTTTGTCAATTTCTCCAGACCATAACAATCGACTTTTCTTTCCATGTACAGGAGCAAATCAATAAAAATCTTATCATGCAAGTACACCTGAGCACCCAGGTTGCTTCTTGCTACGAGCCTTGAAATAAGAGATAGAAGCCTCTTCAGCTAAGTCTCAGCAAATCCTGTGTCTGTGATGGAGCTTCCTCTTCTGGAATACAAATACTGTTTTGTTTTGTTTTGTTTTCCTTAAACAATCAACTTGTGTTCTGTCCAGGCAGAGCTCCTACACAGCCCTCCCAGCTCCTCTTTCTCTAACTGGATTTTGGGAGAACTGCTTTTCTTGGAAATCCACTAGGGACTTCCCCTGGAGAAAAACCTGTTTCTTGGAGATCAAAGTGGTTAGTTACTTTCTTCACCTGGATCCAAGGGAGCAGTAGGGTCATGTGCACACAGGTATAAACCCACCAGGCTCACCAAATGAGGCAGTACAGGATGCTCCACTAGATCAAAGGATGCTCCTCTGGAAAACCTGGCCATGGGGTTTACAGCTTAAAAAATGGCTTTGCAACCAAATTCAGAATGTGGCAAATTCTTCAGGACTTCAGACACAGTTTTTTAAGCTCCCCCATGGCATGGGAAGAAAAAAGGGAAGAGTGATAGGAAGCTTTGAGTGTGGAGGAAACATTAAAAGATCTAAGTCACATCAGCTTATATAGTGTTTCAACTAATAAGAAGGTATATAAGAAAGAAAATACAAAGACTGTTTTAGGGATTTGAGGAACTTTTATAAAGTTGGCTTTCATATTTTCTTGGGTGGGTCAATGGCATTATGGCTATGTGAGAGAATATTATCTTCTTTTTAGGTGCCTAATGAAGCACTCCATGGTGTCATGACTCGAAAACTTGGATTTGCTTGAATGCTTTGATATATCTTAGCTTTAAAAAAGGAAAGACAATTGATGAAACAATTATGGCAAAGTGTTGATGGCTATTGAAGCAGAATACCTGGTACCTAGGGTTTTGTTATACTCTATTTTGTAACATATTTGGAATTTTTATAAAAACAATTTAACAAGCGAAAATCAAATACTTATATAAAAATATGGGAATAAGCTATGAGATAAAGAAAGTGTTGGAGTTCCCATCATGGTTCAGTGGTTAACAAATCCAACTAGGAACCATGAGGTTGTGGTTTGAACCCTAGCCTTGGTCAGTGGGTTAAGGATCTGGCATTGCTGTGAGCTGTGCTGTAGGTCGCAGATGTGGCTTGGATCTGGCATTGCTATGGCTCTGGCATAGGCCAGCGCCTACAGCTCAGATTAGACCCGTAGCCTGGGAAACTCCATGTGCCCCAGGTGCAGCCCTAAAACAAACAAACAAAAAAGAAAGTGTTGTATGTTGCTCCATCTCCACGCTTAGAGAGGACTGTTTGTTCTGCCATGCAGGTTGGCCAGTCAGTAGAGGGCATTGTGTAGCATGGTACCTGCTGGCCTATAAAAGATTTCAGGATTTTCTTTTTTTTCCTTTTTCTTTCTTTTTTTCATTTGTTTTGTTAGGGTGGCACCCGCAGCATATGGTGGTTTCCATGCTAGGAGCTGTAGCTACCAGCCTACTCCAGATCCACAGCAATGTGGGATCTGGGCCGTGTCTGTCTGCAACCTACAACATAGCTCAGGGAAACACTGGATCTTTAAACCACTCAATGAGGCCAGGGCGCAAACTTCTGACCTCAGGATGCCAGTCCATCCTCAGGATGCCTGTCCAGTTCCTTAACTGCTGAGCCAGGATGGAAACTCCGGATTTCATGACTTTCATAGTCCATATTAGCAGCAACCTGGTCTTCCTATTAGCTGATGTCATGTTTGCCAGCTCCTATTTTCATTTCTTCACATGTAAAAGGATTCCTGCTGTTATGAAAATTACCAACCACACACTCAAGCATAGGTTGGTACAGTAAACCTGCACATTCCCCATCACTGCTCACCTTCAACAATTCCCAGCTTTCTGCCTTTCTGGTTTCATGTATCCACTGGCCCTTCCACAGGTATTATTTAAAAGAGTATCTAAACAAAATAAAAGAGTATTTTAAAGGAAATCCCTGATACCACATTATCTAACCTATAAATACTTTCATAAGAATCTCTGTCAAGTTAGAACCCTTTAAAAAACAACCTTCATGCCCAACTCACACTCAAAATTGAAGTCATAAGCATCTATGTAATTTTTTCTCTCACTTCAAGTTGCTGTTAGCTGTGGTCTATGTCACAGATGTTGTTCGGATCCAGCTTTGCCTTGGCTGTGGCCTAGGACTCAGCTGCAGCTCCAAATTGAAACCTAGCTGGCAAACTTCCATATACCACAGGTGTGCATGAAATGAAATATCCATCCACAGATAAATACATAAAGAGTATGTGATATATATGCCACATACATATATGATATATACATATACACACACACACATATGTGTGTGTATATATGATATACACACACACACGTGTGTGTGTGTGTATAATGGAATATTCCTCAGCTATGAAATAAATGAAATGATGTCTTTCCAGCTACATGGATGGACCTAGAGATTATTATACCAAATGAAATGAGAAAAAGGCAAATACCATATGACAGCACTGTGTGTGGAATCTAAATATCACCCAAATAAACATACCTATGAAACAGACTCATGGATATAGAGAACAGACTTGTGGTTGCCAAGCTGGGGGGTGTTGAGGGAAGGATGGAGTGGGACTTTGGGATTAGCAAGTACAAACTAGTATATCCTATATGATGGATAAATAACAAGGTCCCACTGTACAGCACAAGGAATGACATGCAGTACCCTGTGATAATGATAATGGAAGGGATATGGAAAAGAAGGCATATGTGTATAACTCAATCACTTTGCTGTACAGCCAAAATTAAAACAACTTTGTAAGTCAACTATAACTCAATACGATGAAAGAAAAAAAATTAAGGTACCCCAAACAGCTGCTCTGATCCCTCCTAGGACTGAGCACCCGCCATCATAGAAAAAAACACCAACAGTGTCTGACATAACATGATGTATTTGTCCTGGGTTGGAGAGAAAATAGGATGCACCTCTGCACACAGAAAAAGCAGAGAATTTTTAGCTTTTCTTTTTTTTTTCTTTTTAAGTAAAGAGTAAATGATTGTCAATAACTCTTCATCTCACTCTGTGATCTTCAATTCCCAACTAGGTAGCCACAAGGTATTTTTGGAACAATGTCTGATCTCTTGATATTTCTATTGCTACTGAGGATTTAGTAATATTACACAAACTCCTACAAATGAATAGCCAAAGGACCAAAGCTAAAATGATTTCATTTGGAACATGCTCAGGTCTGACCCAGGCTGGGGATGATACTCAGGCTTACACTTGGTGGGTCCTGTTCACTGTGGAGTGGGTGCTTTATGCAGATGAAGAGGAAAAAACAAACACCACCACCAAAACCAGGTGCTTAGAACCAAGTCAGGAGCAAAACACAGGGCAAGGGCTCAGAAAAATTCAAAAATCAATGATTTTCCTGCACATCTGGAAGCAGTTTCTCTGCAAAGAACATGAAGATGGCCTCCAGGCTCCAGGAAGCCTAGGGAGGAGGATGAGGAGGTTTGGAAGAACAAGGTCACTACCTCAGGCCAACCTACAAAAGAGACACTTCCCCCAAGTGGAAAAAAGGAAGCCTCCTAATATGTCTCCTTAACCTATATATTTAAAAAAAGGACACCCACATCCCCACATCAGAACTCTCTTCAGCCACCTGTCACATGGCCTAAAAGCATCTCAGATGAGGGACTGCATGTGGTGGGCCACCTCCTCAACTCCATTGGTCCCACAATCATCCCAGCCCAAACATGGCAATGCCACCGCCTTAGGAAAGTGACAGGCCTCAAAATGTCCCTGTAACTTTGGCATCTGCCTCACCATGGAAGATCCTTTCTATATATTCATGCCCCAAATTTTCTTCATCCTATGCTCTACAATGAGCTTGGTTTCCCTATACCTCCACACACATCTTAATAACTGTAGATGAGAATCATGGAGGTGTTAACTATGGCCATTTTTTTCATTTCATTCACTTGGGAACTTGTTCTTTCCTCTTAGAAAATTCCTTACAGCCCTATGCTCTCAATAACAATAATCACACAAGTACCACTAGAAGTAATAGGACTACTAATAGTAATGGCAGCTGCTCACACATATTGATTGCTTGCTCTGTCAAGTGCTACACTGGGGGATTTACATGTGTACATTTCCTAAAGAGTTAAATCCTAGTGCATCAGTCTTAGGGCATACACACAACTCTTTCCACTTTACAGAAGAGGAAACTCAGGCACAGTGTGCCAACCTTCATTCCATCTTGCACCCTCACTTTGTGGGGACCCCTGTGCCAAATCACAAGGCCTCAGGAATCTCAAGTTTATGAGGAGTGATTTTACCTGCTGGAAGGGAGGGGATGAAGGAAGGCAATATTCTTAGGTCTGGGCTTCTGGAAGAATACACTTGACTTGGTCACAAAATTCATACTCCATGTACCTATTCTCTCCTTTTGCTATGGCTCAGGGTACAGCCAATTCTTACCTTACTGTCTTCTTGGATCTCCCAGTCCCTAGAGAAAGTCACCAGTTGCTGCCCTTGGGAACAGTTTGAAAACAGGATAGAGCAGGAAAACTTCCTTCTTGTTCTCCTGAGTGTCTGGGAAGATGCTATCTTGGAAATTGGCTCCACGAGGCAAGAGGATTCCATCCTAATGGGAAAGAGGGAAAGAGCAGAGCTGTAGACTGGACTCCCATGGGGTCTACCATCTTGAATCCAGAGTTAGTAGGACCTTGTGACAGTGTCGCCAATCACACAACACTGCCTCCCTCAGCTCTCATTATTTCTAGTTGTTTCTCTGCCTCACACGCATAAGTCTATCCCTTAGGTTTTCCAAATGGTGAGTGGGTGAGTGAAGAGGGGTGAGTGAGTGCAAATGTCTGTGTTTGTTAATTTGTGTGTCTCCCAAGTGGCCTTCCTATTCATAGAAAAGTGTTTCTTATTTCTTGGTGAAAGGAAAGGCAGTTGTAAAGACCAGGGTTCAAGTCCTGTAATTGTTACTTATCTTCTGTCTGACACAAAATGAATTTCTTAAATTCTCTAAGCTTCAGTATTACAATGTATAAAAAGAGGATGATCACAGCACTTAACTTTTTAATTAGAAATTTTTGTTGTCATTGATTTAAAATGTTGTGTCACTTTCAGGTGTACAGCTAAGTGATTCAGGTGTTCAGCAAAGTGTATATATATATAAATATACATCTTTTTTTCAGAGTCTTTTCCATTATAGGTTACTATAAGATTATTGGATGTAGTACCCTGTGCTGTACAGTATGTCCTTCGTGTTTCATGTACAGTCAAGTGTATACTTTAATCTCAAACTCCTAATTTATCCCTTCCACCCTTTCCCCTTTGGTAACCCCAAGTTTGTTTTCTATGTCTGTAAGTCTATTTCTATTTTGTAAATAAGTTCATTTGAATCTTTTTTCAGATTCTACATATAAGCACCAACATATTATGCTTGTCATTTCCTGTCTGATTTACTACACTTTGTATCTCTATTTTATCCATTTACTATCTATATTTATTCATGTTTCTGCAGATGGCAAGTTTTCACTCTTTTTTCTGGTTGAAAAATAATTCTATTGCATAGATATACCAGTTCTTCTTTATCTACTCCTCTGTCAATGGACATTTAGGTTGCTTCCATGGCTTGTAAAGAAAGCACCTTACCTTTTAATGGTTGTGTAAGGATTGCTTATAATTTTTTTTTTGGTCATACAAATGGCATGTGAAAATTCTCAAACCAAGGATTGAACCCATACAGTTCTGACCTCTGCGCAACATCTGTGGCAAAACTTATCCCACTGGACCACAAGGGAACTTTAAATGATGGCATTTAAAAAAGTAAGGTGTGAGAGTTTCAATTGTGACTCAGTGGTAATGAAACCGACTAGTATCCATGAGGGTGCAGGTTAAATCCCTGGCCTTCCTCAATGGCTTAAGGATCCAGTGCTGCTGAGAGCTTCCGTGTAGGTCACAGACATGGCTTGGATCTGGTGTTGCTGTGACTGTGGTGCAAGCTGGCAGCTACAGCTCCCATTTGACCCCTAGCCTGGGAACCTCCATATGCTGTGGGTGCAGCCCTAAAGAGATAAGTAAATAAATAAAAGCAAGGTGTATAGAGCACAGGGAGTGCAGTACAAAGTCAACACTTTTACAGAGCCTGGGGTAAAGGGCTGTTGGCAAAGGACAGGAAGGGATGGAGTTACACTCTAGCCCAGAGAGAGCATGTGAGGCTCCTCAGTGAGGCTCCACTGAGGCTTTCTCCTGTAATGCTGACCAGAATCTGTCCACTTCTCAGTGGGTCCCAGAGTAACACAGGAGTATGACATGTAAGCCTTTGTGCACACATTTAAGGACATCCCAGCCCTAGGAGGGAGAAATCTGTCAGAGTCCCATTTGACTCTCTATTTCTGGCCTGACATTTAATAAATGTTTCAGCGCAAAAGAGGAAAGAGGTGGCCAACCACCAGAGAGCTGGTGGACAAAACTGTATTCCATGAACAAAACTGGAAAAGAAAATAATGTCTTCTCAAGTCCTCCAGCTCTTTTTTCTTTGGGAAATAATGTTTTCACATTGAGTAGTTTTATATCTGGGTTCCCAGTGTTTTCTCTAAAGAAAACCATGAAAAAAAATCTCAGTTAAGTTTCTCTTTATCAAGAAGGGTACTGTCTCACCTCTCAATGACTTTATTTAGAAACTACTTCTCATCAAGTTTTTAAAACTCCAACTTAATCTACGTAAGCTACCAAGCTAATACACAACACACCATGTATTCTAAACTTAGATATTCTGGCTTGAGTATGGAAAACATATATTGCTGTGAGCTTATGAGATCCCTCTGTGGAATTTACTCTTTTTGTTCTCAGGGACATGAGATCTCAAGAGCCAAAAGCGAGTATGCAGGCCAATGCCATGGTCACTCCCAATATCCCTAATGCTATTCCAAGGACTGGGAAGAATGGAACTGCTGCCCATTGCAACTGTGGATTCATTCACTCACTATCTTGACAGATGCCAGAGATTCCATTCTGAGCTTCCTCTTGGTCACTCTGCATCAATCTGCCCCTTCAACTGGAGACAATCTTTCCATTTAGGGTTCCACCTCCTACTTTTTATCTCAAGCTTCAGTGAAACCCATTGCAGGAATTCTTATCCACAGGCATGTCATCATGGCCACAGGCCAAATTTCACGGAACTGTACAAAGTTCCAGGAATCTCCAATCAGAGAGGGCCTCCTACCTAACTCACCCCCATAGTCTTCAAAGCCCCATGACACAGGGTCTTACCCACCCAGGCCCTAACCACCTCCAAGGCCCCTCCTCCATGAAGTTTTGCTATTGGAAAAGCCTGGCCCTGAGGCCTGTTGGCAGGAGATAGGCACTCAAGTAAGTGAAACAAGAGGACAGCTGCATTGCATTCCACACATTCCAGCTTGACACTGAAACATGTGAGCAGAAGAGTGATGATTCCCTCTGCATCGAACCTGCACCTGATGTTCTGCACAAGTTCCTAGGTTTTTGTCTCAATCAACCTTCTTTTCCACATTACAAATATAAGGCTACTGAGATTCTCAATAAGGTAACTTGCTCAAAATTACAGGAAGAGCAGAACCCTAATTCCAACAAAAGTGTGATTTCAAAGTGTTCTTGTTTTTCATTGTTTTCCTTTATAAGGCTGAACACTCAGTATATGGAAGTTCCCAGACCAGAGATCTAATCAGAACTAGAGTTGCTGGCCGATGGCACAGCCACATCAATGCCAATTACATGCCACATCTGCAAACTAAACCATAGCTCACCACAATGCCGGATCCTTAATCCACCAAGCAAGGCCAGGGATCAAACCTACATCCTCCTGGATACTAGTTGGTTTTGTTACCACTGAGCCACCACGGGAACTCATCAAAATGTTTTGTTTTCTTTTGCCAATCATCCATCCCAAACAACTCCCACTGAATCCAGATGGAAATATAAGATTCCACAGGTGTTAGGGTTCCACCTAGTGATCAGCTTCCATCCAACCCATTGCCTGAATTCTCATCCACAGTCATTTCATCTGGAGCACAAACCAGCTTTCATGGAACTCAACCAGAGAGGGTCTGCTTCTGGATTACCTTTATATTCCTTAAAGCACACTGTCCAGGTTCTTCGCCCAGCAGCTCCCTCCTCCCATAAACCCTTGCTATTTGGAAGAGCCTGGCTATTTGTTGTATGCAATCCCATTGAGCTTATGCCTGAAATACTCTTCTGTCATTTAAGCAAAGGAATAATCCCTGTTTCTCCAACAGGCTCAGCCAGAGGAAGCTAGGATGTCTGTAGAGATGCCATGAAGAGCAGGAAACAATAGAGTAGGGTGCAGAGTTCACATCGTGCCTCAGTGGTTGACAAGTCTGACTAGGAACCATGAGGTTGCAGGTTCAATCCCTGGACTTGCTCAGTGGGTAAAGGATCTGGCATTGCTATGAGCTGTGGTGTAGGCCACAGATGTAGCTCAGACCCCATGTTGCTGTGGCTCTAGCGAAGGCCAGCAGCTATGGCTCCGATTCTACCCCTAGCCTGGGAAGGAAATGGCAAAAAGACAAAAAAAAAAAAAAAGAGTAGGGTGGGATCTTGCTCCAGATAAAGGTGACCTCGGCTGGTCATGCCAATGGGCCAAGGGGGTGGTGGGCACAATGAACATGGCTCACCTGAGGAGGAAGAAATAGGAGTATTCCTGGACCATGGTGGCAGTGCCAGGAGAAGTAGCCCAGGCCTGTGAGCTTGAGCCTGGAGCCCCCAGGCACCTCCAGTGTGTTGCCCACACCTGGTCACAGGGCATCTCCATCTCAGACATCTCATCTCTGTCCTCATACTGCCCAGGCAGTTAGCTGTGCAGGACTTGAACCTCCTGGTGCATCACGAGCACCTCATTGTGATGACCTTTGCCAGTTCGGCACAGCAGCCCACACACGGGGTTTCCACTGGGAAGGCAGCTGTGGGGTGGGGGGGATGGCCAGTGACTGCGGTGCCTGCAGTGCACTAGACAGGGGGGAGGCCAGGGACTGCAGGCAGAGTGGGGACTTCATGGAGCCCAGATTGTCCATCCCATGGACCCAGAGCAACAGATCCAGAAAATACAGCCCTGGGCGCTAGACTCCCTGCAACTCTCTCCCCACCAACAGGCTCACCCATCAGGCCAGAGCCCTCAGCACTTCAACAGGGGCAGGAGGAAGGCTCTCCTATACATACCAGGAAGAAGGATTTCTGGAGCATATTGTCGTTCTACTTTTTATTTTGTGAATAACCTCCATAGTTTTTCCACAGTGACTGAACAAATTTGCATCCCCACCAACAGTGCACAAGGGTTTCCTTTTGTCTTCATCCTGGGCAAAACTCATCTCTTGTCTTCGTGATGACAGCCATCCTAACAAGACTGAGTTGACCTCTCAGTTCAGTTTTTATTTACACTTCTCTGATGATTAGTAATGTTGAAGACCTTTCCATGTACCTTTTCGCCATCTGGATGTCTTCTTTGGAAAAATACAAATTTAGTTGCATTGCCCATTTTTTACATTGGACTGGCTTTTTGGGGGGTGGCACTTTTTTTTTTTTTTTTGCTCTTTTTGTATCATCTCAAAATACACTGTGATAATAATCCCCTATGCAATATAAATTTGTAGGTGTTTTGTTGATTGTTTCTTTGAATGCAGGCTCTTTAGTTTGTATGTAGTCCCATGTGTTGATTTTTGTTTTTCTGGCTTGAGTTTTTGGGTCATATCCCAAAATTTTTGCCCAAACCAGTGTAAAGTAGCTTCCTGTTTTCTTCTAGGAGTTTCATAGTACCAGGTCTTGTGTTTCAGTCTTTAATCCATCTCACATTAATATTTGTAAGTGCTGTAAGATAAGTTCCAGGTTCATTTTTCTGCATGTGTGTGGTTTTCCAATTTTCCCAACAGCATTTCTTGAAGATATCATCCTTTCCCCATTCAAAATTGTATTAAAAGCAATAAATACCTAGGAAGAAAGCACTACGAAAGTGAAAAATTTGTAATGCAAGACTTGGATGCCAAAAAATGGAAGAAGACAAAACAAGTGCAAAGAGGGACGGTGCTCATGGATCAGAAGAATTAATGTTGTTATAATGTGCACACTACCCAAGGCCAATGCAATCTCTCCTTCCAGATAGAAAGAAATCATTCTTAATAATTTGGTTTGTGACCACAAAAGAGCCCAAAGTGCCCAAGCCCTCCTGAGAAAGAACAAATTGGGTGTTTCACACTTTCTGATTTAAAAATGTATTACAAGGCTGTATTTTTTATGAGATGCTATGATACTGGCATTAAAATTCACACATAGGCTAAAGGAAGAGCACAGAGAGCCTGGAAGTTGGCCTGCATGGAATAATCAAGTAATACTTGAAATGGGAGTAAGGCTCACTCACTGGGCAAAGAAATGTTTCTCCTGCAAATGATACTGGGACAACTGGATTCTGCTTTTAAATTTTGGAGGAACCACCACACTGTTTTCATGGTGGCTGAAGTAATTGACCTTTATCCTAAAAGTGCACAAAGATTTTCTTTTCTCCACATCCATTCCAACACTTGAAATCTCTTGTCTTTTGAATGTAGCCTTGCTAACAGGCTTGGGAATGTCTAGTGCTTTAGATCTATGTCTTCGGAAAAAAAATTCTATTCATATCCTCCACCCATTTTTAATTTTTTTTGCTATTAAGTTGTGTGATTTATAAAAGATAGTTTGCTGATAGTTTCTCCCATTCCCTATGTTGATTTTTTATTTGATGTTTGTTCTTTCTCTCTTTCATTCTTTCTTTCTTTTTCTCTTTCACTTTCTCTTTTTTCCTTCCTTCCTTCCTTCTTTTTCTCTTTCTTTCTTTTCTTTTTCTATTTTATTTTATTTATTTTTTATAATTTTTTTTATTTTCCCACTGTACAGCAAGGGGGTCAGGATATCCTTACATGTATACATTACAATTACATTTTTTCCCCCACACTTTCTTCTGTTGCAACATGAGTATCTAGACAAAGTTCTCAATGCTATTCAGCAGGATCTCCTTGTAAATCTATTCGAAGTTGTGTCTGATAAGCCCAAGCTCCCGATCCCTCCCACTCCCTCCCCCTCCCATCAGGCA
>CM052683.1:126446885-126468149 GCA_028533215.1 Babyrousa celebensis
GTATATGTTCTAGGAATTTATTCATTTCTTCTAGGTGGTCCATTTTATTGGTGTATAATTATTCATGGTGATTTCTTATGATCCTTTTATTTTTGTGTTGTCAGTTGTAACTCTTCCTCTTTCATGTCTGGTTTTATTTATTTGAATCCTCTCTTTTTTTCTTTTTGAATCTGTCTAAAGTTTGTTTTTGTATTTTTTTTTGGGGGGGGGTGTTTTTAGGGCCACACCCATGGCATATAGAGGTTCCCATTCTAGGGATCCAATTGGAACTGTAGCTGCCAGACTACACCAGAGTCACAGCAAGCTATGCCACACCTCACGGCAATGCCGGATCTTTAACCCACTGAGCAAGGCCAGGGATCAAACACAAGTCCTCATGGATGCTAGTTGGGTTTGTTAACTGCTGAGCCACGACAGGAATGCCAAGCCTGTCTAAAGTTTTAACAATTTTATTCATGTTTTCAAAGAACTAGTGCTTAGTGTCATTTAATTTTTTGTTTCTTTCATTTACTTCTGTTCTTTTTTTTTTCCTTCTACTACCTTTGGGTTTGTTTTTTCTTGTTGAGTCTGTGTAAAGTTTTATCAATTTTAATTCATGTTTTCAAAGAACTAGCTCTTAGTTTCTTTTTTTTTTTGTCTCTCTTATTTATATCTTCACTCTTTCTTTTTTCCCTTCTACTACCTTTGGGTTTGTTGGTTCTTCTTTTTCTAGTTCTTTTAAGTAATAAGTTTAGGTTGTTTGAGAGTTTTCTTGTTTCCTGTTGCTGGCTTCTATCACTATAAACTTCCCTCTTAGAATGGCTTTTGTTACGTCCCATAGATTTTGGATCATTATGTTTCCATTTTCATTTGCCTTCAGGTATTTTTAATTTTCTTTGATTTTTTCAATGACTCATAGTTATTTAGTAACATTGTTTAGCATCCATGTGTTTGTGTTCTTTGCAGTTTTTTCTTATAGCTGGTTTCTTGTCTTGTTCCACTGTGGTCAGAGAAGATGTTTGGTATGAGTTCATTCTTTTAAAATTCATTGAGTGTTGTTCTGTGGCCTGGTATGTGATCTTTCCTGGATAGTGTTCCATGTGCACTTGAAAAGAATATGTATTCTGCTGTTTTTGGATTAAATGTTTTATATATAGATCTATTCCATAAGCCAGTGTTCCTTTATTGATTTTCTATCTGGATGATCTTTCCTTTGATGTAAGTGGAGTGATAAAGTTTCTTCCTCTTATATTACTGTCAATTTCTCCCTTATGTTTGTCGATTTGCTTTCTGTGTTTAGGTGCTAGGTTGTGTGCATAATTTACAATTGTATTTTCTGTTGAACTGATCCATCATTAGATGATGTCGTTCTTTGTCTCTTGTTACAGTCTTTAAAGTCGACTTTCTCTGATATAAATACTGCTGCCTCAGCTTTCTTTTTGTCTCTGTTTGCATAGCATACCTTTCTCAATCCCCTCACTTTCAGTCCGTGTGGCTCTTTCAATATGAAGTGAGTTGCTTGTATGTAGCATATATGAGTCTTGTTTTTTATTTATTCTGCTATGCTGTGCCTTTTGATTAAAGCATTTAGTCCATTTACATGTAAAGTAACCTGATAGGTGTGTACGTATTGCTATTTTGTGAATTGTTTCTGGTTGTTATTGTATTTCTTTTTTGTTCTTTTGTTCCTTTCTTTTTCCTTTTCTCTCTCAGTGTCTGGATGCCACCTAGGGTTATTGGCAGTGGCAGCTGCAGGGCAGGTGTGTTCCCAGGGGAATGAGAACAACAGTGTATGGTGCTTGGTTGCAGTGCCCTCTTTTTCTCTTTTTTGCCAACCTCTGAGGTGCCTGGGGTCACAGGGGGAGCCCACTCATGGACCCCCAGTGGTGGCAAGCCATACCTCCCTCTGGCCCCTGAGAGGACCGCCGTGGTCTGTCCCTGCCACCTATAGATCATGCAAGAGGCACCACATTGCACTTAGCCCCCTTATGCTCTTAGCCCACATGAGGTGCCTGGACACTGGTATCCTGCACAAGAAGCACCATGTCTCCCCTAAATGAAGAGGCTTTTCATGGCCCTTAGGTTGTGCCAAATTCCCTCCAGTGCAGGGAATTTCCTATGGTGGCCCACCCCTCCTCCTCTCACCCCCCACAACAATGGTGTCTGCAGGCCAGGACCTTCTCCCCAGTTCCCTCTGTCATGGCATTCCCCTCCTCAGTCTATGGTGTACCATTCCCCTGCCTGTGGGACACTTCTCCTTAGCCCCTTAGGCTGTCTCCACACCACCAACCCCTGTCCTCTCCCTGGGACTGATCTCCAGAGCCTAAGTCTCAGCACCCAGCCCCCACCTGAGCATCTCAGGCTGTGGTGTCAGGGCCAGTGGTTCAGATGATCTGTGTGGCTCTCACTCTGTTTTGCTGTTCTCAGTCCAGCTTCTGTGCTTTTCTTGGCACCTTTGAGGTCCCTCTGACTCTGTGGATCTTTCCATCAGATAGGTGGCTTCCCAGGATGTGGGTTCCTTTTCTCCTTCACAGCTCCTTCTCAGGAATGCTAGTCCCTTCCTGATTCCTTTTATCTCTCTTTCTCTGTTTTCTGCATTCAGTTGATGTTCTATGTGAGTTGTTTTACATGTAGATGTGGTTTTTTTTTTTTTTTTGATGTGTTTCTGGGAGAAGGGGAGCATGATCTCTTACTCCTTGCCTTCTTAATCTATTCCTCTCTCAATGGACATTTAGGTTGTTTCCACGTCTTGGCTATTGTGAATAGTGCTTCTATGAACATAGTGGTGCATGTATCTTTTTGAATCATAGTTATGGCCAGATAAATGCCCAGGATGGAGAATTCTGGATCATATAGTAGATCTATATTCAGTTTTCTGAGGAACCCCCATACTGTTCTCCATGGTGGTTGTACCAACTTACATTCCCACCAACATTGAGGATGGTACTGTTTTCTCCACATCCTCTCCAGCATTTGTTATTTGTAGACTTATTAATGATGGCAATTCTGCCTGGTGTGAGGTGGCACATCATTGTATTTTGATTTGTATTTCTCTAATCATTAGTGATGTGGAGTATTTTTTCATGTGCTTATTGGCCATCCATATGTCTTCTTTGGAGAAATGTGTATGCAAGTCTTCTACTCATTTTTTTTTTGGTGTTTTTGCCTTTTCTAGGGCCACTCCTGTGGCATATGGAGGTTCCCAGGCTAGGGGTCTAATCAGAGCTATAGCCACCGGCCTACACCAGAGCCACAGCAATGCCAGATCCGAGCTGTGTCTGTGACCTACACCATAGCTCATGGCAGTGCTGGATACTTAACCCACTGGGAAAGGCCAGGGATTGAACCCACAACCTCATGATTCCTAGTTGGATTCAATAACCACTGTACCAGGACGGGGACTCCATGTCTTCTTCCTATTTTTTAATTGGGCTGTTTGTTTCTTTGTTGTTGAGTTGTATATGTTGTTTGTATATTTTGGAGATTAATCCCCTGTCGGTTGCCTAGTTTGGACCAATTTTATCCCATTCCATAGGTTGTCTTTTGGGTTATTTTATGGTTCCTTTTTCTGTGCAAAAAACTTGTAATTTGTTTAGATCTCATTTGTTTATTTTTATTTTAGTTCTCTTGCTTTAGGAGATTGACCTGAGAAAATGTTTGTACAGTCGATGTGAGAGAATGTTTTGCCTATCTTCTCTTCTAGGAATTTTATGATGTCTTGTCTTATGTTTAAGTCCTTAAGCCATTTTGAGTTTATTTTTGTGCATGGTGTGAGGAGTATTCTAGTTTCCTTTATTTACCTGCAGATTTTCTGTTTTCCCAGCACCAGTTGCTGAAGAGACTGTCTTTTTCCCATTTTATATTCTTGCCTGCGTTGACAAAGATGAATTGACTGTAGGTGTCTAGGTTTATTTATGGGTCCTCTCTTCTGTTCCATTGGTCTGTATGTCTGTTTTGGTTCTAGTACCACACTATCCTGATTACTATGTCTTTGTAATATTGCCTGAAGTCTGGGAGAGTTATGCCTCCTGCTCCTGCTTGATTTGTGTTCCTCAGGATTACTTTGGCAATTCTGGGTCTTTTATGGTTCCCTATAAATGTTTGGATTTCTCATTGTAATTTTGTGAAAAATGTCATGGGTAATTTGATAAGGATTGCATTGAATCTGTAGATTACTTTGGATCACATGGCAATTTTTATGCCATTGATTGTTCCAATCCAGGAGCATGGGCTATCTTTCCATT
Organism: Babyrousa celebensis; assembly: GCA_028533215.1. Taxonomy (NCBI): domain Eukaryota; kingdom Metazoa; phylum Chordata; class Mammalia; order Artiodactyla; family Suidae; genus Babyrousa; species Babyrousa celebensis. The sequence continues at coordinate 126,451,109 of CM052683.1, forward strand.
TCTGTGAGTCTTCTTTAATTTCCTTCACTAATGTTTTGTAGTTCTCAGCATGTTAAGTCTTTTACCTCCTTATTCCTAGGTTTCTTCCTAGGTATTTAATTTTGGGGGGGGTGCCATTTTAAAAGGCATTGTATTTTTATATTCCTTTTCTCATTGTTCATTGTTAGCCTACAGAAATGCAACTGATTTCTGAATGTTAATCTTGCATTCTGCTGTTTTGCTTAATTTGTTAATCAGTTTGAGTAGTTTTTGTGTGGAGTCCTTAAGGTATTGTATATATAGTATCATGCCATCTGTATGCAGTAACAGTTTCACCTCTTCTCTTCCAATTTGGATACATTTTTAGTTATTTTTTTGTCTGATTGCTGTGGCTAGGATATCTAATACTATGATAAGTGGTGAGAGTGGGCTTGTTTTGCTCCAGATTTTTAGTGGAAAGGCTTTTGGCTTTTCTTCATCAAGTATAATATTGTCTGTGAGTTTGTCATCAATATCTTTCATCATGTTAAGGTTTGTCCCCTCTATACCCACTTTGGTAAGAGTTTTTATCATGAGTGATGCTGGATTTTCTCAAATGCTTTTTCTGCCTCTATTGAGATTGTCATGTGGTTTTTGACTTTTCTTAATGTGGTGTGTGACATTGATTGATTTCTGTATGTTGAACTACCCTTGTGTACCTGGGATGAATTCCACATGATCATGGTGTATGATCTTTTTATATGTTGTTGGATTCAGTTGGCAAAAATTTTGTTGAGAGTTTTTGCTGCTATATTCATCAAGGATATTGGCCTGTAATTTTTTTTGATATTATGTTTGTCTGCTTTTAGTATTAGGGTGATGGTGGCTTCACAGAATATCTTTGGGTGTGTTCCTTCTTCTTCGGCCTCTTGGAAAAGTTTATGAAGGATGGGTATAAGTTCTTCTTTTTATGTTTGGTAGAGTTCACCTGTGAAGCCACCTGGTCCTGGACTTTGGTTTGTAGGGACTGTTTTATGACATATTCAATTTCATTTCTAGGAATTGATCTGTTCAGTTGATCTATTTCTTCTTGATTAAGTTTTGGCAGGCTGTAAGTCTCTAGAAAGTTGACCATTTCTTCTAGCTTGCAAAATTTGTTGCTATATAATTCTTGATAATATCCCATTATGTTTCTTTATCTCATTCTGTTATTTTTTTCTTTTCTTTTTTAATCATTAATTTATATGTATATATATTTCTACTGTACAGCATGGTGACCCCGTTACACATACACGTATCCATTCTTTTTTCTCACATTATGGTTTTTTTTTTTTTATTTCTGCCGTATCTGTTGAGATATGTCCTTTTTCTTTTCTTTTTTTTTTATTTGAGTTCTATCTCTCCTCTTGTTGAGTCTGGCCAGAGGTTTGTCCATTTTGTTTACCATTTCAAAGAGCCAACTCTTGGTTTTAGTGATTTTTTTCTATTGTTTTTTGAATCTCTATTTCATTGATTTCCTCTCTGATCTTTATTATTTCCTTCCTACTGCTGACTTTAGGTTTTGTTTCTTCTCTTTCTAATTCATTTAGATGATGGGTTAAGGTGTCATTTTGAGATTTTTTCTTTTTTTCTGAGGAAGGCCTGTATTGCTATGAACATCCCTCTAATAACTGCTTTTGTGGCATCCCGTAGATTTTGAATTGATATGTTTTTGTTATCGTCTGTCTTGAGGTAGTTTTTAATGTCCCTTTTGATTTCCTCATTGACCCATTGGTTTTTTGGTAGTGTGTTGTTTAGTCTCCATGTAGTAAGTTTTTTCTCATTTCTTTTCCTGTGGTTGATTTCTAGTTTCATGCCATTGTGGTCAGAGAAGATATTTGAAATAATTTCTACACTCTTAAATTTGTTAAGGTTAGCTTTGTGCCCCAATATGTGATCAATCCTTGAGAATGTTCCATGTGCACATGAGAAGAATGTATATTTTTATTTTTTGGATGTAATGTCCTGAAAATGTCAATTAAGTCTAAGTTTTCTATTGTGTCCTTTAGTATCTCTGTTGCCTGATTGATTTTCTGTCTAGAGGATCTGTCCATTGTTGGTAGTGGGGTGTTAAAGTCTCCTAGTATGATTGTCTTCCCATCAGTTTCTCCTATTATGTCTGTTAGCATTTGTTATAGGTGTCTGGGTGCTCCTATATTAGGGGCATATATATTGATGATTGTAATATCCTGTTCTTGAATGGATCCTTTTACTATTAGATGGTGTTCTTCTTTGTCTTCCTTTATGGCCTTCATTTTAAAGTCTATTTTGTCTGATAGGAGTATTGCAGCTCCTGCTTTCCTGTCTTTTCCATTAGCATGAAATATCTTTTTCCATCCCCTCAGTTTCAGTTTATATGTGTCTTTTGCCCTCAGATGAATCTCTTATAGACAGCATATTGTAGGCTCTGGCTTTTTTATCCAGTTTGCCACTCTGTGTCTTTTAATTGGAGCATTCAGTTGACATTCAAGGTAATTATTGATAAATATGTATGTATTGCCATTTTAAACCTTGTTTTCCAGTTGATTCTATGTTTCTCCTTTGTTCCTTCCTCTCTTTCTTTCTTTTTTTTTTTTTTTTTTGGTTGGATGACTTCCCTTTATTTTATGCTCAATGTCCTTTTCTTTGTAGTTTTGGTGGATGTAACATTTGGCTTTGATTTGTAGTTGCCATGCTTTTCAAGTATGTTGACCCTTTCCTATATCTTTTTGCTTTGAGCCTAGTCATATAGGCTCAAGCATATTAAAAAAAAAGAATCTTGCTTTCCTTATCTTCCCCACATTTTAGATTTTGATGTCCTTTTTTAACACCTTCACATTTGCCCTTTTTATGTTCCTTGTGTTCATTGTCACTTTTACAGTAGGTTTGTTTGTTTTCCTTTTAGATCTGTTTACTGGCTTAAGTAATTACTTTCCAATTGTGATTTCCTCCATTCTGTTTCTTCTTCCTTCTTTTTTATTTAGAGGAGTCCTTTCAGTATTTCTTTTAGAATGGGTTTGGTATTGCTGTACTTTTCTAGTTTTTGTTTGTTGGAGAAGTTTTTTTTTCCTTCTACTTTGAATGATATTCTTGCTGGGTAGCATATTCTAGGCTGCAAATTTTTCCCTTTTAGAACTTTGAATATTTCTTGCCACTCTCTTCTGGCCTGTAGTGCTTCTGTAGAGAAATCAGCTGATAGCCTTATGGGGTTTCCATTATAATTCCTGGTTTTTCTCTTTTTGCCTTTAGAATCCTCTCATTATCTTTAACTTTTGCCATTTTTATTATAAAACTTCTTGGTGTGGGCCATTTTGGGTTCAGTTTGTTTGGGACCCTCTGTGCTCCTGTAGCTTAGATATCATTTCCTTTAGATTTGGGAAGTTTTCAGCCATAATTTCTTCAAATATACTTTCAATCCCCTTTTTCTTCTCCTTTTGAAATCCCTATTATGTGAAGATTGGCCTGCTTTATATTATCCCATAGGTCGCTTATGTTTCATTCATGTTTTTCACTTGGTTTTCTGTCTGCTGTACAGATTGGGTGACTTGCATTTACTCTATCCTCTAAGTCACTGGTTCATTCCTATGCATTGTTCGTTCTGCTCTTCAGTGCCCTCAGCTCATCTTGCTTCTCTACAAATGACTTTTCTAATTGTTCTTGGCTCCTCCTTATATTTTCTAATTACTTTCTTTTTCTTTTTGTCTTTTTCTAGGGCTGCACCCATGGCATATGGAGGTTCCCAGGCTAGGGGTCTAATCAGAGCTAAAGCCACAGGCCTTCACCAGAGCCACATCAATGCCAGATCCAAGCTGTGTCTGCAACCTACACCACAGCTCACAGAAACACCAGATCCTTAACCCACTGAGCAAGGCCAGGAATTGAACCTACAACCTCATGGTTTCTAGTTGGGTTTGTTAACCACTGAGCCACAACGGGAACCCCTTTTTCTTTCTTTTCTTTCTTTTTTTTTTTTTTTTAGTTGCTTTCTAAAGTAATATACATTATTTTACTCTTCATATCCTCTCTTAATTCCTTCAGTTTCACTATTTCCTTTTTGAACTCAGTCTCTGTTAGAATGCAGATGTCTGTTACTTTGCTCCTTCATGTGAATTCTCCTGTTCTTTTAACTGGATATGTTTCCTAAGTTTCGTCATTTTGCTTATATTTTTCTTATTTTGTGAGTTTAGGGAAAATAATAACTGTGGACTTGGAAGGCTATTTATATGTGTGAGTGCTCCTGGATATTTTGTGAGAGCTTACTTTTTATTTTTAGGGTGCTATTAATGCTTTCAGGTAGATGGAGGTAGTAGGCAGGGCTAGCTGCTAGTGCCTGGTTGCTGGGCTCTTGGCAGTGGCAAGGCCCTATGGGAAGGTGGGGCAGGCTGCTCCTAGTTTCAGGGCCCAGGGAAGTGACAGTGATCATTCAGGTGTTGGTGGCACCTGTGGTGTTTGTCATTGGCAGAAACAGGGCACATGTCTTCCCAGAGGAGTGAGAATGACAACAGGTGGTACTTGATTGCACTTCCCTCTTCTTTGCCATCCTCTGAGGTGACTCAGGCCACAGCTGGTGCCTGTTCACAGACCCCTAGTGTGGCAGGGCATGCCCACCTCTGGTGTCTGAGATGACTGCTGTGGTTTGCCCATGCAACCTGTAGACCACACAAGAGGTGCCATATTGTGCTTAGACCCCCACTGCTCTTAGTCCACACAAGAGATACCCAGCCACCCATAGACCATGCAAAAATCATCCCATCAACCATAGCCCAGGGAAGTGGTGCCTTGCCACCTGTAGCTTGTGCCACAGGCACCCTGCCCTCTGAGAGTTTGCATGTGTGCATAGAAGGATTTTCCTATGTCTGTCCTCCTCTCCTCCTCTTGCCCTCCCCAAAAATGGCACCTTGCTTCTCTTGTGGGCCCAGACCTCATCCTGGGTTCCCTTGACAGTGGGACTCAACACACCAGCCCATGGCACACTGTGCCTTAGCCCCTCAGGCTGTCTCCACACAACTAATCCTAGTCTTCTCCCCAGACCTAACCTCAGGAGCCTGAGCCTCAGCACCAAGCCCCAACTGGAGCATCTCAGGCTGTGGTGTCCAGGGTCAGTGGTGCAGATGATCTGCGCAGCTCTCACTCTACTTTGCCCTCCTCAGTCCAGCTGTTGCACTTTCCTCCATGACTGAGGTCCCTCCATCTTGGCCGATGTCCCCATCTGTTAGATTGCTTCCCAGGGTGAGGGTTCCTTTCCTCTTTAACATCTCCCTCTCAGGAGTGCTAGTCCCATCCTGATTCCTTTTCTTTCTCTCTCTCTCTCTTTTTTTCCTTTTGTTCTACCTAGTTATGTGGTAGGTTTCTTGCTTATTTTAGAGGTCTAAGGTCTTCTGCCAGCATATAGTAGATGTTCTATGCAAGTCATTCTACATGTAGATGGTGTTTTTTGATGTTTTTGTGTGAGAAGGTGAGTGCCATGTCATACTCCTCTTCCATATTGATCCTTCTCCCTGGCATGCAGTTTTATAAGGTTTGCATTTTTATATTCCTTTTCTAATATCTCATTGTTAGTGTTCAGAAATGCAACCAATTTCTGAATGTTAAATTTGTATCCCACTATTTTGCTGAATTTGTTATCAGTTCTAGTACTTTTGTGTAGAGTGCATAGGGTTTTCTATATATAGTATCATGTCACCCACGTATAGTGACAATTTTACCTCTTCCCTTCCAATTTGGATAATTTTAATTTCTTTTTTTTTCTGATTACTGTGGATAGGACTTCCAGTACTGTATTGAATAATAGTGGTGAGAGTGGGAATTCTTGTCTTGGTCCAAATTTTAGCAGGAAAGCTTTCTCCATAGGGAATTATATTGGCTGTGGTTTGCCCTAGATGGCTTTTGTTATCTTTAGGTATGTTCCTTCTATACCCACTTTGCTCAGAGTTTTTATCATGAGTGGATGGTGGGTTTTGTCAAATGCTTTTTCTGCATCTATTGAGATGATGACATGGTTTTTGACTTTTTGTTGATTGGTTTGCCTATGTTGAACCATTCTTGTGAATTTGGGATGACTCCCACTTGGTCATGGTGTGTGATCTTCTTTATGCATGGTTGGATTTGTTTGGGTACAATTTTGTTGAGAATATCTGCATCTATATTCAAAAGTTTTTGGCCTATACTTTTTTTTTGGACTAAGCTTTCAGTAAAGGGGAACTGCATGGGTCAAGCAGCCTGGCTGTTTGTGTAATTGTTTGCCTTGGGTAGTATGTTTATTCAAGATGGCAGCCATCCAAGTGGATGCTTGGCAATCAAAAGCTTAAGGACAGGCACTTATAGTTCAATCTCAAAAAAGCTGATTGTCAGGACCTTACAGTATAACCAAACTTGGATTCCTGAGATAAATCCATCCTGCTTGGTCAGAAACATAAGTCCTTCTAAAGAAACATAGCATGGTAAATGGAATAAGCCCCCCAAATTGGCTCACAAAAAACTTGAATGTAGTTAGCACTGTGTGTGTGTGTGTGTGTGTGTGTGTGTGTGTGTGTGTGAAAGTGATCTAAGAAGTTTTGTGACCATTGTGTCTGGGTGTTGGCAGAAGTTCAAAAATGTGCAATGAATAATACAAAGAATGGATTAGTTGCAGTAAAGCTTAACACTTTAAAATTGATATTAAGACGACTTATTTGGTATTATGTGCATTTATTTTGTAACTAGCTGTAGAATTGGTTATTTTATAGATGTTGTAAGCATAGTGAATGTCCATCAGTGGGTTGATTCACCTTATCTTCTGTCAGGCTGGTAGCAGAGAGTTATCTCGGTGTCCATGTGTCTGTCAAATGTCTAGAAGGAAGAAATGTTGAATGACAATGTTCCAGGAGATATTAGCCTTAAAGATTTCAGGAAACAGGTGACATTTGAGCAGGTAGTTGAAAGAAAAAAGAAGCCTGCTCCAGAGGACCATTAATGCAACACGTCCAGTCTGTGCTAATTTTAGTAGCGGTTGATTTGGCAGTGTGGCAAATGAAATTACTTTGGAAGAACCCATCTGTTTGAGTATAAGTACCAGAGAATCTCCTTTTCTGAGCCTCCCTTGCTGCTGTTCATCTGGGCCATCTGATGAACAGATTGCTAGTATACTCTGGTCTGACATGAGACATCTGGAAAACTGTTCCACTTGTCCCATCTAGGTGACAACTGCTTCTCACCACATTTCTAAGAGAGTGTCCATTACACGGATCTATTTGATTTAGGACCTCTTGCCCAAGTTTGTCATTTATGCCTTCAATGTAAAATGTTGCTCTATTTCTAAAGTCATTAAACTGGAAAAACTAAATCATCCTAACTCCGTTTGCTGTGTCTCCAAAGAGTGTATCCCAGGGACTCAACCTGAGATTCAGAGTAAAAGATCTCAAAGTCAAAGACCAAGAAAAAAACAGCATGCGCCTTAGTGGTGTTTCACTTATTGCATCATTGTTCAGCTTTAAAAGAGTAGTGGCAAAGGTCAGCATGGAATTATCACCAGCCAGGAACACAAGTAAGTGGTACAAACAGAGAAAGACTTCAGAGCCACAGCCATAGGTTTGGGATCCATGTTGGTGTCAGCATGTTCTGTTCACGTATTAATTCTTATTTCTTGAATAAGAAAGACAAGTGAGTGACTTTCCTCTGTACTATAGTAACTTTTGCCTTGCTTGTTCAATTGTGTGTTCACCAGGCTCTGTAATCCCACCTGTGGTACCTGCTTTCTCTCTCACCTCTGCCTGTCCTCCTTATGCCCACCAGCCCCACCCCTGCTCTGCCCTCAGTGCCTCCTGCATGCCTTTCAAGGGTTTGCCCTTGAAGCTCTGTGATCAAAGTGTTGGGGAGCCATTCATATCTCTGCAGCAGGCTACTCTCTGATGTGGCCGCAAGTACTATTATATTCCCTTTCACCTGGTTAAAGATGGGACTTAGTTTACTTAACAATTTTCTTTTTCTGCTTCTTTTTACTGAATACTGAAAGATTGTGACTAATAGAAAGACACATATCTCTGATTTCATTAGTTTATTAGCTATTTGATTTTGAAAGTGTGGCTTCATACTTCACTTACCAGATGTTTTTCCTCCGTCCCTTCCTCCCCTTCACTTCTCTTCTTTCCTTTCTTTATTCTTTATTGTTGGTGGTTATGGTGGGTTTTTTGTTTTGATTTGGTCTGGTTATATTTGAAAATTAGTACTTTGTTGTTTACAAAATACCAACAAAAATTACTTCCCAGTAAGATGTGGATAGTAAGATGAAGAAAGCAAGCAGTGGTCTAGGAATTCTTTTCTTGCCAGGATGCTTATTCTGTGATATTTATTAAGCTTCTTAGCTTATTTGTTTATTTATAAAATCCAACAGTGAAAATTGGTCCTCTTTCAGATGTTTTTCAACTCCAAAATTCTATAAATTTAATACCATATTGTTAAAAAACATCTAAAATCCCTCTTGGATATTTGTAATGAGGGGATTCTGAGAAAAGATAAGGTTAAGCCTGCTCCTCTAGGCCCTGCATCCTCCCATCTCTTTGCTAGAGCCACCCAATAGCCAAGATAAGCATGACATGCCAGCAGGTGTCTGTGGCCCAGGACATGCATTTTAATGTTTCCTACAGCAAATTACATGGAGATCTTGTTACTGTGTACATTTCTTTTCAGTGGATGTGAAGCCAGGCATGAGTTTCTGCATTTAACTCCTAAGTAAAGTCAATAGTCCTGGTCTGTGCATAGGTATCTGGGGGGGGTGGTTCCTGGGTGCCTCTGAGGACTTTATCTATCTCCCCTGAGCCCTTCATCCCAAACATGCATCTCTTCCCATACTGCAAACAATAAGTTCCACCCCTGTCCACCATGAGAATAATGTGTCCTTTCATTCACCATTTCTGGCCATGGTTTTTCAAGAGCCTCACTCCTGGGTGGGCTGAGGGAACCCAGACCTTGAAGAGACAGCTGGTGAGGAAGGGTGAACAGGCTGGCTGAAGAGATCAGGCTTGTTTCTGTTGAGGTTCTGTTAGCAGACAAGACAGGAAAGAACTCAAACAAAAACATTAAAAATCTCCTAGGATTTGAGAAAAAAAAAAAAAAACTCCTAGGAGGTGTCATTGGAGCAAAAAGAAGAACTTCAGAAATTCAAAAACTGATTTATGAATTTGGAAATTCTGGGGAGGAACATGACACATACAGTGGTCCTGGCTGAGAATTGAACTTGCATTTGAGGAGAAGAAATGAAGGAAATATCTGAGAATTTAGATCAAAATAAAAGGGAATAAAAGATATAAAGGAAGAGATAGGAATGGACCTCACCTGGATTTAATTATGTGAATAAGAGTTTCAGAGGGAAGAAAAAGGCACTGGATGAAGAAAAATTAATGTTCCCATAAATATAGAAGAAAACTTTTCTGAGCTGAAGACTTGTTTCTATTAGAAAGTGCTCACCAATACCCATGTAAAATTAATTAGAACAGATATACATGGCCACAGGTCACTTAAAATTTCTGAAGCCCAAGGGTGGAGAAAATACAGCATTCAGACAAGAGAAAATATATACTTGCATAGAAAGAGAATATCAGCTAGCACCAACTTTCCATTTTCAGACTTTTGATTCAGAGAACTCTCATCTGTAGATCTTGTCCAGAAGCATACTGTTTAAATGTGAGGGCATGGACTTTGCAGTTTAGAACATTCCAGAGGGAAAAAAAATTGAGGCCTATGTATTCCAGGCCCCAGTGAATTCTACCCGATATTTAAGGAAGAATTTGATATCATTTCTCCACAGTATCTCAGAGAAGAACAAGGAGAAGTAAAAACCAACACCAGCAACAACAAAAACTCACTGGAGCCTGTAAGCTAACTGAAGCAAACCTAATTGTACTTTAAATCAATGTTATAACCATTTTGAAGGGAGGGAAGGAGGAAGAGAAGGAGAGAGAAAAAAAAAAAAGAAAGGGCCAGTCCAAATACTGTATGAGCACAGTCTTGGCTATATAGCCTCATTTGGGGGATGAGGAAAGGCCATTGAGTTGAGGGAAGAATTGTAAGACAATCCAAACTTTTTTTAGTCATTTGCTTATTTCAGCGGCATGGACAAAGTAATTCTGAAATTGTTTAGGTGTAGTTTTAAAGTGAGGAAATGTCTAAATATGCTGATACTCTTAGGAGCCAAGTTCTCACTGTGAAAGAGGGACACAGGACCCCTATTGCCAAATCTGGGCTAATTTGAATACCAGGTAATTAAAAACAGTACTGAATTTTAAACCATCGAAACTCTAGGGATGGGTCTACGCAGTGGATTTGATGGGTAGATGAGAAGGGAGGGCTCTTGTTTACAGGAAAGTGCCCAGATCTGACTGCCAAACATTCCAGGAGGGAGAGAGTTGGAAAATCACTATTTTGCAAGCATCATGGGTAATGATTGGAACAGGAAAGAATCGTCAAAGGATAAACCTAGGAGGGGGCGATGGCAGCTGCTGCTTCCTTGGGACCATTTTGCTGAGGAGAGACAGGGAGGAGGAGCTGCCAAGGAGATCCAGGCTGAGGAGTGGAGAGCCGGAAGAGGTGGTGGTGGCACGTGCCGGGGCTTTCATCCATCGCAAGGATCTCCAGGGGCGAAGGGATCACTGGGGACCTGGAGCCAAGAGCCTAGCCTGCCGCGTGGTGTGCCCCTTCCCATCCTCTGCCCCATGAGCTGGGACACCAAGCTCTGGGTGAGTGAAGGACTGGGCCCCACAGGTGGCGAGGGAAAGTGCCTGGCATGCCTGGGCTGGGAGCACACGGGCTGGGCTGCCTGGGTGGGGGTGACCACATGCTGGTTGGGGTCCCCACGGCTGAGGGGAAGTGCAGGACTGGGTGCCTCTAATAGGCCTTGGGTGGAGCAAGGGTTGTGAGCCAGATTCACCCTTCAGAGGTGAGGGGGGCTGGTGTAGTCCCCAGCAGCTCGAGCAGGGGGCACAGATCTGGGTGCCCCTGCAGCCTGAGCGGGGGTGGGGGGGGTGGCAGGACTCCATCTCTCTGGCACCCCGAGGCCAGGGGTGTGTGTTGGGAAGAGCCTTAATCCCCTGGAGTGAGGAGCGAGTCACAGATGCACCGCTGACCAATCTCAATGGGGGCGTGGAGGCCCAGGGATTTTCAGGACTGCGTTGGGCACTGGGCACCCAGTGCCAAAATCAGAGAGCTGCTTTCTCTCCGTGGAGGTGCTGGCGGGTCGGGCGCTCCTCAAGGGGGTGGGGTGGCCCTGATGGGTCTGGTTGTGAGGTCTTGGGCTTGGGTGTGCAGGGACGAGAAACTGGTGTCTTCCCTCTGGTGGCAAAGACTTTTGACCTGGGTGGTTTGGGGTGCACTCGTGGTTCTTTGAGGGGCTGCTCAGATCCTGGATTTGATGTGGGGACTGCGTCATTTGAACTGGAGGGGGAGAGTAGTTGGAGTTAGAGGGGGACCTTGTGTTAGTTATCTTCTTCAGAGGGGGCATTCGCAGGGTAAATTTTTGATTTTTTAGCTGCTAGGAGAAAAGAGTCCAAAATGGGGTAGGCTGGCGCTGAGAAGCGCCCCACGGGGTTCCTTAACCTGTGGTGTGGATGGATAAACAAGCAGATGCACTCCCCGCACCAGGGCGAACAGAGGATGCCAAGGCCATCCTTGGGAAAGAGAGACTGTGCCTTGTGGAATGGAGCTGATTTCCCTGCCTTCCTCTGGATTCCTGAGGAAATAACTGGGCGAGGACTGGGCAGAGCAGTGTCCAGAGGGAGGAATAGATGAAATCTCAATTATTGCCCTGAGATGTTCTCAATATAAGACATTTCCCATGATGAACTCGAAAGTACCTCCCCTCCTCCCCCCAGAATTCCATTTGTAAAGGGTGTGGAGGAGAAAGTGCAGGGTGGTGCTTGCTCTCTGAGCTGAGGCCAAGAAATTTCACATCAAAATAAAACAAGGTTAGAGCAGCTTTAGAAACAGAGCGCATCCTCCCTTAAATTTTTTTTTTTTTTTGCTTTAATCATTTTTTACATAACCATTTCTTAGGCTTGGAAGCAGCTCCTGTTATTAATACCAAAATCCTAAAGGCACTATGTCCCTTACATTAAGAAAATTTTATAAACATCCTTTATGTAAGGGGCTTCAAATTTTCGACACATCGTTCTTTTTAAAATAAAGTAACAGATGGTTTTAAGTATTTACATACAGCTTATTAGGCAGAATCTACTGTTTTTAAGTGTTGAATGTCTTTCCTCTTCTTTTTTTATATGAGTTTTATTTTTTCCATTATAGCTGGTTTACAGTGTTGTCAATATTCTACTATACAGCAAAGTGACCCAGTCACACATACATATATACATTCTTTTTCTCACATTTCTTTCCTCTTCTATTTCTTGTCTGATCTTTTACCTTCGCTGGGATGGGGGAATAGATCAGAAGTAATTTTCTATTCAAGAGAACAGAAATTTGGGCACGATTTTTTCCCCTCATGTTCAAATAAGAGCAAGGGATTATGGAGAGGAAATACAACATATTTCTAAGTGACATAGACTGTGGTTAAAGGGACTGAACATAGTCCCTTTAACTGGTCATTCATGGTGATATTGATGAATGTTATAGAAGGTGATCCAGAAGCGGTGTGGTTTGGTAGCCATGAGAAGAAAAACATGAGTGAAATAACTACAATCACCTGTGCTATTCAGTACACTTCTTTTGGGGGTTGGGGTAGAGGGTGGGAAGGAAGGCAAAGATGAGGAGTTGTTTAAGATAAATGGGAACTGGAATATATGAGTGAGAGAGAAAAAAAAAAGGAGTTCCCATCATGGCTCAGTGGTTAACGAATCCGACTAGGAACGATGAGGTTGTGGGTTCGATCCCTGGCCTTGCTCAGTAGGGTTAAGGATCCAGCATTGCTGTGGTGTAGGTTGCAGACACAGTTTGGATCCCAATTGCTGTGGCTCTGGTGTAGGCCAGCAGCTACAGCTCTGATTAAGACCCCTAGCCTGAGAACCTCCATATCCTGTGGGAGTGCCCCAGAAATGGCAAAAAGACAAAAAAAAAAAAAAAAGGATAAAGCTAGGAGGGAATTTTGATGGGAAGGAAAGCATGACAATAAAGTGTATGTATCACTACGGACTGCTTATTAGTTTCAAGAGATAAAAACAAAACCATAATTGTAGAGTGGAGAATGAGACAACAGCCTGGTAGGTGATCAAAGTTAACATCCTCCATGGAAGGCAGATGACATAGCCCATGGAAGACATGATCTGACTCGGTGAGGATGAGCTGGGAGCATAAACAAAATCTCATCACAATGGAATCCCCAGAAAAACACAAAATGGGGGTTCTCATCATGGCTCAGTGGTAACAAACCCAACTAGTATCCATGAGGTTGTGTGTTTGATCCCTCGCCTCCCTCAATGGGTTAAGGATCCAGTGTTGCCATGAGCTGTGGTGTAGGTCACAGATGTGGTTCGGATCTGGCATGGCTGTGGTTGTGGGGTAGGCTGGCACTTGTAGGTCCAATTCGACTCTTAGCCCCAGAACTTCTGTATACTGCAGGTGCGGCCCTAAAAAGATATATAGGTAAATAAATAACACCACTGGCTTCATAATCTTAATTTTTAAAACAGAAAGAAAAACACAAAATGAACAATCTGCTATTTTTTAAAATGTCAAGGGGGACTATACTCTTTAAAGGTAGTAATGTCATAAAACACTGAAAAAGGCTGCAGAGAGCTCTAGACTAAAGGAGGCTAAAGAGACATAACTCACTGCAAACCTAAACCCTGGATGGCCCTGGGGAGGGGTCAGAACACTATAGAGGACATGCTTAAATCAATTGACAAAACACAAGCATTAACATAACAGTCCATTAGATTGAGATGCTATATCCATCAAATGTATGAAATCGATGACTATATTATGAGTATGTAAGTGAATAGCACTCTCTTGTAGGAAATGTACACTAAAGTGTTTAGCGATGAAGATATAGATAAGTTATATATGTAAGTTACCCTCAGTTGGTTCAGAATAATTGTGAGTGCATGTGGTGTGTACCTGGAGAGAAAACAAATGGTAGAGTGAATTGGAGTAAAATGTGATAGGTAAATCTGAGGAAACAGCATTAATGATATTCTTTAAACATTTTTTATTTTTGTAATTGTAAAGTTGTTTTTTTAAAAAGGTTAAAAAAGAATTCATAACTACAAACTCTTAAGTTCATGAACAAAATATAGGGTTTAGGAATGGGAAGTATAAAAATGAAGGCAGAAACATTCCAAGTGTCTTAATTTGGTGGAAGGGTAGACGAATTGATGAAGATAAATCTTTAGGGTGTCAATATGGCTATACGATTTAAGTGTATTTCTTCTCTTTTATTGCAATATAGTTGATTTACAATATTAATTTCTGTGCAGCATAGTGATTCAATTATATATATGTGTTCTCTATTTTACATCCTTTCTCATTATGGTTTATCACAGAATATTGAATAACATCCTCTGTGCTGAACAATAGGACTTTGTTGTTTATCCTTTCTCTAGAAAATAGTTTGCATCTATTACCCCAAACTCCCACTCCACCCCTCCCTACCCTCTTGGCAACCACAGGTCTGTTTTCTGTGTATGTTGAGTCTGTTTGTTTCATAAACATTCATTTGTGTGATACTTTAAATTCCATGTATAAGTGATATTATATGTATTTGTCTTTTTCTTTCTGATTTACTTCACTTAGAATGTTAATCTCTAGGACTATCTGTGTTGCTACAAATGACATTATTTTGTTCTCTTTAAGGCAGAGTAGCATTCTATTGTACCACATCTTCATTCACCTGTCAGTGGACATTTAGGTTGTTTCCATATCTTGGCTATTGTGAATAGTGCTGCAAGGAACATAGTGGTGCATGCGTCTTTGTGAATTGTAGTTTCGCCCAGATGTGTATGTGCCCAGGAGTGGGATTGCTGGATCATATGGTAACTGCATTTTTAGCTTTTTGAGAAGCCTCCCTACTGTTTATCTTAATGGCTGAACCAACTTATATTCCTCCCAACGGTGTAGAAATGTTCCCTTTCTCCACACCCTCTCCAGCATTTCTTATTTGTAGACTTTTTAATGATGGTCATTCTGACCAGTGGAGGTGATTATCTTATTGTAGTTTTGATTTGTGTTTCTTTAGTAATTAACAGTGTTGCTCATCTTTTCATGGACCTGTTGGCCATCTCTATGTCCTCTTTGACGAGATGTCTATTTAGCTTATCTGCCTATTTTTTTGTTGGGTTGTTTTTTGTTGTTGTTGAGTTACAGGAGCTATTTGTATATTTTGGAAATTAAGCCCTTGGTCACATCATTTGCAAGTATTCTCTGCCATTTCATAGGTTGTGTTTTCATTGTTCACATGGTTTCCTTTGCTGTGCAGAAGCTAGTGAGTTGGATTAGGTCCCATTTGTTATTTTTACTTTTATTTCTATTGCTTTGGGAGACAGACCTAAGAAAATATTCATATGATTTATGCTATAATGTTTGCCTGTATTGTCTTCTAGAAGTTTTATGGTGTCATGTCTTACATCATAAGACTTAAAAGCCATTTTGAGTTTATTTGTGTGTATGATGTGAGAATGTGTTCTAACTGCCTTGATTTACATGCAGCTGTCCAAGCTTCCCAACACCACTTGCTGAAGAGACTTTTTGTCATTGTATATCCTTGACTCCTTTGTGGTGGATTAAATGACCATTGGCATTTGGGTTTATTTCTGGGCTTTCTACTCTGTTCCGTTGATCCATGTCTGTTTTGTGCCATGCTGTTTTGATTACTGTAGCTCTGTAGTATTGTCTGAAGTCTGGAAGAGTTATGCTTCCTACTTTGTTCTTTATCCTCTTGGCAATACTGAAGCTTTTAGGGTTTCATATAAATTTTAGGATTATTTCTTCTAGAGTTCTTTGAAAAATGTCATGGGTAAACTGATAGGGATAACATTAAATGTGTAGGTAGCTCTGGGTAGTATGGTCATTTTAACAGTATTACTTCTCCCATTCCAAAAGCATGGGTATCTTTCTTTGAAGTGTCTTCAGTTTCTTTTTTTAATATCTTATAGTTCTCAGCATATTATTCTTTCAGCTACTTCATGAGGTTTATTCGTAAGTATTTTAATTTAATGTGGTTTTAATAGGTATTGTGTTTTTACATTCCCTTTCTCATATTCCATTGTTAGTGTAGAGAAATGGAGCCGGTTTCTATATGTTAATCTTGTATGCTGCTACCCTGCTGAATTCCTTTATCACTTCTAGTAGTGTTGCATGGATTCTTTAGGGTTTTCTATAAATAGTATCATGTGTTCTGCATATAATGACAGTTTTACCTCTTCTCTTGCAATTTGTATATATTTTCTTTCTTTTTCTTGTCTGATTGCTGTGGCTAGAATTTCCAATACTGTGTTGAGCAGAACTGGTGAGTGTGGGCATCCTTGCCTTGTTCTAGATTTTGGCAGGAAGGCTTTCAGGTTTTTGGCATTGAGTCTTATATTGGTTGTGGGTTTGTCATAAACAGTCTTTATCATGTTGAGATATGTTCCCTCTATACCCACTTTAGTAAGAGTTTTTATCATGAATGGATGTGGAATGTTATCAAGTGATTTTTCTGGCACCTATTGAGATGATCATGTAGGTTTTGTCTTTTCTTTCATTGATGTGGTGTATTATATTGTGTAATGTGTATATTGAACCATTCTTATGAATTTGAGATGAATCCAACTTGGTTGTGGTGTGTGATCTTTGTGTTGATAGATTTGGTTTCCTAACATTTTCTTCAAACTTTTTGCATCTGTATTCATCAAAGATATTGTCCTATAATTTTCTTTGCTGATGGTATCTTTGGTTTTGGTATCAGTAATGGTGGCTTCATAGACTGTCTTGGGGATTGTTTCCTCCTTGTCAGTCTTTTGGAAGAGTTTGAAGAGTATTGGTATAATTTTTTTCTCTATATGTTTAGTAGAATTTGCCTATGAAGCCATCTGGTCATTGACTTTTTTGTTTGTAGGTTTATTTTTAAATTACAGATTCTATTCAACTTCTAGTGATTGGTCTGTTTAAGATA
>CM052683.1:126468649-126497301 GCA_028533215.1 Babyrousa celebensis
CATGAGGATGCAGGTTTGATCCCTTGCCTCTCTCAGTTAAGGATCCAGCATTGCTCTGGGCTGTGGTGTAGGTCACAGGCATGGCTCAGATTTGGCACTGCTCTGTCCATGGTATATGCCAGCAGAAAACAGTTGTGATTTGACCTCTGGCCTGGGAACCTCCATATACCATGGGTGTGGCTCTAAAAAGAAAAACAAACAAACAAAAAACCCAAAGAATGTATTTGATTAGATATATTAGAAATCACTAATATTATTAGATTTTAACCATGAGGTGCATGGCTTTTTTAAAATATTTTTTGTAGCCACACACGTGGCACACAGAATTTCCCTCACCATGAATTGAGCCCATGCCACAGCAGTGACAATGCTGGATCCTTCACCTGCTGGGCCACAAGGGAATTCCTGCATAGCTTTTGAATACTCTCTTACTAAATGAGAAGTTAGCATAAGCCCTATGCTGCTTGCCAATGTTTGAGGAGGGAAATACTATCCTGCAGTTTCCTGAGTTGTAAACACACCTAGCCACTCTCTCCATAGAACACCATTTTTACTTGACTGGTACACATCTTGTAACTCAAACTTGAGTGCTTGGCAGATGTGTTCCTCAAAAACAAACACTGTTGGAGTTCCCATCGTGGTGCAGTAGTTAATGAATCTGACTGGGAAACATGAGGTTGTGGGATTGATCCCTGCCCTTGTTCAGTGGGTTAAGGATCTGGTATTGCCATGAGCTGTGGTGTTGGTTGCAGATGCGGCTCAGATCCTACATTTCTGTGGCTCTGGCATAGGCCAGTGGTTACAGCTCCGATTAGACCCCTATCCTTGGAAAATCCATATGCTGCTGGAGCAGCCCAAGAAAAGGTAAAAAGAAAAAAAAAACACTGTGTATATGTCTTTTCAAGGAAAATGACTGATAATGTTTGTTTCCAATGATAGAATTTGAGCTTTCAAGGAAAATTAGAAAACTTGGATCCATCATCATGAGTTTGATAGCTTTCCAATAGGTAAAAATCGTTTCTAATGACATCTGTAGTGATGTTAACAAATTAAATTTTAAAAATACTGTATGGAAGAGAGAGGCAAGATGGCAGAAGATTAAGAGACATGCTCACCCTCTCCCACAAACACATCAAAAAGAACACATCTACATGTAAAACACCTCACACAGGACATTAACTGTATGATGGCAGAGGTACTTAAACCTCCAAAAAGGGCAAGAAACTCTTGACATAATTAGGTAGAACAAAAGAAAAAGAGAGAGAGAGAGAAATGGAATCAGGATGGGACAAGCATTCCTGAAAAGGAGCTGTAAAAGAGGATGGCAACCTGGGAAGACAGCTAACCCACAGAAAGATCAGTGAAGTGAGAGGGATCTCAAAGATGCCAAGGAAAGTGCATCAGCAAGTCTGAGAACCAAAAAGGAGATGGAGAGAAGCACAGATCATCTGAACCACTGGCACAGACACCACAGCCTGAGAAGCTTGGGTGGGGCCTGGGCACTGAGACTTAGACTCCAGAGATCAGTTCCTGGGAGCAGTCTGGGGTTGGCAGTGTGGAGACAGCCTAAGAGTCTAGGTGCACCATGGGTGGTGGAAGCAGTACACTAATGGCTGGGGAGTGGAAAGCCACAGCAGAGGGAACACAGGAGAAGGTCAAGACCCACAGGAAAGATAGGCACTATTGTTGGGGAGGGGAGAGGAGAAGGAGCAGGCTACTGCCATAGAAAACTCCTGTGCCCCAGCTTGCATGTGCTTGACCCCCCACATCACAGAGTGTGGAGAATCCCCAGCATAGCAGCCCACCCAGTGGGAAGCAGAGAAGCCACACACAGACCCAGGGGAAGCTGCAGGACCCTGTGCAGGGCTCGGGGCACTCTCTGGTCTGCCCCAAACTGGGGAAGCCTTGCACTGATCTGCATATTTCTAGGCCACCTCACACCACAGGGGGCCAAGTGACCCACCATAGATTCTGCCTCTCAGGCACAGCCCCTCATGACCAGAAGTTCCTTGCTAGCCGACTGTAGACCAGGTGTCTCCAGCAGTGGGAAGCTGCTTGCTAACCTATGGTGGGCTGGACATGCAGGTGGTGGAAGCAAACCACCACAATTATCCCTCACTCCAGAAGTGGGTGTGGCCTACCACAGCTAGGGATATTTGAAGAAAAATCACCTGCAGCCCCAACCACTTCAGAAGGTATCACAGAGAAGGACACTACAACAGAATACCGCCTGATGTTACTCTTGCTCCTCTAGGGGAACACAGTTATGTGCTGCAGCTGCCACTGCCAAATGTTCTGGGATGGGCCCAGATGCTGGATCACTGTCCCTTCCTGGGACCCTGCAACTAAGAGTGCCTTGTTCAGCACATCCTGTGGGGGCTAAGCAGGACCAGGTGCTTCTTCAATGATTTACAGGGGGTGGGGGCAAACCACAGCAGTTATCTCTGGCTCCAGAGGTGGCAGTGGCCCAGCACCACTAGGGATTGGTGAACAGGCATCACATGCCACCCCATTCACCTCAAGGGTATCACAGAGGAAAGCATTGTGACCAAATCAACTATTGGTGCTTGTGAACCCTTGGGAACACATGGGCCCTTCTGCTGCCACCACTGAATGTTCAGGGAAGTAGTCATATGCCAGATCTCTGTCACTTTCCAGGATCCTACAACTAGGAACAGCCTGTGCAGCACCTCCTATGTGGGCTAAGTAAGATGGATCACTTCTTACATGGTCTACAGGTGGCAGAGGCAAACCACCACTGTTATCACAGAAGCTAAAGAAGATCATGACCTACTCCCTCTAGGGAGCCTTTAACAGGCACCACCTGAGGTTCCAGTCACCTCAAAGGAGGGCATTGCAATCAAACACAAGCCATTATTGCTCTCACCCCCCTGGGAACTCACACACCCTACTGAGCTACAACCAAATTCTCTGGTCACATTGCAGATCCCTCTAGAGCTCATTACCACTGCCCAGGGCCCTGAAAATATGAGTAACTTGTGCCACCTTCCTGCAGGTCTCTTTCTGTTGAGAGCCCAATGATGAAGCGCTGAATGCTGGCACTACCCATTGCCCCCTTCTCCCTGAAAACACACTGGGCATCCTGGGGATAACAGACTGCTTACACTGAAGAAAGAGACAGAAAAGATTCAAACTCCCTAACCAAAAAAAAATGGTAACCCTCCAAAAAAATACAAAGGGGTATTCTTGCATAGAAATAGACTTATAAGACTACAGTTTGGCTTGCCTAAATTCAAAGGAAAAACAAAAACAAAAACAAAAAATCACAAGCAAGATGAAGAAGCTCAGAAACCATTCCCAGATAAAACATCAGGAGAACTCTCCTAAAGTAGTCAACAATGAAACAGATCTCTGCAGTCTGTCAGATTTGGAGTTCAAAAAGGAGAGAATGAAAATACTGAAGGAATTAAAAAAGGATACGAACAATAATACATATTCCCTCAGAAAGGAACTAGAAAATATGAGGAGTCAAGAAGACCTAAAAAATTCATTTGCAGAGATACGAAATGAAATAAAGGCAATAAAGACAAGAATGAATAATTCAGAGGAACAAATAAGAGACATGGAAGATAGAATAATGGAACTGAGCCAAACAGGACAGCAGACAGAAAACCAAATGAAGAAACAAGAAAGCAATATAAGAGACCTATGGGATAATATAAAGTGGGCCAATCTACACATAAGAGGAATTCTAGAAGGAAAAGAAATAGAAAGGGGGATTGAAAATATAATTGCAAAAATTATGGCTGAAAACTTTCCAAAACTAAAGGATACTGATATCAAGATACAAGAAGCACAGAGGGCCCCAAACAAGGTGAACCCAAACTGGCCCACACCAAGACATATTATAATAAAAATGGCAAAAGTAAAGAGAGGATTCTAAAGGCAGCAAGAGAAAAGCAAAGCGTTAATTATAAGGGAACCCCAATAAGGCTATCAGCTGATTTCTCCACAGGAACACAGCAGGCCAGGAGGGAAGGGCAAGATACATTTAAAAAACTGAATGGAAAAAATTGGCAACCTAGAATACTTTATCCAGCAAGAGTATCATTTAAAAGAGAAGGGGAGAATTTCTCCAAAAATCAAAAGTTAAAAGAGTACAGCAATAACAAACCCTGTCTAAAAGAAATACTGAAAGGGCTTCTCTAAATATAAATAAATAAATAAATAAATAAATAAACAAACAAACAAATAAATAAATATCATTTGAGAACTATGTCTAGATACTCGTACTGCAACAGAACAAAGGGTGGGGGGGGAATGTATACATGTAATGATAACTTGATCCCCTTGCTATACAGTGGGAAAAATAAATTTAAAAAAATGACTTCAGTGACAAATAAATAAATAAATAGATAAATAAATGAGGAAAATCTAGGATGGAGGAAACCACAATTGGAAAGCAGTCACTTGAATAAGCCCACGTACTGATCTAAACTTGAAGATGTTAAAAGAAAAAGGAAAACATCAAATTCATAAAATGTGGTCGAGGGAAGTATGAAAAATTAGATTATTTTTCATTTTTTAAGGATGTGTTTGAGCCTATATGATTATCAGGTTAAAGCAAGCAGATATAGGAATGGGTTAACATACTTAAAAAACAGCGCATCCACAAATCAAAACTGAACATTACATTCACAAAATGTGAAAAGTATTCAAACAAAATAAATGACAATCATCCAACAAAAAAAAAAGGAAGAAAAGAGAAACATAGAATCAACTGGAAAACAAGGTTTAAAATGGCAATAAATATGTATCTATCAATAATCACCTTCAGTGTCAATGGACTGAATGCTCCAATCAAAAGACACAGAAGGGAAGATTGGATAAAAAAGCAAAAACCTTCAATATGCTGCCTACAAGAGACTCATCTTAGGGCAAAGGACACGTACAGATTGAAAGTGAGGGGATGGGAAAAGTTATTTCATGCCAATGGTTCAGACAGGAAAGCAGGAGTTGCAATACTCATATAGGATAAAATAGACTTTAAAACAAACACCATAAAGATAGACAAAGAAGGACCCTACTTAATGTCCAAAGGATCCATTAATGAAGAGGCTATTATAAACATCATTATATATGCCCCTAACTTAGGAGCACCCAGATACATACAACAAATACTAATTGACATAAATGGAGAAATTGATGGGAATACAATCATAGGAGGAGATTTTAACACCCCACTCACATCAATGGATAGATCCTCTAGACAGAAAGTGGATAAGGCAACAGAGATCCTAAAGGACACAATAGAAAAGTTAGACTTAATTAACATATTCACAACATTACATCTAAAAAAATCAGAATATATCTTCTTCTCAAGTGCACATGGAACATTCTCGAGAATTGATCACATATTGGGGCACAAAGATAAACTCAACAAATTTAAGAGTATACAAATTATTTCAAGTATCTTCTCTGATCACAATGGCATGAAACTAGAAATCAACCATAGGAAAAGAAATGAGAAAAAACCTACTACATAGAGACCAAACAACATGCTACTAAAAAACCAATGGGTCAATGAGGAAATCAAGAAGGAAACTTAAAAATACCTTGAGACAAATGATAATGAACACAAAACCACTCAAAATCTATGGGATGCTGCAAAAGCAGTGCTCAGAGGGAAGTTCATAGTAATACAGGACTTCCTCAAAAAAGAAGAAAAATCTCAATTCAAAAACTTAACTCTCCCCCTAAATGAATAAGAGAAAGAAGAACAAGAAAAACCTAAAATCAACAGAAGGAAGGAAATCATAAAGATCAAAGAGGAAATCAATAAAATAGAGATTCAAAAAACAATAGACAAAATCAATCAAACCAAGAGCTGGTTCTTTGAAAAGGTAAACAAAAGAGACAAACCTCTAGCTAAACTGACCAAGAATAGGAGAGAAAAAAAACAAATAAACAAAATAAGAAATGAAAAAGAAGTCATAAACAGATACTACAGAAATACAAAAATAATAAGAGAATACTGTCAACAATTATATACCAACAAATTCAACAACTTAGAAGAAATGGAAGTCTTTCTAGATGTACAGCCTGCCAAAACTGAATCAAGAAGAAATGGTTCAACTGAACAGACTGATCACTAGAAATGAAATTGAATATTTCATAAAAACTCTCCCTACAAATAAAAGCCCAGGACCAGATGGCTTCACAGGCAAATTCTACCAAACATACAAAGTGGTACTTATAACCATCCTCCTTAAACATTTTCAAAAGGTTGAAGAAGAAGGAACATTCCCAAAGACATTTTATGATGCCACCATCATCCTAATTCCAAAACCAAAGATACCACCAAAAAGAAAACTATTAGCAAATGTCTTTGATAAATATAGACACAAAAATTCACAACAAAATATTACCCAACTGAATCCAGCAACATATCAAAAAGATCATACACCACTACCAGGTGGGATTCATCCCAGTTTCACAAAGATGGTCCAACATATGCAAATCATTCAATGTCATAGAGCACATTAACAAAAAAAAGTCAAAGACCACATGATAATCTCAATAGATGCATAAAAAGCATTTTACAAAGTCCAACATTCCTTCATGATAAAAACTCTTACCAAAGTGGGTATAGAGGGAACATTCCTGAACATAACAAAAGCCATTTCTGACAATCCCACAGCAAATATGATACTCAATGGAGAAAAGCAGAAAGCGTTCCCACTAAAATTGGAAACAAGACAAGGATGCCCACTCTCACCACTGTTATTCAACATAATACTGGAGGTCCTAGCCACAGCAATCAGACAAATGAAATAAAAGGCATACAAATAGGAAATTATAAAAGTGTCACTGTATGCAGTTTACATGATACTATATATAGAAAAGCCTAAGGACTCAACCCAAAAACCACTTGAACTGATCAACAAATTCAGCAAAGTAGCAGGATATAAGATTAATATTCAGAAATCAGTCACATTTCTGTATACCAGCAATGAAATGTTAGAAAAGGAATATAGGAATACAATACCTTTTAAAATTGCACCCCCAAAAATCAAATATCTAGGAATAAACCTGACCAAGGAGGTAAAGGACTTATATGTCAAGAAACATAACACATTAATCAAGGAAATTAAAGAAGATGTAAAGAAATGGAAAGATATTCCATGATCCTGGGTTGGACAAATTAATATTGTCAAAATGGTGATACTACCCAAAGCAATCTACAGATTCAATGCAATCCCTATCAAATGATCCATGACATGTTTCACAGAACTAGAACAAACAATTCAAAAATTTATATGGAACAACAAAAGACCCAGAATTGCCAAAACGATTCTGAAGAACAAAAACCAAGCATGAGGCATCTCTTTCGAAGGCTTCAGGCAATATTACAAAGCCACAGTCATCAAAACAGTATGGTCCTGGTACCATACAGACAGACAGAAAAATGGAACAGAATAGAGAACCCAGAAATAAACCCTGACACCTATGGTCAATTAATCTTTGACAAGGGAGGCAAGAACTTAAAATAGGGAAAAGACAGTCTTTTCAGCAAGCATTGCTGGGAAACCTGGACAGCTGCATGCAAAGCAATGAAACTAGAACACACCCTCACAACATGCATGGGAAGAAACTCAAAATGGCTGAAAGACTTAAATAGAAGACAAGACGCCATCCAACTCCTGGAAAAGAACATAAGCAAAACATTCTCTGACATCAAACTTACAAATGTTTTGTCTCCCAAAGCAGTATAAATAAAAGCAAAATAAATGAATGAGACCTAATCAAACTGACAAGCTTTTGCACAGCAGAGGAAACCAAAAGGAAAACAAAAAGACAACTTACAGAATGGGAGAAAATTGTTTCAAATGATGCAAGTGACAAGTGCCTAATCTCTAAAATATACAACTCAACAGTGAAAAAGCCAACAACCCAATGGAAATATGGGTAAAGGACCTGAATAGACATTTCTCCAAGGATGATATACAGATGGCCCACAAGCACTTGAAGCAATGCTCAACATCCCTGGTTAGTAGATAAATGCAAATCAAAACTACCATGAGATACCACCTCACACCAGTCAGAATGACCATCATTAAGAAGTCCACAAATAACGAATGCTGGAGGGCTTGTGGAGAAAAGGGAACCCTCCTGCACTGTTGGTGGGAATGGAAGCTGGTACAGCCACTATGGAGAACAGTATGCAGGTACCTTCTAAAACCATACATAGAACATATGCCCCAACAATCCCACTCTTGGTCATATATCTGGACAAAATTTCCTTAAAAAAGACACATGCACCCGCATGTTCATTGAAGCACTATTCACAATAGCCAAGACATGGAATCAACACAAATGTCCACTGATAGATATTTGGATCAGGAAGATGTGGTTTATATACACAATGGAATACTACTTGGCCATAACAAATAACAAAACAATGTGATTTGCAGCAACTTAGATGGAACTAGAGACTCTCATCTTGAGTGAAGAAAGTCAGAAAGAGAACAGCAAGTATCATATGATATGACAAATCTGGAATCTAATATACAGCACAAAGGAACCTTTAAACAGAAAAGAAAATCATGGACTTGGAGAATAGACTTGTGGTTGCCGAGGGGGAAGGGGAGGGAGCAGGAGGGATTGGGAGCTTGTGATAAATAGATGCAGAATATTGCCTTCAAGATGGATCAGCAATGGATTCCTGCTGTGTAGCACTGGAAACTCTGTCCAGTCATTTATGATGGAATGTCAGAAAAAAGAATGTATACATGTTTGTGTAACTGGATCACCATGCTGTACATAGGACTATATATATATATATATGATACAAATAAAAATAAAAAAATATTTTCTGATAGAAGATGTCAACATTTGCAATATTAGCAAAACTTAAGGGATGAATCTTTTTCCATGTGACCCATACAGGATGTTACAAAGTTTTACATGGATGGATGATCCACTCAAAGTGTAAAATGGGCCAATAGATTTTAATAAATACAGTAGGATAAGCTTGTTGATATGGTTTCAGATTCCACATCACAGCTCACCTTTCAGAAAGCATCATTTATTAAAATTTGCTGTTGGTATCTGTATTAATTTCACAGGCTAACAAAACAAGCTACCACAAACTTGGTGGCTTAGAAAAAAAGTTGTGTTACACCACAGTAGAGTCTAAAAATCTGAAATTGAGGTGACAGTACATTCATGATTTTCCTGAAGGCTCTAGAGGAAAGAGCCATCCTTTCTTCTTCCCCAGAAGTTCCTTAGCTTGTGGTAGCATAGTTCCTATTTTGGCTTCCATCTGGAGATAACATTTTCACAGTGTCACTTTATGTTGTTTCTTCCCATAGATGTTGGTACCTGAATTTCACTCTTTTTGTCTTTTTAGAGCTTCACCTGATGCATATAGAAGT
This sequence comes from Babyrousa celebensis, assembly GCA_028533215.1. NCBI lineage: Eukaryota > Metazoa > Chordata > Mammalia > Artiodactyla > Suidae > Babyrousa > Babyrousa celebensis. Next base: position 126,478,048 of record CM052683.1, read on the forward strand.
TCCCAGGCTAGGGGTTGAATTGGAGCTGTAGCTGCCAGCCTAATCCAGAGCCACTCCAACTTGGGATCTGAGGCAGCCTGTGACCTAAACCACAGCTCATGGTAAAGCCTGATCCTTAACCCACTGAGAGAGGCCAGGGATCAAACCCATGTTCTCATGGATTCTATTTGGATTCAGTATTGATGAGCCATGACAGAAACTTCCCTGAATTTCTCTTTTCTAAGGGCACCCATCATCATGAGTTAGGACCCACTCTAATCCCCTCATCTGAACTGGATTAAATATCTATAGGTTCTACTTCCAAATCATCAGCATTCTAAGGTATTCTGAGTCAAGATGTAAATGGATTCCTTTTTCAGAGAGAACACAATTGAACCCATAACAGGAGAAGAAGACCTGAAATTATCTAAAAAAGCTAAGGAAAGACTTCTGGGACTGACACATAATCTGTGTGAGGCCAGGTTTTCTTCATATACTGCACCAATACAATATATCATAACAGAAGGAATGCAAAAACCACATATAAGAATACAGCTGCTTTCTTCTATTAATGCAATTAGAGATTTGCCAAAATCTCTATATAAAATACTGCCTCTGTTCATTCATTGTTTGTATTTTAGAAAATGTGATTGTCATTTATGTGAATATATAATAGATTTACTATTGTTTTGAATGAGTAAATATTCTTTAAAATTGTTTTCATTTATCATATAGCACATATTGACTGGCAGGGTAAATATTGACAAATAAAACCTCTTTGGTTGGAGAACTGCAGTATGGGTACCTTAATAATTTTATGAGTATAATCTACCCTTAAGGGCTATTGGCCTGTGTGCACCTGTGCAGTATTCCAAGTGTTCCATATTTGCTACAAATATCTTTGAACCTGTCAAGGTCAGGAGTTGTCCAATTTATAATTCTTTAGTAGTTATTCTTTGGCTGGACCTATGGAGACTCACCATGTTCATGTGCAGATTAGAATTTGGCAAGTGACTCCAATGAATCCCTCTATATAAGAAGCCCATTTTGTGTGTAGCTCCCTACTCTGCAGATCTCTGTCCCTCATAATCCAGCTGCTTCAGGCTCCCTGGATGCTGTACTGTTCCTCTGTGCTCTGAGACTACTGTGTCCCCACCCCCCTTTAGAGGCTTGATAAATACCTCCAGGTAGAAGGCTCTTTAACCTAGATATCTGGAAGACAGAGCACTATGTAGACTGCTTTCATCATCAGGCTTATTGTTCTGATTTTTTGTCAAACTACAGACACCACTGCCCACCACCCCCCATGATTAGAATGTGAGCTCTATGAAGGAACGTAGTTTTGTCTGTCTTGTTCACTGATGTACCTGGAACAGTGCCTGGAACATAGGAGATGTTTATACCTAGCTCACTAAATTCAAGCAAGCTGTGAATTTTCATGCCTGTTGTTATAGGACCTGCATTCAAATATTTGATACAGATTTTAAGTAAACATTTAAATTATTTATGTCACATGTGCTATCCTCCACTGGTATGGGTTAAGAGCTGAAGCTGGCTGTATGTAACAATACAGCTGATATATATATATAGAGAGAGAGAGAGTTGAGATTTGAACCCAGATCTCTCATACCCCAGTCCAAGGTACTTTAACACTAGATTCAATGCCTTCTTGAGGACCAGTGAGGAAAACCGGTCTATAGTCTTGTACCTCTGAGCTACTCTATTGCATCATTTAACATCATTAAGCATCTCAAATAACCTGGCCCAAAGCAGCAACATTTCAGCAGAAATCAATATATTTTAGATTTTTCTAAAAGCAGAAAGATCCTTTTAATTGGCTTATGCAATTCGAGCACGTAATGACTTTTAAAGAAAATGCCACAGCAGATGGCATTCTGATGCCTTGAAATGGTGGTTTGATGGGAACAACAGTGAACATGAAGAGGACATATGATTTAAAGAAAGCTGTGTTGGAGTAATGTGTTGCAGATATCACCTCACTTCTGTTAGTATGTCTACAATCAAAAATACAAGAGATAGCAAATGTTGACAAGGCTGTGAAGAAAAGGGAATCCTTGTATTCTTTCAGTGGAAATGATCATTAGTACAGCTCTTCTGGAAAACAATATGCATATTGCTAAAAAAAAAACAAGAACCATTCTGTGATCCATCAATCCCAATTTGGGGTATATAATAAAATTAAATGAAATCCAGGTCTTTAAGAGATATCTGAACTCCTATTTTCACCACAGCATTCATCAAAAAAGCCAAGTTATTAAAAAATAACCAATCATTAACTGATTTATGGATGGAGAAAGAAGATGTGGTATATAAATACAATAGCCTGAATGCAGTATTATTCAGCCATGAGAAAAAAATGAAATCCTGCCTTTTGTGAAAATATTATGCCCTCCATTATGCTGGAGGGCATTATGCTAAGTAAAATAAGCCAGAAAGAGAAAAGAAATATTGTATGGTAACCCTTATATGTGGAATGTAAAAAAAAAAAATGTCAAACTCGTAGATGCAAAAAGTCAAATAGTAGTTATTGGGGGCTTCCAAGTGGAGGATGGAAGAGAAGAGAGAAATGGGGGATGTTGGTCAAAGGATACAAAGTTGCAGTTATGCAGGATGAATAGTCTAGAGGTTAATGTATAGGTATGATGACTAATATTAACAATACTCTATCAAACACTGAATGTTCTAATAGAGTGGATTTTAAGTGAGCTTATTTCATACAAAAATGGTATCTATGAGTGGAGGTGACATTTATTAATTGACTTTACTGTCGTTATCATTTCACCATACATTTGTATCTCAAATCCTCATGTTGTGCACCTTAAATACATAGTTTTTCTTTAAAAATACATAAATATGAGTTCCAGCTGTAACACAGTGTATCAATGGTCTGGTTTGTCTCTGGGGTGTTACCTGTCAATCCCCAGCCCAGCACAGTGGGTTGTGAAACCAGTGTTTCTGCACCTTTGGCAAGGATTTTGGGTATGGTTTGGATTCAGTCTCTGTCCCAAGAACTTCCATGTGCCACAGATGTGGCTAAAAACGAATATTAAAAAAAATAATAAATATACTGCTGAAAAACTAGTCTGATATGTGCAACTTACTTCATAGTGTATCACAGAAATTGATGGGTTTATGGGTGTATAATTGGATAGATTCTTAAATTATTCTTGCAGATTTATTCTAAGTATTTTGCTCAAAGAATTACCTCACATATTTATTTTATCACCTTTACAAATATACTTTTTCAAAACTTTGCTTTGAAGTGTGGAAAATTTTGACAGAAATATTAATGAATACCCAGTGTGGGGATCCAGTAACTATTTACTTTAAGTTGTTCTTAATATTTGAGACTTTCTTCTCCGTCCTATTTCATATTCTCTTAATTATAAAATTCTTAGATGAAGGTATGACTTAAATCAGTGAAGTGAAAAATATTATTTAAAGGGGTCTTGCAAACACCAAAAAATATTGTTATTATTATTTTTTTTTTCTTATTTGTCTGCCCGTGGCACATGGAGTTCCCAGGCCAGGGATTGGATCCAGGCCTCAGTTGCCACCTATGTCAGCTGTGGCAGTGAAGGATCCTTTAGCACACTGTGCCTGGTTGGGGGATTGAACCTGCTTCCTGGCAGTGCAGAGACACCACCTATCCTCTTGTGCTATAGTGGGAACTCTAAAATGCTACTTTGAAGATTATATACTTTTATTTGTACTCATCATTTTTGCTATTATGGATATTTTAACTTGTGAAATAATAGTATTAGCACTAAAATAGAATGTTCAGCATGACCAAAGCCAGATGGTAAGTGGATATAGGCATGCTTGTTGAAAACATCAATTGAGTTCTAATTTGTAGGTACTTGTTAGCTTCTCATCCATTTCTGACATTGATGTCTGCTGATTGCACTGCTGTTGATGGAGATTCTGTGATTTACATAGTGGTGGGAACACAGTGATGCTGTTGATTAAGAAGGGTAATTATTATTTCTTAGATGAAAGAATATTAAGTGATTGTTCAACTCTATTTCATAGATCCCATGAAGAAGCTGCCCAGAGGGAAGGAGAAGGCTTATGATATTCATTTCCACCAAATATAACAGCTTTATTTTATAGATTTCTTTCCTTCCTTTTGTTTATCATCTTTCCATTTAAAATTTCATCTAAGCAACAGTTTCTAGGATCAAAAGCTAGTTGTAAAATTCCATTATAGATAAATCACAGTAACCAAAAATAACATGAGATGGTGTTGAGGACTTATTCATCATGTTTAGTCAGTTTTTGATGTAATAGAAAAAAACATCTGGCTTTATGGTTTAAAGTGGAAAAAGCAGGAAATTGAATCAAATGCAAAATGTTCACTTTTTTGTATATGTACACAGACACACACACATTAAAAACGACTAGAAGTAAATGCCAATATCTTAACTGTGATTATATCTGGGGAATGGGATATTATGGTATATTTAAATTTTCTTTGTAAATTTTCTGAAACAGACTTGCACTAATTTTACATTCTGAGGGAATGGACATTTCAAAAACTAAACAGTATATGTTAAAATATTATTTTGACAATATTTAAATTTTGTTTCTCCTGATAACATAAATATCTGGATTTTTATGTGCTCTAAGTTTAGCTTGGTACTTTTCTGCTTTAGCCTGATATAAATTAAATTATCTTAAAATACCAGAAGCATGAAGTCACCTTTTGGTTCAGTGGGTGAAGGATCCCACATTGCCACAATTGCTGCACAGGTTTGATTCCTGACCTGGAAACTTCCACATGCCACTGGTGGTCAAAAAACAAAACAAAACAAAACCTCAAGTAAAATAGCCCAGGACACTTTTACTAAACAATAAAATATTGTTTATTTATTTTATATGGTAAGTGAAATTTGGAAGAGAATCTTCATGTTAAAAACCAGATACTACTTTTCCTTTACTAAATATTGAGGAGGAAATGGTATCTTTCTCTTTTTTAAAAAATATTAATAATTTCTATTTAATTAGAAAGCAAAGAGACAAATATCAATCTGAGGAAATATCATCTATACATATATAATGAACAAAGTATTATAATATATAATTAATAAAGAATTCCTATAAATCATTAAAAAATAGATGAAGCAACCAAATAGATAAATGGGTTAAACACATGGATAAATATTCCACAGAACAGAATATATGAAAATTTAAGCATATTACATAATTTTTAGAAAATGCAAATTAAATGACAAAACATGTCACTTTTGTCTGATGACATCAATGGTTGTTAAGGTTGCAAAGCAGGAAAAACTCATAATAAACTGTTACTGAAAATTTAAAGTGATATCTGTGCTTTTAAAAATTACAGATTTTAATTTAATACTTTATTAAAGAAGTTAATTTTAATTACTAAATTTGCTTTTTTATTTAATGATTTTTATTTTTTCCATAAAAGCATAAATTAATGTTGAAGTTTATCAAATGGTATCTTTCCTAAATGTGCAACTTAGGAGAGCTTGTATATTGTCTGGAAAAGAAGGCAGCTGTAAGATTGTTAAATTAAGTTGTGAAAGTACATACCTTGCATTTTCAAGTGAAAATTTAAAACATTAGTGTTATTTGTGGAAAAAAACTGGCACAGGTTTCTATGAAAACATCACAGTTGGAGTGGAGTTCCCTTTTCTGTTCTCCCTTATAGCACCACCACAGGAGGGCTAATGTGCTGCATTCAACAGTGGCAATTTTACATTTATTTCTGTGATTCTTTGAATTCATTCATCCTTCTCACTGGACACTAAACTCCAAAGAGCAGAAGCCTTTCTATTTTTTTTCTACCTTCTATTATTTCTGAAACCTCTCTGCTTAGCATGTAGTATAGGATAAATAAATATCTGTTGAATGAGAAAATAAATATGAAAAATGAGAATATACTATGAGTGTATTGTTTTGGAGCTTTTACAATTTCTCTTCTAGTTTAATATGTTACCTCAAAACTAATGTATCATATGTTGTTGAGATAATACCTTTTTCATCCTAAATGTGAGAGGTGATGACAGTGAAGGAGAGAGCCTTCCCTTTTTAAAAGAAAAAAATTCATTAGTAGTTTTAATAAAAGCATCAAGGTTTCTGAATTTTCTAAACATAGTCAATCATTTTAAGTTATAGTGACAAATTGGTTAAGTGTTGGGGACCTGGAACATGGGGTCCTTTGCTCCAGTGGCTGCAATTCTTACACCTGGATGAACATCTCCTTAAGTGTTTTTTTTTTTTTAATGTTTCTAAAAACATTTAAAAAATACATACAACAAGCTATAAGGACTGAAGGTAACTCTGGACATGGAGAGTTGGGGCCAATTAGGACTGAGAAGATACAAAATAATCAGGGAGTTCCTGTCATGGCTCAGCAGAAATGAATCTGACTTGCATCCATGAGGACATAGTTTTAATCCCTGTCCTTGGTCAGTTGGTTAAGGATCCAATGTTAATCTGAGCTGTGGTGTAGATTGCAGACACGGCTCAGATCCCACATTGCCGTGGCTGTGGCATAGGCCAGCAGCCACTGCTCCAATTCAATCCCTATCCTGGGAAGCTCCATATGCCATGGACCCAGCCAGAAATAGATACACAAGAATCTAAAAACCCAACTGCCACTTCTTAAGAGCCCAGTGAAAAAGTAGGGTGTGGGGAGCAAAAGCAAATACTATGCCTGCCCCTGCACACAGTACCACCAAAGTGGTGGGCAGACTAGCTCAGCCACCCCTCTGGCCTGACCTCTGGATCTGCCCATCCCTTCTCCTATATAAGGAACCAGCTGTCCCCCCACCCCCAGAAAGGGGCAAGCAAGGGAACCTGTTTGTTGTGCCTACCCTCCACCCCTGAGGCAGGACTGGCCCCTATAAAGCCTAGCCTGAATTTTCCTGCCTGGCCTCTTATTAATTTCCATTTTTTAAGGAGGTGAAGGGCCAAGCATGGTTACACTGCAGCAGGAGGTTCAGGTGGGTGCTTATCACCCATGGGGAAGCTGCATTAGGTGGCCCCAGAGATGCCCTGATCCTCTGCCAGAAATGGGATGACTGCCCAAAATTTGTTGCCATAAAGTCTCTAACCAACATGGGTTCTTGGTGTCCTTAATCAATGAAAATTGAAGAGGCCACACAGAAATTTAGGAAATCATTATTAGGCCCCCTCCTGCACTGGGGAGAATGAAAACATAAAATGAGTTCATTTGCTCCCTTGCTGGATGTGTGGGGAGCTGGTTCCTTATGTAGAGTGAGGGTAGAGGCAGGTTCAGGGGTCAGGCCAGAGGGGTGGCTGAGGTAGTGATCTGGCCACACCATTGGTGGTGCTGTGTTCAGGGTACATGTGTAGTACCCTGCTTCTGCTTTCCACACCATGCTTCAGCTATGGGCTTGTTGTCAAAAGTCCCTCTGTCCAATGCACAGTAAGCCTAAACAAATCAAAATGTCAGTGTTTAGAGCATAGAAAGCTATATTGCAGGGCCATGCAGGGAGATGAGTGGCTTGTGCCCCCCAAATATCCCAAATTCCCTGAACCAAAATTCCAAAGTATTTTTATTTGCATTTATAAAATATTTATTTATTTTTAGCCACCCTGCAGCGTATGGAGTTCCCAGGCCAGGGATCAGATTGATCCCTACTTGTGATGCAGTTGCATCTGCAACAATGTTGGATCCTTAACCCACTGTTCTGGGCTGGGAATTGAACCTGTGTCCCAGTGCTCCAGAGACCCCACCAATCTCTTTGTACTGCAGTGGAACTCTGCAAAGAATTTTAAATGCAAGGGGACAAAGGGGCATGGTTGGGTGATGCAAACTTCTTGGTACAGAAATTCTTTGTTCTTGTGGCTGCCCAAGGAGGTCAGGTCAGGATGTTCCTGGAACATCAAACAAGATATATGTTAAACTTCAGAGAGGAGTTAAAACAGAGGATCTGAGGGATGGGCCTGCCCCAAGAAGGCCCCATAAACTCCTGCTTCATTTCAGACACTTCAGAAGTGCCAGATGGGTTTTTAGAATCTTTGTAATTTTTGGCAGATAATTTGTCCCAACTATTGCATGTTGCTGTTATTTTTAGTCACTTATAGTTACTTTGTACTTTGTTGCTCAAGAAGATGTTTGTCCAGATAAAGGCACTGCAGCCAAGGGTCTCAGGTGCCAGCCTGTCTCAGTGGGACAGAAGTTCAAAGGTTTTGCTGAGTGTTCTTTGAATGGTCAATTTTGGGTGGATTTCTGATTGTTTGGCTGCTCACAGGATTCCCTCTCAGACCCACAGCCACACTCATGTTTCCACTCCTCCCCTCCAGGTGCTAGTGTAAGAAACCAGAAAGGCCCCTGACAAACATATTGCTAGGTTAGGTCATGGAATCAATAGCTTGATGCTTTACCTTCAGCTCACACAGTGCATGTCTTTCCATCTTCTAGAAGAGTCTATGGAAAGATGATCTCTGGCTTTAATGTGATCTGCATTTCTTACAAATTAAAGGTAAAAGTAAAAAGAAATACCTTAGAACAAATGCTACTTCAACATTTGTATCCTCTAGTATTTGTAACTTACTCTTGTTCAGCACTGACTGGAATTGGCTGTGATTTTGTGCTTCTGGACCAAAACGATCTATCTGGATATGCTGCCCATAATGAGCTATAATAAATTCACTTTTTTTCTGTGTCAATATATGTTATGCAGAGAGTGAGGATATGAGTGAACTCTGGTAGATAAAGAAAAGTGGTGAAATAAATACAGGTGAGGGCACATAAAACACAAAAAGAGGAACTAGTGGTTCCTTCCTTTTTGGGTGGTGGGAAGAGCAGAGTGTCCCTTCCCTGACTCCTCACACAGGGCTAGTTACTGACACCCACCCAGGATGTGGATACCTGCACAGACTAAATTACAAGAAGGAACTCAGTGGCAAGAGGAAGAAGGGCCACACTTTTACTGTGAATGTAGTATGAGGGCTGCCTGAAGTGACTAAGAACTTGGTGCAGAGAGGCTCCTAAAAAGATAAATGACACAGTCCCTGAGAGTAGCACGGCCTGGACAAGAGCATGAATGGAAGCCCACACACCTCACATCTAAATCACTATGCTAGTTCATTGGCTATTAACTAGGACAGATTCTACTCTCTTATCTTGAAAATATCCATCCATATAGGTACATATGTACTGTAGTGGGGAGGGGGAAGGGCCCTCCCAAACAAAGGGAAAGCCACATGCAACATTAGTACCTGTACACACATGCACAGTTCAGTAACAATGTAACAACCTGAATCCATGGATGCAAGCATATCTATAACTGTCCACTCAGAAATTATAGAATGAATGTTACCTTATAAGGGGATAAAGGGTACAAAGTGAAAAAGAAAAAAATAACAGAGGGTATATAAGAGAGCACCCCACTGAATTTGGGGCTCAGCCTTTGCATATGAATCTGCTGAGCCAGTGCTGGCAGGAATAAATGCTGCTTCCTGGTAACCAGCCTTAGTGTCCCATTTCTCTATACATTAAGTCCTGGAATATTCTTGGGGGCTCATCCAGGATACACAGATGGTGATTTTACCTCCTTTGTCACTGGGATGCAACCCCTGGGACACAGGGGGAGGTGAGCTCCCCTGGCACCAGTGGACCAATTGATCTGTAGGAGACTAGCCTTCCCATTGTGTCAGGACATTGACCCCTAGAGCACAATGCAACACAGTGAGGCCCAGCAACAAGCCAAGGGAGCACTGCCCATTACACTGGTAAGAACCCATGTTCAATTTTGTGGCCTGCCCCTAAGAGGCAGAAGGGGAGCAAGATCACCTCCCAGAGTTGCCCTGGTAGTTTCACATGAGTTCTCATAGTGGAGAGAGTTGATGAAACTGCAACTCTAAGGCACTGGGCAGTGGGTTGGAGAAGTTGTGTGAATGCAAGTGAATGAGACAGACAACAGAAGAGTTCCAACGCCACCAGACAGGCTGTAGTGAGTGTTGAGTCCCAATCTGTGGTTCCATGGTGATCCTCATATGGCTTATGGTGCCCCTCTTTGGAGGTATCCTCATGTTGGGGTTTATGCAGTCCTACCAATGCTAAGAGTTGCCTGAAATATATCTATGAAGAGAGTGGCTGGAGATAGATGAAGTGAATGATGACTGCTTCCCTTTCCCCTCCTTGTGTGTGACTGCCATCTTTTAAGGGGAAGAAATGGGTGTAACACAGAGTAAATATACCCCCTTGGAGTGTAAGGTAAAAAAATTTCAATGTGATTATGGTACTAAGATAATTCCCAGGAAAGCTCTGGACATTCTGTGAAATAGATCAGCCTTCATTCAGGGTGGGTTGGCCTTCTGAGGGGTCACTAGATTAAAGAACTAGTTAACAAAGGGTTTAGAGTCATCAGAGACAGTCCAGGGCATAAATTCCCCTACATTGACTGCTGGCACAGTATGGTCCTTTCTTGGCCACCTTGGCTAAAAGCCTATCTGGAAGAAAACTATAAAATCCTGATGGCTCATGTAACAGCTCTCTCAAAATGCCAGTTGTAACCTGAAAAGCCTGTTTTATCTGAGGCATCAGAGGAAATCCTCCCATCTTATACACCATTGTAGCCTCTGCTGCTGCCTGCACTTCCAGCAGCCAAGGCCAGACTAGAAGCACTACATCCCCTGTGAACAGCCTACCCCTTCACTCACCTATGATATCATCAATAGCCATCTGTCCTGAGCCTACAATGTGCCAGTCAGAAGGCAACCAAAAGGTCAGGCCAGCAGGGACATCTCCTCTCACCATGATGCCAGGGGACCCTGCAGATGCCATGGAGAGAGACAAGAGGGCCTGTATATTTTCATCAAGAGGGTCAAATTTGAGAAGGCCAATGTGTTTTTGTGTATCAACCCTTCACCACCACTGACCTCCTCAATTGGAAAAATCATACTATCTCCTACACTAAAAAGCCCCAGGCTATGATTCATCTAGTGAATTGCATCATTCAAGCCCACAAGCCTACCTGGACTGATTGCCGTCAGCTTCTTCTGACTCTTTTTAACATTGAAGAATGGTGCCAAATTACTGAGGCAGATTTAAACTGGTTAAAACAAATCAAAACAAAACAACAAACAAACAAACAAAAAAACCAAAGGAAAACAAAAAAATTCCACTGTAGGGACAGTAAATGTGCAGACTTACAACCAGAGCCAGTTCCCTAAGGAAAAATCCCCAATGGGACCCTAATAATGCCTGGGGATTTCAAATGCTCAAGCACCACCAAGAGACTCTTTTAAACAACATGAAGGAAAAAAGGCTATAAACATGACAAAACTTCAGAGGTGCTCCTCAGAGAGATCCCAAGCCAATTTTATAAAAGGCTATGTGAGGCATTCCATCTGTAGACCCCTTTTGACCCATAAATGACTAAAAGACAGCAGATGATCAATGCAGTCTTCATGAGCCAGGCACACAAAGGGACATCTGACACAAACTCCAGAAGTTAGAGGGCGTTGAAGACATGAATGCTAGACAGTTGCCAAGGATAACAACCAAAGTGTTTGTCAATCATGACCAGGCAGCACTAAAGGCTAAAAACAAAAACAAAATGCAAAAAAAAAAGGAAATCTTACTGGCCACTGTCTTGGTGAAGAAAATGGCAGGTGCCCCTCAGGGCTGAGGTGAAGGACAGAAAGAGGGGCAACAAGGAGGACCATCTTGCCCAGGGCCAAAACTGGGACAAAACCAATGTGCCTACTGTCACCAGGAAGGCCACTGGAAAAATGAGTGTCCTCAATTGTGAAATGATTCCCAGTAGGGATGTAAGCAGAGGGGTAGAGGCCAGGTGGTCCAGGGATGACATCAGCTGGCCCAACAGCCACATGGGAACCATGAAATTGATTTTGTTGGGTGGGCCACTATGGGAAACTGTGAGGAAAATTAAGACAGACTGGGCTCCATTATGTTAGGCCCCCAAGAGCCTATGGTCCAAATGAAAGTAGGAGGCTGGTCCATTTATCTCATGGTAGATACTGGGGCAGAACACTCAGTGGTAACTCAGCCTATGGGCCCACTTTCACAGAGACAACGACCATTGTAGGGGCCACAAGCAACCAAAAATGATGCCCCTTCCTGTTGTCTTGATGATGCACTTTGAGGGGTCATGAAGTCATTCATGAATTTCTACACCTCCCCGACCATCCTGTGACTTTGATGTGATGGTCCTGTTGGGAAAGCTAAAGGCCTAGATTTGTCAAAAAAAAAAAAGTTAAATACCTTGGCTTTCACATATGTTAGGGACAACATCAATTTGGCCCTGAGAGAAAGTGGGCTGTCTGTTCAATCCTGGTTCCCTCCACCTCATGCCGCATTCAGGAATTTCTCAGGGCCACAGGTTTCTACAGGATCTGGATGCCCAAATTCTCCATTTTGGCACCTCCCCTCTTTACGAGGCCATAAAGGAGAGAAAACAGGAAACTTTGTTGTGGGAATAAGTGCAACAGAAGGCCATTAAAGAAATTAAGCAGGCCCTCACCAATGTGCCAGGATTATGGTTCCCAGACATGGCCAAGCCCTTCTTCTTTTACATGCATGAGCACACTGATGTCATGGTAGGGGTCTTAACTCAAATGTTGGGATCATGGCTTTGTCCAGTGGCATACCTTTCTAAGAAACATGACTCTGTTGCCCAAGGGTGGCCACCTTGCCTGCGGGCACTTGTGGCCACAGCGATTTTAGTGTTGGAAGCTGATAAACCAAATATAGGACAAGAGTTAACAGTCCTAGTGCCGCACTCGGTACTAATATTAATGGACTATAAGGGACAATACCGGCAGACTAACCTGAGGTGATTAAATATCAGGGGATGTTATTTAAAAACCCACATTCACCTAGGGGTAATGAAGGCTCTTAAACCCTAGAGCCCTACTGCCTGTTGGGCCCAGCAGGTCATATCATAATTGTATTAAAATCATGGATAAAATATTCTCCAGTCAACTGGATTTAATGGAGTAGGATTTGCTGCAAAAATAGTGCAATAGGTGACAAAGGGATTAAAAATCACCTGGAAGTTGCCTGTTGGCCCCAGAACTCCAGAAAGGTGGAAGAGAAGAACTGGATTCAGAAACTGCAATTAAACAAACTGTGCCAGGAGACACATCTTCATTGGCACCAGCTCTTGCCAGTAGCCTTGCTAAAAATTAGGTCTAGCCCTACTAAGCAGACTGGGTTTTCTCCCTATGAAATCCTTCGTGGGTGTCCCCTCCTCTCATTAAATGCTATAAGTGGGGACTTAAAACTAGGGAACCTCACCCTGAGGCAACAGATGCAGGCACTAGGTTCCACCCTGGCCACCCTCCATCAGTGGGTTATGGAAAAATCACCTGTAAGTCTAACCACAGACACCCACCTCTTCAAACCAGGGGATGCTATATGGGTAAAAGAGTGGAATGTCCAGCCATTAAAACCTCTTTGGAGGGGCCAATTTACTGTTATTTTATCCACCCCTACTGCAGTGAAGGTGACAGAAATGGCTCCTTGGATTTACCAGAGCAGAGTAAAACCAACATCACGAGACTGGGAGTCCATCCCTGATCCCTCGACACTGTGCAAGCTGACCATCCAATAGAAGGAAGCTGCAGCATCAGGAACCCATGAGGACAACAGCCCTGCTCTAGTCACTCTGGAGCCTGACTAGTCTACCCATGGCAGAAGCTTGAGAAATCAGCCTCCAGATGGGATAAATAGACTGTGTCAATTTCTCATTTTTGTCCCCTTATTGTGATGCACTGCCATCACTTGTACCTGTCTGTTACTGTTGCCATTGTCCTAATCTTTACCCTATGGCTGGTGGAAACTGCTCTGGCCAATTAGAAATGTGGCAAAAGTTTCCTGCTAATGCTCTGCTTCATCTTCTGGGTATGATGTTTTGTTGTTATTGGTTGCTTCTGGTCTGGGCCCCTTTTTTCCACTTTTGTAGACTCCAATTACACCCCTTGTGATAAGTGTATCGAAAATATTTGGTATTGGGGGAAGGTTGGATCATCCTTCACCTCCTATGCCTACCAACCAGCTGCTTTTTATTGAGATACCACCCCCATCCTTTGCACATGTAATGTTAAAAAACATCAGATAAGATGAATAAAGACAAAATACCCATAGGGGCACACTAGCCAGGGAGCAAAGAAAAGAGGAACAGGAGTTGGGTCTATTGGACATACAACAGGCATTGGGGCATGTCTGATGGAGGGGAAATTCAGGATCTCATCCAGGCACAGCTAGCCAGAGAAACTATGCAAAGCATAAAACAACATGCAGGCCCAAGTCTCCTACAGTCAGGGTCCAGTCTAGTCTATGACCAATTCAGGAAGGACCGGGGTCCAGACCTGGACTTCTCCACCCTAGGAAAGAACTTTTCATTGACCTAGCTAAGGGGATGTCCTATGAGTTCAATATAACTGGTGGGTCTGTGGAGGGGCCCTTATGAATAAAAAATGGCCTTGGAAGGGGACCAGCCTAAATGCATTACATTTACTTCAATGGAATCATTCTATAACAGAGAAACAAATAAAACAACCAGCCCCAAAGTTGGGTCTTGACCTAAGAGGTAATTGAAAATAGTGTATTAGTAGAACAGGACCCAATAAACACAATAGGTATGAGAAATTCCATGCAAAAGAAGGCTTTCTTGGGACTTACCAGTTTCAAGTGGTAGTCAAACTCTCCTACTGGCATTGACTTTCGCTTCTACAGTTAATATCTCCCAGTGCTGATTCTCTCCCTACAAAGCCATAGTCAACTGGACTATACATACTGAGGAGGAGGCCAATCCATTCTGTGGCATACATGAAATTAGTAAACACTGAGACAACCTCACTCTTAGTGACCCCAAACCCTGGAGGGCACCTGATGTGCTGTTTTGGATATGTGGAAAAAGAATATGTATGCAACTCCCAACTTGATGAAAATAGAGTTGCCACTGGAATAATCCAACTGGGATTTTTCCTCCTGCCTAACAAGGAGGGAAAAAAATCATGTTCCCCTTTATCAGAGCCTAAAGGGTAGAACCAAAAAGTCTTGTGATAGAAGAACAGCAAAGATGAGGGAAAACTGAGAGGCCACCCCAGAGAATTATTGCAACATATGGTCCAGCCACTTGGGCACAAGATTGAAGTTGGGGATAATGAACCCATATGTGTATATACTCAATCAAATCCTCAGGTTAGAGGTGGTACTGGAAATTATTACTAACCAAACAGCCATGGCCCTGGAGCACATGACAAAGCAACAATGACAAATGCACCCAGCTATTTACCAGAACCACCTAGCCTTAGATTAACTATTAGCAGAAGAAAGAGAAATGTGTGGAAAATTTAATCTGACTGCTGCCTCTAGATAGACAACAATGGCCAGGACATGACTAACATAGCCAAAAACATCAGAAAAGTTGCTTATGTCCCCATAGAGAATTGGAAAGTCTGGAACTCTGGAGAGCTATTTGGCATATGGTTTTTAACATTTGAGAAATTCAAAACCCTCATAGATATCTTGTGATCTTAGGAAGCTGCCTGATTCAGTTGCCACCAGAGGTCCCTGCCATTTTAGTTTCTCAGTACTGATGGAGACAATCAGGAAATGTCTTCAATGTGTGAAAAAATTAAAATTCAAGATAGAAGTCATATGGACCATTAGAGTTATAGATGAATTGAGGGTAAGATACAGCCCTGGCCCTGGAAGGAGGAAGGAGGTGAGAGAAGAAACAGACCTTTGGTGAATTTGACCTACACAAGGCCTATTTAATCCTTTCCATTCATCCATTTAGGAACTTTTCATTTAGGAATCCATTCAAGAAGCTTTCTGTGCCTGGCCCAAAGCCATCCCAGATCCCCCAGGCTCGGAAGGAAATCAAAGCATCATCACAAAACTGGGTGGTCGTCCCATGTGAGGCCAGGAGAGCAAGGAGAAAGGTGGGGATCATGAAAGTCTTCCTGGAGGAGATGATATCTGATTTGGGCCTTCAAGGACAAGTCATCATTCAGACAGGGACTGGAATTGAGCAGAACTGAATATGTGATAAATGAATGAATGGATGTCCCTCTAACTAGGCACAAGAAGGGCATCCTACCAAGGCCAAGGTGTAGAACCACAGGATGCACCTGGGGAATAGGGGAGAAGCTGCTGCTTGGTGCCTGCCTGGCCTCCAGCGTGGATATCTCTGCCACCACACCCTGTGTCCCAGCTGCTCAGGGAGCCCTTGTATGTCCTCTGATCAGGGATGCTCTGGATCATCCTCAGTGATACATGCCTGTGTGGCCTTGTTCCCACATGAGATGGTCTCACATCAAGGGGCTCTGTGAAGGGGAGGTTGACTACTGCCCAGGGACAGAAGTTGGAGAGGGAGGATATCAGGGAGTCCTGATGGGGAGGACCATGTCCATACCACTCAAAGTCATCTATGTAGTCAGTCTAACACAATTTTTAATGGTATTCTTCATAAAAATAGCAAACAAATCCTAAAATTTCTATGGAAGCACAAACCCAAACAGCCAAGCAACTCTGAGAAAGAAAAACAAATCCAGACGGCCCTCCCATGTTCTCCAGAAACTAGGTAAATCTGTTTAGTCACCTTGCTACCAACCTAAAGGTCAGAACTCATACAGCCTCCACATGTGGTACAAGAACAGCCCTGGGAGGAGAGGAGCTGACAGTACCTGTTCCTGTACCCACACTTGTGGCCTCATCTCAGACACAGACTCAACCAAAAGCCTCAGCTTGGGGCATTTTCACATTTCTGCTCCATTAACCATAAGCACCCAGGACTCTGGACAGTGGTAAGAGCAGGCAGGTCTTTCCTACTGCAAGTTCAGTTTCCTTCTCATAATCCTGATCATCTATCTCACCACATTCTAGCTTATATCACACTGCATTCAAACCACTCATGTTTCCAGAGGAAAAATAAATTGATCTTAAGAACATAAATTTGTAAATTTGTTGAGGGGCAATTTTTGTGATGCTCTATTTGAATTTATATATTATATTTGACCTTTTCTATTTTTAATACATTATCTGAGATAAAAATTGTTTTATTCCATTCTGTGAAATTTTATTCTTTAAACACAATGTGTCTGAATTAGAATAATTTAGCACTAGTTATTTGTTTTTAAAGTTGCTTAATATTTTTATACATTTCAAATCTTTTACAATAATGGGATTTTAGAAGATGATCAGAAAAATGATTCTGTTTTATCCCATTATAATAATGGATAACTTGGAGTTCCCATTGTGGCTCAGTGGTTGGCAAATCCGACTAGGAGCCATGAGGTTGCATGTTCGATCCCAGACCTTGCTCAGTGGGTTAATGATCCAGCATTGCTGTGAGCTGTGGTGTAGGTTGAAGACTTGGCTCAGATCCCATGTTGCTGTGGCTCTGGTGTAGGCAGGCTGCTACAGCTCTGATTTGACCCCTAGGCTGGGAACCTCAATGTGCCACAGGAGTGGCCCTAGAAATGGCAAAAAGACAAAAGAATAATGGATAACAGAGAGATTTTGTCTTGTTACCAAAACAACTATCTGGAAATTTCAACTTCTTATATTTACTAAACATCTGTAGATTTGATGACTACCTTACTTGAATGGGGCAAATAATATTCAGCATGACTTGAAGTATTAACTTGAAATAAATGTAGTTTTAATGATTTGTAGTTTTAATGTTTTGTTTTCTCAGTAACTTGAGACTTAAAAAATGTCCCATATATTAGAGCAAGATTGTTTTGTAATGACAATAATAATTTGTCAATTTTCAAAACATAGCAATCTCTTATAAAAATTTCTCCTGTTTTAGCATTCCTGCTTTTTCCTATAGAAGTTACATGTTGTAATTTACTCACAAAACATGGATTTCCAAAGAGTAACAAGTAAGTTTCAATTTAACTGTTGAAATCTACAAGTTAACACTGCCCAATGCAGTAGGCACAACATTGTAAATCAACTATGCTTTAATAAAAAAATTCAAAACATTGCCTAATGCCATAGGGGTTATGTCTTCTAGTGTCTGTGTTTCTCTAAAGTGGAAGACAGAGGGGACAGAATCATGATACACTGATAACAGTAAAGAAGGTTTTGTGGCAGTTCTGGATACTTAACTCACTGAACAAGGCCAGGTATTGAACCCACATGCTCATAGACATGATGTCATATTCTTAAACTGATGAGCTACCACAGGAATACCAGTGTCTGAGAGTCTTAAAAGTCATTTCTCCAGCAAATCTGTGGAGACTTGCTCTTGCCTTTCAATTGATCTCTATCACTTTTTTTAAGTTTTTTCCCCTGTATTTGGTGTTAGGCAGTTTGGGTATAGTTTCTAATTTGTTTCCTTTATTTTTCTAGGTTTGAAGGACCACATGCCTTAATTTAAGATTTCTGACTAGTTTTTCAATGTAAAGCTACTTAATCATTATTTTTTATGATGTGTCATTGTTTTTATGAATATAAGTGAAGAAACAAAGTCTTTGTTCTTTCTCATGCTGGTCTCTATTTTATTTTGTTTGTTTTTATTGCTCAATGAATTTATTACATTTATGGTTGTACAATAATCATTGCAATACAATTTCACAGGATTTCCATCCCACAACCTCAGCACATCTCCCCACCCCCCAAACTGTATCCTTTGGAAACCATAAGTTTTTCAAAGTCTGTGAGTCAGTATCTATTCTGCAAAGAAGTTCATTGTGACCTTTTTTCAGATTCCAAATGTCAGTGAAAGCATTTGATGTTAGTGTCTCATTGTATGTCTGAATTCACTTAGCATGATAATTTCTAGGCCCATCCATGTTGCTAAAAATGCCGGTATTTCATTCCTTTTAATGGCTGAGTAATATTCCATTGTGTATATGTACCACTTCTTCTTGATCCACTCCTCTGTCAATGGACATTTATGTTGTTTCCATGTCTTGTCTATTGCAAATAGGGATGTAATGCACATCAGAGTATATGTGTCTTTTTAAGTCACGGTTTTCTCTGGATAGATGCCCAGGAGTGGGATGGCTGGATCAAATTGTCATTCTATATGTAGTTTTTTGAGGAATCTCTATACAGTTTTCCACAGTGGTTGCAGCAATTTACAATCCCACTAACAGAGTAATAGGGTTCCTTTTTCTCCACACCCTCTCTAGCACTTATTGTTTGTAGACTTTTTGATGATGGCCATTTTGGCTGGTGTAATGTAGTACCTCATTGTGGTAATGATTTGCATTTCTCTAATAATGAGTGATGTTGAACATCTTTTCATGTGTTTCTCAGCC
>CM052683.1:126502950-126522726 GCA_028533215.1 Babyrousa celebensis
ATACAGATGTTCCCAGGCCAGGGACTGAATCTTCACCACATATCCTTAAACCACTGAGCCACCAGGGTTCTCATTCCCAGGAGTGGCTCAAATTAAATCCATTGCCCCACTTCCCAGGAATTTCTCCATGATACAGGTACAGCCAAAAAACAAACAAAAAAGGAAATATAAAGAAATAAAAAATCTTCCTCTTCCAAAATGGAAAACAGATAAATGTTCTATTAATGGTTAATGCATTACAGTGACTTTAAATCCCTGGTTGCCATGATTAAAATTTCAAATGCTCAACACTGTATTCTATAATTCAATTTGTATGATTCATACAGAAAGACAGAAATTGGGTTATTGGGAAACAAACATCATGTAGTTTGAGAAAGTTCATCTGCTTCTAATCTACAAAATATCTCTATGTGAATTACACCATGGAATATGATTCAGCAGCCAAGCACAGAGCATAGTGGTACCCATCATGGACAAATATCTTATGTGATGCTGGAGTTCCAAGTGCCTGAGGTGTCTAAGGGTGAGAAAAGCTGATTTTTATTTGGATTTTTAGGACCACACCTGTGGTATATGGATATTCCCAGTCTAGGGGTTGAATTGGAGCTATAGCCACTGGCCTATGCCACAGTCACAGCAATGCCAGATCTGAGGTGCATCTGTGAACTACACCACAGCATACAGCAATTCCAGATCCTTAACATAATGAGTGAGGCCAGGGATCAAACCAGCATCCTCATGGATTCAAGATTCATTTCCAAAGAGCCAAGATGGGAATTTCTTAAAAAAAAAAATCTGAGATCTTGAACCTTCACATTCTCTGAACCTTTGGGCTGACACAGTTAGTCCTTTTCCTGTGTTCCATAATAAGTCTTTCTTGACTGTAGAATGCATAATGACTTCACCTTAAACAAGATTCTCAAACGACTGATGTTTGCTTCTGAAAATCAGATGTCGCAAACTTCCTTATCTCCAGGCTATTGAATAGACTCAAAGCTCAGCATAACACAAGTGAAGCTCTGAAAAAGAAAGGAAATAGTTTACACCAAAAAAGTATTTGCAGGACTTCACTAATGTGATCTTGTTTGAGCTTGGAGAACCCTTTGGAGGAATGGACCTTAAAAGTGTTGCATTTTGTGGTGGAAATAACTTAATTCTGGTAAAGATATTCTGAATTTTGAAAGGGAAACTGGGGCTCAATATTTTGGCAGCATCCACAGGTGACCACCTCCATGGAGTGTGGACAGGATTTTTGGTTATAGAATATTACATGAATGTGCATGAGCTTCCTGGGCAAGAGGAGAGGTTGACAAGGATCATTTTTCCAGAAGGACTATGTGTTGAGGAAAGGGGAATGAACACTCGAATCTTCTTCAGAATTATTGAATATAATATCTAATCAGTCACATTAAATGCATCGTTATCTTCAAGCTAGAGTGTAGATTTCTGAAGGCTACATTATAAATTAAATTCTAGGAGTTCCCATCTTGGCGCAGTGGTTAACGAATCTGACTAGGAGCCATGAGGTTGCGGGTTCGGTCCCTGCCCTTGCTCAGTGGGTTAACAATCCAGCGTTGCTGTGAGCTGTGGTGTAGGTTGCAGATGCGGCTTGGATCCAGCATTGCTGTGGCTCTGGTGTAGGCCGGTGGCTGCAGCTCCTATTCAACCCCTAGCCTGGGAACCTCTATATGCCATGGGAGTGGCCCAAGAAATACCAAAAAGACAAAAAAAATAATTAAATTCTAGTGCAAGACCATCTCTGAGTACATTCAGTGAGTCAATGAATGTATCACATGATTATTTCCCTATTTTTCAAATATAACATTGGAATATATGTATATGCAACACCTGAAAAAAATCATGTAGATTATTTTATAATAAGAGCTCCTACATCACAGACAAAATAGAAAATCAAAAGAAAATATTATTTTAAAAGGAATTTCAAAGATAAAAGCAACTATAAAAGATTTGAAGGATTCCAGTTCCACATAGTTTTGCCATTTAATTAATTGGTCTGATGCATGCAACAAATGTATGGATTATTGCATAAGGCCATGGACTGCATAATATCACTTAGGTAGTATCCCTAATTGAAACCTCAGTGCAAGCTGTATTAGCTCTATTATATCAGAGCATCTAGCACTTGGTTTTAAGTCTACCTCTGGCTGTTGTTCTCCAATTCAACTAGTTGGCACAGGTATCTGGACTAACCACACACAGAGACTCTCAACTCTAATGTGTGACCCTCAGTCCCCATTAAGGGATAGCAAGCCAAGGAAACTAGGGCACCATTAATGTACTGTATGTAAACAATAAGGACTCTGGAAGTGAGATTGCCCTCACAGCTCCTGAAGGTGGGTGGAAATGGCAAATCCCAGCCACTACCCTCAAAGGAGATATTTCAGATAACTGAAAAATGATGGATCCAGAGGCTACTAAGTTGTCACTGCAACTTACCCCTGAGGAGCCCTGGCTGACCTGAGACATAAAGGAAAGGCCTGTCAAATTCTTAGTCCATGTTGGTGCTACTTACTCAGTTCTCAACAACAGATCAGGCAAACTCACAATAGTTGTAAAATTATGGGGGTGTCAGGAAAGAACCAATATCAGGTGTTTTTAGCACCATTAGAATGTAAATTGGATGAAAACATGATTATCAATTCCTTTCTGTGTGTCCCCACATGCCCTATAGTCCTTGCTGGGAAGAAATATATTACAAAAATTGGGGGCTACTGTCCACCTAATAGAAGAAAAGTGGAGATTAGTGTCTCCTTAGACATGATAATGTTAATGGCTGAGGAGCAACCTCCTTGGAGTAAATCTCAGGGACAGGAGGGATGAGTTGTAGGAATCAGTTCCACATCTGATCTAAAACATAGACATACATGGCCCAATAGAAAACAGTATGTTCCCTGTTAGGAGGGCTTTTTGGACATTGCCCCTGTTATACAGGACTTAATTGACCACTGCCTTATTAGACCATGACAATCAGCCTGTAATACATTCACTCTGCCCATAAAAAAAAAAACCCAATGGAGAATACTGGATGGGACAGGATCTCAAGGTAGTCAATGAAGTCACTAATGATATACATCCAGGAGTCCTAACCCTACACTCTGCTGACCACTCTAGCATACACACAGACCTGTGTTCTATATTTAATTTAAAAGTGTCTTCTGTATTCCATTAGCCGCAGAGTCACAATAAATGTTTTCCATCTGAGTGGCAAGAACTATAACACACAACAAAAACAATAACACTGCTAACCAGTCCTGCTCCCAGGATTCAAAAATTCTCCCTGCCCAGGTCTTTGAGGAAACATAGCTAAAGAACTAAAAGAGCCACACCTGGAGTAGGAATACTCTTCCAGTATGTAGATGGCATTGGTTATGCAATGTTATGTAATTGGTTAATTGAGGTCATGGTAAATCCTGACATGGAAAGTATAATCAGTCAGATAGTTGAGAAGTGCCATATCTGCACAATGAACACCAACACTAGATCCCTAAGAGGTCCCCAGATAAGGCCCCTTCAGGTCAGAGAGACATATGCTGAAGACTGGCAGATTTATTTTACTGTCATGCCATGAATACTGGAGAATTTCAGGTATTTCTTTTGCTATGGACACATTTTCTAGGAGGGTAGAATAATTCCCTATGGTAGCTGAAGTGGCTCAGCCTTTTCTAAAATAATCACTAGGTTTGGGCTCCCAAGGTCCCTACAAAGTGATAATTGACTAGCATTTGTGTCTTAAGTGACAAAGGGATAAGAGTGCCCTGGAAATAAAATGTACCTCAATCTTCATAGAATGTAGATCCAGTCATACTTGAAAGCCTCCTTAGCCAAGCTACATAAAAAACTCAGGAAAACTGGGTCGAGTTTCTTCTGGTTATTCTGCTCTGCAGGCAGTTAGTCCCAATAAATATGTTAAAAGTTAAGGGCATCTGAACTCCTGTAGGGTACACCCATACCCCAAGCCCAAGAGAAGGGAGACCTTAAACTCCTTGAAGTGAAAGAACTCAAGTATGCCTTCCAGGCAGAAGAAACCATGAAAGCTCTCACAGAGTAAATTAATTAGATGCTGCCATCACCAACTGAATTTGCCCCACACTCCTTCTGGCCTGGAACCTGGATGCAACTGAAATCCTGGAGAACCAGTACCTTAAGGGGAACAAGCCCACTCGGTGACCCTAGACTCCCATTCTTCCTAAAGTTGCCCAGGTCCATTCCATGGGCACTTCACACATCAGTGAAGAAGGGGCCCAAAGCCCCTACCTCCAGAGAAAAAAACATAGGGCAATGGATCCCCTCGACTGTTCATGAGAACCTCTCTCTGACCCAAAGCTTCTCTTTCAAAAAGCAACCAAATTGCGACCAGGGAGATTCAGGCCCCAGAATTGGGCTTCAGCATGGGGGTGCAGGCCAAAGACCAAGATACCTTCATGTGTCCATATATCTGATATCCTTTTTCTCCAAAACACTGGAAAAATGGAGACCAAGTATTAGGGCTGAGTTCTGGTAACACCAAACACATCTAAAGGCAGTGGAGTCAAAGTTCTTCTTCTCTAGGGGCAGCCCCAAATCAGCAGGAAGATGTTACAGAAAATGGAATTTTGCCCTTCAATGTCCCTCAAGGATGAAGAGCAGGAGAAAAGTCAGAGGAGGGATTTTTCACAGAGCAAAGCCCTTTAACAATTTTTGGTAAATAAAAATAGAGTCTGCTAATAAAATAAAGGCTCACCCTTTTGGTCACCTTTGTGCTTAGTGGAGTTTTCATGGCACATGTGCAATGTGCTGCATATGGAGGCCTGACACCAGGCCCTTCAGACCAGATTTTCTTCTAAAAAATGGATTTGTTAGCTCAGCCAGGTGACCTTTTACAGAAGCACTGGGTATAACTGTCCAATTCAAGACAACAAGGGACCTTGTGTCAATGTTCTGCACCAAGAACTGAGGTGTGGAGCCACATCACAAGAAGTCCATTTCCTCCCCTCTCCATGCTGATTAGAACCCCACCCACCCCCTCTGTGTCTAAGAGAGCTTGTGCTCTAGAGAGCCTGCTTACTCCTCTCTGTTCTTTGATCAAAGAAAAAGCTTCCAGAATTCCCATGTGACTCAGCAGTAACACACCCAACTAGTATCCTTGAGGATGTGGGTTTGATCCCTGGCCTTACTCAGTGGATTAGGGATCTGGTGTTGCCTAGAGCTATTTTTTGATGTAGGTCACAGGTGAGGCGTGGGTCCTGAGTTGCTGTGGCTGTGGTGTAGGCCAGCAGCTGCAGCTCTGATTCCACCCCTAGTTTGGATGCATGGAGGCAGCCCTAAAAAGAAATAATGATGATAATAATAATATTAAAAAGAACAAAACTTCCCTTTTTTACTGAAGAGAACCCAACTCAAAGAGTTGTTAACAATATCACATTGTAACTTCTAACCACATGGGTAGAATGTGGAAAAAATGATGTTGTACAATTCCCAAAGCTTGACTAGAGAGGCCTTGAAATTTTCACACTGCCCTGAAACAACCATGTTGTGATAGAGTCCAATATATGCTCCTGGATTGTAAAGAGTACTTAGGTACCTAAGCCAATTGCCAAGAGTATAAATGAGGTTACCAGAGTTCCCATTGTGGTGCAGAAGAAACGAATCCATGAGAATGTGGCTTCAATCCATGGCCTTGCTTAGTGGGTCAGGTAACAGGCATTGCCTTGAGCTGTGGTGTAGGTTGCAAATGCAGCTCAAATCTTGTGTTGCTTTGGCTGTGGCTTGGGCTGGCAGCTGTAGCTCTGATTCCACCCCTAGCCTGGGAACCTCCACACAACATTAGTATGGCTCTAAAAAGCAAAGTAAATAAATAAATAAATAAATAAATAAATAAATAAATAAATAAATAAATAAAATGTGCTCCTCTTGAAGCATCTACTCCAATTAAACCACCAGAGAGTTGCCAGGTAAAACCAGTGGAAGAATCACTGGTTTAATTCAAGGCAATCTTCATAATCACAATCTAATAAAGTGATATTTTGCATCTTTTTAGGGCCACACACATCGCTTACAGATGTTGGCAGGCTAGGGGTCAAATTGGAGCAACAGCTGCTGGCACAGCACCTCCAGATTTGTGGCACATCTCTGACCTACCACAGCTCATGGAAATAGTGGATCCTTAAGTGCCACTGATCAAGTCCAGTGACCAAACCTGCATCCTCACAGATGCTATTCAGGTTCATTAACTGCTGAGCTATGACAGGAACCCCTCTCAAATAAAGTGCTTTTATTTTAAGTTTTTAAGTTTTGGTTTTGTGATTTTAAACTAATATTTCCATTAATTTTTGTGGTGTTAAGCTACTAATTTTTGGCTTAGTGATGCTTATCAGCAGATCACAAGAGATAGCTCATACACACAAGGCAGACAGTGGAAGAAAAACACTAAAGTTTCACAGATCTGTCACATACATAGAGTTCTTAGGAGTCCTGTGGTCTGGGGGTTACAGAGATTTCTTTGATAAAATGAGATCTGTTCCACTCAATCTCTCACAACTAGGAAAGTGACACAGAAATTAACAAGCCTTTAAATTTGGAGACAAATCATACTATATGCAGAGGTTCTGCTATAATTCCATTATTAGGTAACTATGGGGACTGCTAGCCTTCAATATATCCATTGGCATGGATAAAGCGAGAGACAAAACATTTTTGGGTGAAGGTGATCACAACCTGAGAAGTTAAGCAACTGAGATTTACTAACAGAATATGAGGGAGATCAAGCTAGGATGGTTGGAGAACTAAACTGTTACTATCAGGTATAGCTTAAAGGACAGCTTCAGCTATGGGGGTCATAGATTTTCAACCCAAAGTAAGACTACTGAGAAAACTAGAATGGCCATCTCCTTGTAGACGTTGATTTGTACCTCTGATCTCCTATCCTTTCATAGAAGAAAGTAATGGATTTTACTCTCTAATGAGATCTCCTATAATTAGAAATTACAAACAGTATAAATGGTGCAAGAGTGAACTGTACTGGACTTTATTTTTACACATATTCCTGTACTTGCCTTCTTCATATCCAAAGATGTCCTAGCAATGACTTCCCTTCACCAGGATAAAACTATTGTAACTACTCTCTAACTGTAACTATTCTCTATCTTTA
Organism: Babyrousa celebensis; assembly: GCA_028533215.1. NCBI lineage: Eukaryota > Metazoa > Chordata > Mammalia > Artiodactyla > Suidae > Babyrousa > Babyrousa celebensis. Next base: position 126,510,098 of record CM052683.1, read on the forward strand.
GGTCACTCACAAGCATGACTTAATAGGACCTTGGCTCACACCCAAGTGGACACTTCTGGATTCCTTCCTCAGAGACTCCCTGTTACCTATTAGATGATAGAAACTGTGTGACATGCTTGGATCCTAAATATGCTCAGTGGTTTTCCCGTCAAACTGTCTCTTGCCAATCCCCTGATGTTAATCAAACTCAGCCTTCTCCTACAACATTTGGAAGTGTCCAGTGACACAGTGAGAGATTCAGAGAAAGTGGCCCATGGTGAGGTGAACTTTGGTCAGTGGGAAAGAGGACTCAATGAATATATTGTTCCCTTTCTGGAGATATTTACAGATTATTTGGAAAAGGAATGTATAGTCTCTGTTAGAAGGTCTAGTGAGGTTAAGAAAGAAGATACAGTGAGCAGCTGATAAAGTCACTTTAAAATTATGAAAAATAGTTTTTTTCAACTTTTTATTAAAATGAAGAAGAAAGTGAGATGAAGTTAGGGAGGAGAAAGAAAGTAAAGTATGAATGGGGGGAAATAATGAGTAGGAACATGAAAAAATAATCACTGTGACAGAAAATGATAGAAGATAATGTGAGAAAAAGAATGTATTTATGTATAACTGAGTCAATTGGCTGCACAACATAATTTGATGGAACACAGTAAATCAACTATAATATTTTTAAAGAATATTAGCGGTCTTTTTCAAGGAAAGTTTTGTCCAGATATGTGCCCAAGAGTGGGATTGCTGTACTGTACAGTAGAAAATTGACAGAACAATATAAACCAGCTGTAATGGAAAAAAAGAAAAATCATTATATATAAAACAAAAGAATATTAGTAGTCAAGAGTCAACCTTAATAGTGTGCAATCAAAAAGTGAAAAAAAAATAAAGAAAAGAAAGCCTGCACTATGGTTCATTCTAGGTATAGGCTGCAAGTGAACTTTTTCCCACCAGTTTCTCCAGAAATCAGCAGAGACTCAATTAAAAAGAAACAGAGTGAACCATAATAGTACTATGCAATCCACTCTGTTCCAATCAAATGGAACTTCCGAAAAGCAGGACAATTAAAATTACATAGAAAGACGCTTCCTGAAATAGATCTTTTAAAATATATATATATATATATATTATATTAAATATCAAGTAGATTGTATTAAAATATATGCACATTATTCCAATGAATAAGATAAAAAGTTATAAAACATACCTCTGTTTACTGAGATGTTTTGGATTAGCATTATGGTTCTAATGTAAATATTATTTGGTTTTTAAGTTTAGAAATGTAAAAGTTTATTTTAACATGTTTTTTCCAAACAAATTAAGAAGACCTCTGGAAAATTAAATCTCACTCTCAGTTTTCAGAAATGGTTCTGATTATGGAGGAAGACTTTGGGGGAAAATCTTTCCCCAGGGTCATTAAACTTTCATATCATTCTCTTTAATGTGATTGAACAAGAAATAGAGAAAACAGCATTTGTTGCCAATAGTAGTGTTTCAGCTGGTGAGAGACAGACTGGGAACAACAAAGATATAACGTCTACCTACCTTTGAGTTTGTGGGGGTCCAATATTCTCTGAAGTTAATTATTCACAAATCAACTTTTAAGGCATCACTCTTAATGTTATTTTGGACAGATGTCCCCAAGTTATCTCAGGAAAGAAAGAAAAATAAAGCAAAATTCAAGTCCTGTATGATACAGATTATATATTTTTTCTTCTAAAACTAATATTAAGTTTTGTGGAAGGAGAGAATTTAATTAAATATCTCTATTTTTGAATACTTGTAATATAACTACACAATATTGTTCTTAGAAATAAGGGAAGAATAGAGTTTTATGGATGATGATAAATAATGAAGTGCATCCATATGAGACAATGAGATAGGGTATTCCTGATTATGGGTAAGAAAATGTCATAATTTCAAAGGAAGGTGAGGTATTACCATGTTGAAATGCTCAGGAAGTGGAGCAAGGAATTCTATGAGATGGATTTTAGTTCAGGGAGAAAGAATTTGTCATGGATGTTACAGAATGAACAAAGGAGTCACAATTGCTAAGAATGTGTTTAAATGCTCAGTTTCCTCTAATTCACAGTTGTCAAAAGATGCTATAATTTGAGTTCTCTTAAATGGAAAAGCTCTCTCAGTGGGAGATAGCATATTTTTCTTAATTCAGGAGGAAAAACAAAAGGGGTATGACCATGTAAATGCAGGGGGATATGTTTGAGTATGAATTTGAATTATCATTATTATTAATATCATTCTTGTTATCATTATCTTGTCCTCTATAGGAGATGTCACATTTGTAATGACTAATAAAATTAATTAGACTAATATAAATCTAATATACAGACCTGAGGAAACACAGTCATGTAGTTTTCCAAAAGCCAGAAATACCAGGCATAACATTGCAGAGTTCAGTAGGAAGTGTAAGTGCTGATCTTGACAGATCTTTGGGGGATGTTTACTCAGGTGGATACAAGTCCTCACAATTACCTAAGACACTGTGAGAATCTATTCTAACCCAGAACTAAAGGAATCATTAACACCTGTATCTTAGTTTGAAGAGTGACTTGTGAGTCATTTTAATCAAAATTATTCCCCAGTGCCCCTTCCACAAATACATTGCCGTGACCTCACTAGAATGTTTAAAATTCCACCAACTGGAGAGTTATCCATTAAAATTTTGAATATGAAAGAGTGGTGAGGTTAAGGGCAAAGCCATTTTTTATTTTTATGTATTAATTAACTAATTAATTAACAAAAATAGACAAATGTTTTAAATACCAAGGCAAAACAATTCCTGGGAAAACATCAAAGAATGTTCAAAGATGATATTTCCCTTTCATTCCTTTCAGATCAAACAGGTCTTGATGAATATCCAGAGGTTCCTTGTATTGCTTTAGCTTCCATTTTTATCTTCCTCCTTTTCAGTGTTTGATGGCAATTCCAAGCTGAAAGAAATAGCTGTTGATATCATAGATGACAGTGAAATGAAAATGTTCTTATTTTGCAAATGGGTTATCAGAATCCATATGTAGCTAAAGGATTTATCTAGAGATAGAGCAACCATATCTCAGAATCGTATTTTTATAGTTTTGGTTTTCTTTCTACTACACCACACCACTCCTTGACTATAAGAGGTTGATATTAAAAAGAGGGTGAAATACTCATGTACACAAAGATCAGAGTTTCAGAAGAAGAAGAATCTGAAGGGTCACTCAGTCTCAATAATTGAACACTCATGGCAGTGTTCAGAGGGGAAATATGGGAGTAGGTTTTCACTTCTTTGTAAAATATAAGATGCTAAATATGTCAAAGAAAAAAATAATGTAATATATCACTTATATGTGCAATCTAAAAAAAACAAACAAACCAGCAAATATAACAAAAAAGAAGCAGACACACTGATCTAAAGAACAAACTAGTGGTTACCAGTGGGGAGGAGTAGCGAGGGGCACTCTAGGGATTTGAGGGTGGGAGGTACAAAGTTCGTGGTGTAAAATAGGCTCAAATGTGTATTGTATAACATGGGAAATATAGCCAATACTTTGTAATAACAATAAATGGAAAGTAACATTTAAAATTTTATAAAAATAAGATCATTATTTTCTACAGCAAATACAATACTAAATGGAGAAAAGATGAAAGCCTTCCCTATAAAATCTGAAATAAGACAAGGATGCCCTCTCTCACGACTTTTTTGGAAGTTCTAGACACAGCAATCAGACAAACAAAAGAAATCAAATTTATCCGAATTGTCATTTCAAGCAGATGATATGATACTATATATAGAAAATCTAGTATATGGCACAAATGATACTTTCCACAGAAAACAAAATAATAGAAATGGAGAACAGACTTTTGGTTGTCAAGGGGGATGGGGAGGGAGCAGGAGGAACTGGGAATTTGGGGTTAATAGATAAAAACTATTTCCTTTGGAATGGATAAGTAATGCAATCCTGCTGTACAGTACTGGGAACTATGGTCACATGTGATGGAGCATGATAATGTGAGAAAAAAGAATGTATACATGTATGTGTGACTACCTTGATGTGTAGTAGAAAATTGACAGAACAATGTAAATCAACAACAATGGAAAAAATAAAAATCATTATAAAAAAAGGAAACCCAAAGGACTCCAAAGAAAAATTACTCTAACTGATCAACAAATTCTGCAAAGTAGCAGAATATAAGATTAACAATCAGAAATCAGTTGCAGTTCTCTATAAAAAAAATGAAATATTAGAAAAGGTATAAAAAATAAAATAACTTTTAAAATAACACCCCCAAATTTAAATACCTAAGAATAAACATGACCAAGGAGGTGAAAGTCTTATATGCAGAGAATTATAAAACTTTCATCAAGGAAATTAAAGAGGATTCAAAGAAATGGAGAAATATTCCATGGCCCCGGATTTGAAGAATTAACATCATAAAAATGGCCGTATTACCCAAATAAATATGCAGATTCAATGAAATCTGAATCAAATTACACATGAGATTTTTCACAGAACTAGATCAAACAATCCAAAAATTTTTATGGAACCACAGAAAGATCCATAATTTCCAAAGGAATACTGAGATAAAAAAGCCAAGCAAGAGGCCCAACTCTCCCAGATCTCAGGCAATATTACAAAGCCACAGTAATCAAGACGTGCAGTACTGGTACCAAAACAGACATACAGACTAATGGAACAGAATAGAGAACCCAGAAATAAACCCTAACACCTACAGTCAATTGATCTTCAATGAAGGAGGCAAGAATATAAAATAGGAAAAAGTCTTTTCAGCAAGGGGTTCTGGGAAAACAGGACAGATGCATGTAAATCAATGAAACTGGAACAAACCCTCACATTATGCAAAAAATAAACTCAAAAGGGCTTAAGAACTTAAATATAAGACAAGACACCACAAAACTACTGGAATAGAACATAGGCAAAACTCTCTGACATCAACCTTACTAAAGTTTTCTCAGGTCAGTCTCCCAAGGCAACAGAAATAACCCAAAGAGACCTAATCAAAATGACAAACTTTTGCACAGCAAAGGGAACCATAAAAAAAGACAACCTATGGAATGGGATAAAATAGTTTCAAATGATGCAACTGGCAAGAGCTTAATCTCTAAAGTATACAAAAAAAATATACATCGCAACAGCACAAAAAACCGAAAACCCAACTGATAAATGGGTGAAAGACCTGAATAGACATTTCTTGAAAGAAGATGTAGGGATGACCAATAAGCACATGAAAAAATGCTCAGCATTACTGATTACTAGATAAATGCAAATCAAAACTACTATGAGGTACCACCTCTCATCTGTCAGAATGGCCATTATTAACAATTCAACAAGTAGCAAATGCTGGAGATGGTTTGGAGAAAAGGGGTACCCTCCTACTGTGTTTGTGGGAATGTAAATTGGTACAACCTCTGTGGAAAACAGTGTGGAGGTACCTCAGAAAACTAAATATAGAAATATCATATGACACAGAAATCACACTCTTTGGCATATATCTGGACAAAACCTTCCTTGAAAAAGATACATGCACCCATATATATGTTCATTGCAGCACTGTTCACAATAGCCAACGCATGGAAACAACCTAAATGCAGATGAATAGATTAAGCAGAAGTGATATATTTCCACAACTGAACACTACTCAGCCATAAAAAAGAAAAATAAGTAGTGCCATTTGGAGCAACATGGATGGAAGTACAGACTCTCATTCTAGGTTAAGTAAGTCAGAAAGAGAAATAAAAATAGCATATGATATCATTTATATCCAGAATCTAATATATTGCACAAATGAACCTTTCCACAGAAAAGAAACTCAGGGACATTGGGAATAGATTTGTGGTTGTCAAGTGGGAGGGGGTGGGAGTTTACGGTTAATAGATGCAAACTATTGCATTTGGGGTGGATAAGCAATGAAGTCTTGCTGTATAGCATTTGGCACTATATCTAGTCACTCATGATGGAGCATGATGGAGGATAATATGAGAATAAGAATATATATATATGTGTGTGTGTATGTGTGTGTGACTGGGTCACTTTGCTGCAAAATAGTAATTGATGGAATAGTGTATATTAAGTACAATAAAAAATAAAAAACATATAAAAAGATTTTTTTGCAAAATAAGAATGTTTCTGTATCCTCCAACTCAAAATGTATCTCAAATTTAGTTCTGTGCCTAAGACAGATTAGAACAAAGTAAATTGTTGGAAACAAAGGAAAGAACTGTAATAAAATATGAGGGAGGTGAGAATCAGGTTTAGATGTATGACTCAGAGGGGTTTCCTTTATTTCTCTAGACTCTGTTTCCTCATCAGAAATACAAGAATGGACTGTCATAGTGAAGTAAGATGATCAGAATAGGGATTTCCAATTTTTTTAGGTATACATGCCAAATGGCAGGCAGTACATATTTTTTCCATTTTTAACTATTCTAGTGATTCATTTGTTTTGAGTTAGATGTAAATGTTGTTGGCTCTTGTTATGTTTTTCTCTCAGGAAAATTAATGGTCTCTTGGAAATTTGGCCTTCCAGACTATTCCATGGAAAAAATAAACAATGTAGCTGAATTTGGTTTCTTGGGTCTTTCTCAGAACCTTTATGTTGAAAAGTGTGTTTGGTGGTGTTTTCTTTCTTTTACCCTCCTGTCAGTCTTCTGGCAAACCTGCTCATCATGCTAACAGTTTATGTGGGCAAGCTTTTCAAATCTCCAATGTATTTCTTTCTTAACTACTTGTCTTTTGTGGACATTTGTTACTCTTCATTCACAGCTCCTAAGATGATTGTTGACCTATTGGCCAAGACCAAAACCATCTCCTATGTGGGATGCATGTTACAGCACTATGGGGTATACTTCTTTGGTTGCACTGAGATCTTCATTTGTAATGGCCTATGATCATTATGTGGCTATCTGTAAACCCCTACACTATATGACCATCATGGACCAGGAGAGATGCTATATAATGTTGCTGGAGATGTGGGTAAGTTCTTGCACTCCATTATCCAAGTGGCTCTAGTCCAACTACCCTCTGTGGACCTAATGATATTGATCACTACTTTTGTGATATTCACCCTGTGCTGAAGCTTTCCTGCACAGACACATATATTATTGGTGTGGTTGTGACAGCCAACAGTGGTACCATCGCTCTAGGGAGCTTTGTTATCTTGCTGATCTCCTACACCATCATATTATTGTTCCCGAGACAGCAGTCAGCAGAAGGCAGGCACAAATCTCTCTCCACCTGTGGCTCCCACATTGCTGTGGTAATCATCTTTTTTTTGGTCCCTGTACATTCATGTATATGCATCCAGATACTACCTTTTCAGAGGACAAGATGGTGTCTGTGTTTTAAACCATTATCACACCTATGTTAAATCCCCTGATTTATACACTGAGAAAAGCAGAAGTAAAAAATGCAATGAAGAAACTGTGGGGCAGGAGTGTTTTCTGGGAAGGTAAATGTAAATATTCGGAAGTAATAATACAATGTGGAAGATGTTAAGTATTCTTATTTTCATAGGGAAGACAATGATAACAAACTCACAGGACTTTTCTGGAGGAACAAATAAGAGAATAAAACATTCTTTAGTATGAAGATATTTTTATAATTATTTTATTTGTTCAAAAGTCCAATATATCATGATTTTCTTAAATATCTAGGACAACAAAATCATGTTAAACTCAGAAGTTCTTTATGATCATACTCAGTACCATGATTTTCTCTTCCTCATTGTTCCCTGTTTGCCATTGTCTTTAAAGAATGAGAGTCCTTAGTGAAGTAAATCTGTTTTCTGGAGTTTAGAACTGTTATTGCTACACATTAAGCACTCAATAAGTATATACTTTATGAATGAAAGGGTACATGAAAAATGACATTGATCTGAGGTATTCTGACACAATTCCTCTAAAACAGTGAAAACTAAGTTTCCTGAAGTTTGGATGGGAGGTGGGGTATCTGTATAATGTCAAAGAGATAAAGCACAGGCTTAGAAAACAAAATACCTGTCTTTGTTTTTGCTTTGAGTGAAATGTTTTTCTTTCTCTTGCACTCATTTTCTTTAGCCAAAACAATAAGTAAATTGGAAAAATAGTTACCTCTAAGATCTCCAGTTTAACTGTAACATCCCATTTATATTCTTCTGCCAATTGACTCTTATGTTTAGTTGTACAGAGATTTTGTCTGTATTAATGTAAAGTGACTAAGAGGAAACCATCAAGAAACTGAATGACACCAAAAACTTTGTAATGAATATGAGATTGTGTCTAATTGAGAGGGTCAACACAATTTTCTGAAATGCATGGTTGGGAAATGATATTTCCTTCAGTGTTTAATCCAAGTAGCTTTACTGAAAACAGTGAGCCGTTTATCACAGCTGCCTTGACCAACGTGACCTGATTTCCAGCAGAAAATTCCAGAGAATTTTGTTCTGCACAAATAAACACATCTTTCTTAAGTAAACTGATACTTCCTTGTGCTACATTCCTCCTTCACTTCACCCAACCTGAGCAGTATTTTTACACAGTAATAAATTATTATTAATTTATTACATCACTGATTATCTCTCTGCCATTGTTTCATTGCCTTTTCCACAAATATTACTATTCAAGTTGCTGCCCATACCTAGGTATGTGCTTATGGTTGTGGAGTGTGTGTGCGTGTGTGTGTGTGTGTGTGTGTGTGTGTGTGTTCACCTGAACACATTACATTGAGGACTGCACATAATTAGTGCTTAAAAATGATCTCTAATATTGAAAAATTCACAGAATTGATACAAAAAAGACTAAAAGGAAACAAGATATCTGTATTCAGTCATAATTAAGAGTCCCTCACCATAGACAACACAAACAATATTTTTTGTACCTGCTTGGACATATACTCACTGGATCTCTATCAACTTCCATTTGCTCAATTTTAAGGTGGTGACTGGGCTGTTGCCTCTCAAAATAGATCATTAAAATCCTCTTGAGAGGTTTCTGAATAGATGAAATTGCCTATTCCAAGAATTTCTGATGAAGTAGGCTAGTGCTAGAGTTTCTACACAAATCTGTATTTTTAACAAGCTCCTTTGATAGTTTTTACCTAGGCAGTCATACATCAAATACCTCAGATTGAAAACACTGGGGCTAGATGACAGTTGACAGTTGATGTTCTTAGAACACAAAGGGCCTCTGGATCAATGAATTCCCAAGAGCCATTTTTCTGCTACAACTAAAAGAGCCCTAAAATTGAACTGAATTTATAAAACTGTGGAATAAATAAATATTATCCATTGGATGTGTTTGCCACAATGCTCTTCCTTTTATGTCTCTGGTCTAAAGTCTTGGCTATCAAAGGATATTAGTGATATTAATAGTCTGAAGTCCCTAGAATGTAAAAACTGACAGATTCAGTACTCTCAAAGACCAATGAACAGAACATATGAAATATTTTTCAGATTTCTACCACTGAATTTAAAATGTATTCCTGTTCAAAAAATTTCCTCAAAGCTAATGCCAATCAGAGGAGCTCAGAAAATCTGCTTGGTCCCTTGAAAAGCAATGCCCAGGAGTTGAGTAACTCCACAATTTCAGTTGAGGAGAGTCTTGTCAACAACTTCATTTTATTTTATATATATATGATCACAAAATTGGCTGCCAGTTAAATAGCTTTAAAATATCACTGTTTAGAAAGCAGATGTGACTTTGATTATAGAATTTCACTGATGAAAAAGGTAAACCTTATCATTTTATAAATGAATAAACAAGTTTATTTCATACTAGAAAACAATTTAAAATATATATCTATATCTATATCTATATCTATCTATCTATCTATCTATATCTATATATATATATATATATATATCTGTATCTTTTAACGATTGATTATACTCCTGTCCCCTGGAATAACATAAAATATTTAAAACATGTTTCATGCATGATCAATTGAATATGTAAAGATAGCCTTCATGTTGCTCCACATGTTATTATTCCTTTTCTCTTTCAGATATATCCAAGACTTTGAAACACATATCACATGTCAGAACTGCTAGAATTTTCACATTTAGAAAAATAAAAAATAAATGATTGGGAATGCCTCAGTGGGAAAGACATTATTCTGACCTAACCAGTTCTTACCTGATGACCTTTTTTGTTTTGTGTTTTGAGGTGTAATACATTTCATCACTTAATTCATATCTTCAAAAGAGTCCTTATTGTACACTTTTAGTGTAAAAAATCCACAAGGTAAGTGCAACACAGTGTAAAGAAGTGCAACACTGTACATGCTCTTATGTATTCCATAGGAGTTAATAATACAGTCCAACATCACATGTACAGATGTAAAATTTCAATTTATGCAGGATAACCTAACACTTCCATTTTATTTTTAAGAAAAATGAAACAGCATGAAGTGTACCTGAGCCTATTATGAAGTTTGGAATTAAGACCAGTCAAGCCTGACCTAGGACAACTGAATCCCCTTTTGATCCAAAGACAAATGAGAAAGAATTTTAATAATTAATGTTTAATCTGTGAGTTTAGGAATGGCTGTTACATGACATTATTGAGCTGATTGACCCAAGAATATCATGATCAAACTATAAGAAGGGGAGGAATATTCTTGAATTGATAAAACCTCCAGTATATTTAGTGTAAGGTGCTTTAAAAGGACAAAAAGGAGAGGAATGGACATGGGACAGTAATAATAAAAAATAAAAATAATAATAAGATATATAATAAAATAAAAATAAAAATAAATATATTGAATAATAAAAACAAATTCTAAATACCTAAGTAGGCAGGCCAGCCTCCCTCTCCCTATTTCATCCACAGACAGCACATAAGAAAGGAAGGACAGAGTACTAACCACACTTGGGTAGATTCCTTTTCACTCCCCTTTGTTGATTAATTGACAGTAATAGAGTCAACACAAGAGAAGTATGAGTCAAGTCAAAGACTCCTTAAAGACATGTCTTTTCCTAGGAGCAACAAAATAGTGACTTTATCACAATGACAAAATATAATCCATCACTGGAAAAAGTGGCTTACATAAGCATTAATAATGGGCTTATGAAAAATAAACCCACATGTTGCTCATGAAGCTCTAGACAGTTCTGTTCCCTTAGCCTGCCTGAATCTGATTATAATCCTAGGAGGTAATCACCACCAGACCTACATCACAAATAACCCTGACATCCTTTGATATTTTCTTGTTCACCTCCTTTTCAGTGTACTTCATTATTTTTCTGCCTCCCCTTATGTTCTAAGTCTCCAAATTTTCACACAGTACACGTCAGGCAGGGTCTTATTGGAAGAGAAACACTATTGCTGAAGTCTTCATCAACACATAGCTAATTTCTGCATATGTATACCTCACCTTAAAATGTGTATTACTGTTAAACAAGTCACAATAATTTATTAAAATACACATTACAATTTCTTAGTGGGGACTATGGTGATAGTTTGGAGCATCAGAAGATAAGAGGTCTGGGTCTTTCATATTTGAAAATGTTGTGAACCCACCCTCCAGGTCTCACAGGACCCTGAGTGACATCAGAAGTCTCTTTCAATTCATGAAGTTGGTGTATTCTTGTATAAGTTAATACCTCAATGTACCAACATTGATCTTAGCTTATGCCCCAGTTTATACCTGCATCTTAGTATAATTTACTAATTTATCCCTCCTACGAAGGCCTGTGTGAGTGTAAATGAAACAGATTTGAACAGTTTGGGTAATGTAAGAAAACATCAAAATATACTAATACCATGAGGAACAGAGAGGAGTAACCAAATGCATCCCAGGAATATCCATCTCTTCAGCCATGTCCCTTCTGAGGCTCATGGTCTTTCACAGGATGGGAGATATTCCACATTGCATATTTACAAAGAGTATCAATTTGTTCTAAAATGAGAGGATAAAACCCCACTTGGTAGCCTGTCCATCAAGGCTACACAGGCACACCATGCCAATGTCAGTTTCCCAATATCTTTGACTTTTATTATAATGTGAATCAGGCAGGCCTTCCATACTAAGTGGGCCTCTCTGCTACTAACACACTTGGGGCCTCAGGTCTTCTTCATTATTACCTGGGGTGGGATGGGGGTGTAACTTTTCAAGTTGTGGCTGAACTCTTGTTGGGGGATTGTTGGTGCAAGCAGAACACTGTCCACTTTGGGCCATCCTCCAGAAGAGCTGCTATGCCCCAGTTCCCTTGCCCCAATTCCCTCTCCTGTCTGCCTGCTTGAAGAACCAATTTTTTCCATCAGAAGTTCTATTCAGTTTGGGGTCATTTTCACTCCCCCTTCTCAAAGATAGACCCTTTTCTTTCCAGAAGTACAAATGTATGAGGAGGGAGGTGCTCCTCCTTCCTTGGCTTGAGTGCCAAGTCAAGATATTCTCATGAGGTTATCTTGCTTCTTCATAAGAAACAGCCAAAGGATGACCATGTAGCTCTGAAATGACCTCCAGGACTCCTGAAACTGGGATAGCCAATTGAATCCATGTTGTTGGTTTCTGAAAGGAGTAGTTTGTGGCCTGTCTCTCATCTCCCCCTGGGCTGTCGTTCTGGATTCTTTGGATTGAGATAAGGGAACTAGGTTCTCCTGGCCTCCTGAGAGACCCTGAAATCTTGAACTGTCATGGCTATAGGAT
>CM052683.1:126523226-126538491 GCA_028533215.1 Babyrousa celebensis
GTTCAGTTTGTATCTCTGCAAATTAATTTTCTAGTTTTTTTTGGCTCCTCCTTATATTTACTAGTTCCTTTCTGAGGGCATCTGCATTGCTGTTCATAACTTTTCTTAATTCCTTCAGTATTTTCACTGTTTCTCTCTTGAACTCCATGTCTGTCAGACTGCAGAGATCTGTTTCATTGTTGACTGCTTTAGGTGAGTTCTGCTTTTAACTGGAGGTGGTTTCTCAGCTTCTTCATCTTGCTTGTTGTTTTCTTTTTCCTGGTGGAGTTTTACTCTCCATGCCTGGCTAGTGTTTGACATGTCACTGCTGGGGATTGTTTCCTGAGTGATGGCATTGTTGGTCAGTCTACTTTGAGGCAGCATTGCTTTTCCAGAGGGTTGGCACCATGACAGTGTCTCTCTGAAGCAATGGAGGACTTCCTGAGGGCAGACAGGACTGGGAGGTCCACACTGTGATTGAAGTAGATTTCACTCAGCTGGGTGGATCTTGCTCTGGTGTTTTTGGGCTCTAGGGGCTCTTGCAGGGGGCTGACGGTGCTGGGCAGCTGTTTTGCAGGAGTGCATCCCCCCCCCAGGTCTTGAGAAGCCAGCTGGCATGCTGCAAACACAAGAGACTCTTCCCCAGGACAGCCCCACTCAGAGGGACTGCCTGAGAATGTAGGCAGATCTTTTCATGTCTTGGCCAAGCTTGTTCTAGCTTTTCTGGGCTTCAGGCCTTTTCCTGGGAGCTGGAAGTGTTGGGTGCTTCTCCTTGTGGTTGTAGCCCCTTCAAAGGGCAAGCAGGCCAGGTTTGAGCAGCCTCTGCAATGGTAGGCCTCCAGAAATTGTTGAGGCCAGCCCTCACAGATGGCAGGCAGCCCCAGGTCCTACACATGTGTAAGGGGTGGGGTAGGGGGATGCACTGGGAAGCATAGATTTCTGATAGCTGTTGGGCCAGTAAGCTCGCTGTGGTGTGGGGAGTATTCTATGGGGGCCCACCCCTTCTCCTCTCCCCTCCCCAACACTGGCACAGACCAAGCTCTTCTCCCAGGTTCCCTCTGATGTGGCTTTCCACTTCCCAGCCCTTAGTGTATTGCTCCCTCCCCAGCCACACTCTGATTTATAGTGTCCCAGGCAGTCTCTGCCCCATCAAACCTGACTGACTGGTTTGTAAACCCCCCAAAGACTGCTCCATCAAACCTAACAGTCCAGTTCCTAGACCCCCAAGCAGTACCTGCAAGCAGTATCTGCACCATCCACCCCACCCACTCCCAGGGACTAAACTCCATAGCTGAGGTCTTGGTGCCCAGTCCCCACCCAAGCATCTCAATTTTTGGTGACTGTGCCCATAGTGCATATGATCTTTTTGGTTCTCACTCTGTTTTTCAGAACTCTGACTTACTGCTACACTCTTCTCTGCATCTGGAGATTCCTCCATTTTGGTTGATATTTCCATTGAGTAGGTTACTTTCCAGGGTGTGGATCCCTTTCTCCTCCACAGTTCCGTTTCAGGAGTGCCCATCCAGTTCAGATTCACCTTCTCTCACTCTCATCTTTTCTCGTTTTACCTAGTAATGTCACAAGATTCTTGCCATTATTGGAGTTTAGGTTCTTCTGCCAGCAATTGGTTGCTGTTCTGTGTGAGTCATTTAACTTGTAGATGTGTTTTTTTGTTGTGTTTGTGGGAGAGGGCAAGTGTGTCCCCCTACTCTTCTGCCATCTTGCCTCCACCCCTCATATAAATATTATTAATGAATATTCAATATTTCCTGTGTGCAAATACTATCTTTAAAATCTTGAGCATTATTATAAAGTTGCAAATATTAAATTGAATGTTACAAATTGAAATTTGTATGAAAAAGTTTTATTTTCATTGTACACGATAGTCTTCAAAAATTTATTTATTTATTTATTTATTTATTTATTTATTTATTTATTTTTGTCTTTTTAGGTCTGCACCCACAGCATATGGACATTCCTAGGCTAGTGGTAGAATCAGAGTTTTTAGCCACCAGCCTAAACCACAGCCCCAGCAACTCCAGTTCCAAGCCCCCTCTACAACCTACACCACAGCAAACAGCAAGGCAAAGATTCTTAACCTACTACCTAAGGCCAGGGATCAAACCCGTGTCCTCATGGATACTGGTTGTTTTCACTGATTCTGAGCCACTGTAGTAGTATGAATTTATTATATTTTTATATTTATGTATTTAATAATTGCTTACATCTCTTTCTTTTGTTTCTTTATTTTCTTTCACCTTCCTGCCTTTGGCTGTACCTTAGGCATGGGTAAGTTTCCTAATCCATGATTCCCCAGCAGCACCAAGGAACTCCCACATTCTTTCTTTTATAATATACTGATTTCATGGATCATTTTTGTTAGCAATCATAGAAGAAGACATAAGTTTTGTAAGTAGTTTAACTCTCTAATAAAAGCAAAAGAATCTTGGATTTTACTATTAATGTGTCTTATGTAGATTGGCAGTAGGTTCTAAAAGGAACTAAATGTAAAATACACATTTCATCCAAATTTTATATGGAGCAACAAAAGACTCAGAATTGCCAAAGAAATCCTGAGGAACAAAAAACAAGCTGGAGGAAAAACTCTCCCAGAATTCAGGCAATATCACAAAGCCACAGTCATCAAAATAGTGTGGTACTGGTACCAAAACCGACATACAGACCAATGGAACAGAATATAAAACCCAGAAATAAACCCTTACACCGATGATCAATTAATATTTGACAAAGGAGGAAAGAATTTAAAATAGGGAAAAGACAGCCTTTTCAGCAAGTATTTCTGGGAAACCTGGAGAGCTACATGCAAATCAATGAAACTAGAACACACCCTCCCACAATGCATGGAAAAAAAAACTCCAAATGGCTTAAAGTGATAAATATAAGACAAGACATCACCAAATTTCTGGATGAGAACATAGGCAAAATATTCTCTAGCATCAGACTTAAAAATGTTTTCTCAGGTCAGTCTCCCAAAGCAACATAAATAATAACAAAAATAAAACAATGTGCCTTTGCACAGCAAAGGAAACCAAAAAGAAAACAAAAAACATCTTACAGAATGGGAGAAAATAGTTTCAAATGATGCCCAGTGCTTAAGCTCTAAAATATACAAAAAAAAAATATGTAACTCAACACAAAAGCCAATGACCCAATGGAGAAATGGGCAAAAGACCTGAATAGACATTTCTCCAAAGAAGATATACAGATGGCCAACAAGAAATTGAAACAATGCTCAACATCACTGATTATTAGAGAAATGCAAATCAAAGCTGCTCTGAGTTACTACTTCATATAGGTCAGAATGGCCATCATTAATAAATCCACAAATAAGAAATGCTGGAGGGGCTGTGGAGAATAAGGAACCCTGCCACACTGTTGCTGGAAATGGAAGCTGATACAGCCACTATGGAGAGCAGTTATGAGGTATCTTAGAAAACTATACAGAGAACATACCATATGACCCAGAACCCCCAGTCTTGGGCATATATTTGGATAAAATTTTCCTTGGAAAAGACATATGCATCCACATGTACATTACAGCACTATTCACAATAGCTAAGACAAGGAAACAACACAAATGTCCATCAATTCAATTCATGACTGGATTAGGAAGAGGTGGTATATATAAACATTTGAATACTACTCAGCCAAAAAAAAAAAACTAAATTAATGCCATTTGCAGCAATATGTGCAGGGAGCTGAAAAGATACAAGGAGCCAAGGAAGGGAGTTTGCCTGAATGGTGCAATTCCAAAGGCAGGCTCCTAATCAGAAAAAGGGGCCTGCCTGAATGGTGCAGTTCCGAGGACAAGTTCCTAATCAGACAAAGGGGCCTGTCTGAACAGTGCAGTTCCAAGGGCAGGTTCCTAAACAAGGGGATGTCTGCCTGCATGGTGAAATTCTGAGGACAGGCCCCAGAAGACAATAAGGCTCACCTGCTGACATTGGTGGGGAATTAAATTTTATTAAGTTTTATAAGTTTATATAAGTTTATAAGTTTTATAAGTTTATATAGTAAACTTTAGAGTTAGGGTTTTAATGAGGTTCATAGAAGTTAGACATATATTACTCATGACCAAAAGACACCTAGCTATGAGTTATAGAAGCTTTTAAGTGATAGCTAGTTAAGTTGGTTTATATTTTCTTACACTGTCTCCCTGCCATAATGCTTTAAAGATAAGCACCAGTCTAAAAACAAGATTTGTAAATGCAAAATTCTTGTGTCAGTGACCTCTTCAACTTGTGGAGACTTGCTGGCCATGGGATGATTTGTACTGAGTCTCCTCCTTTCCACATGATGTATTGTACTTAACTGCCCTTAAATTGTACTCACTAAATTTAGTCAAAATAAAGATCTTAGAACATGATGTATAGCTGCTGTACCATGCAAAAGTTAACCGATGTACTTTTAACACTATGATGTAATCTGTAGTTAGAAACTGTCTATATAACCAACCACTAATGCCAATAAAATTTGAGCAGTCCAGCGCCCTGAAAGAAGGGACAAAGAGGCTGTTTACGTATGTACATTCCACTGACGCTGTCCCTCTCCTATCGGGAAAAAGTTTACACTCCCTGGCCGCCAGAGCTGGCCTCAGGCAAATATGGATGGGGCTAGAGACTCTCATATCGAACGAAGTAAGTCAGAAAGAGAATGAAAAATACCATATGATATCACTTATATCTGTAATCTAATATATGGCCCGAAGAAACCTTTCCAGAGAAAGGAAAATCATGGACTTGGAGAATAGACCTGTGGTTGCCATGGGGGAGGAGGGGATTGGGATGGTCTGGGAGTATGGGGTTAATAGATGCAGACTATTGCATTTGGAATGGATAGGCAATGAGATCCTGCTTTACAGCACTAGGAAATATGTCTAATCACTTCTGATGTATCTATACATGTATGTGTAACTCGGTCACCAGGTGGTACAGTAGAATATTGCCAGAACACTGTAAACCAACTATAATGGAAAAAATAATAATCATTATAAAAATATACATTTTCAAATCTTCAGATGGGATTTTCTGTGCTAAACATGGCTGAATGTTATTGTCAAAGATTAATTTAAAGGAACCAGAAAAAATATATACAAAACAGAATTGAACCATGAATGAATATTCTACCATATTCACCTCACCATGCATTATTCAAGAAAATGATAATATGGTAGTGAAGTACATTAACAATATCCATGGTTCTATGGAGTTTACTATATCATGGTGTAAAACTGGACAAATACTGATTATGCCAGGGTTATGAAAAGTGCTGTGATCTACCATAGAGCAAAATAATTGAATAGTGTGATGGTGGAAACCCTGAGAGAATAGAAGTGTACTATTTAGAACAGGATGGCCAGGAAACACCCATAAGATTTTTTAGTTAAGATCAAAATTAGTGGTCTCAACCTTTTCCTCCCTAGGTGATAGTTGACAAAGTCTAGATACAGTATTTGTTGTCCTGCCATGTGGGCACTGCTATTGGCATCTGGTGGGTATAGGTCAGAGATGCTATTAAACAGCTGATGTGCAAAAGGTAGGTCATCACTGCAAAGGACTGCCTATCTGACTCAAAATTTTAGCAGTGCTGTGGTTGAGCACCCCTGACAAATATGAATGTCTCTTGAATAGATCAACAGAAATAGAAGTCTAGGTACATGGAAAAGCAAGTGCAAATAAATTATACTGACATTATAAGAAGAAAAATCATGGAGTTCATTGTGATCAGAGAGAGAAATAAGAGTTAAACATTGAAAATGAGACTGGAAATATAACAGAGCCTTTTGGCTTATGGGGTTTTTCTAGAGAGAAACGAGAAGGCATTTTAGATATTGTGACATGATAAGAATTAATCATAAGATTTAATAAGATTACTCTGTTTTGTTGGTCATGAAGAGTGAAATGGGGATATTCATTTTGAGAACAACATAACTAGAAAAGGGATTATGGTAATTTGGTCCAGGTGGGTAGCAGTGTGTATGGTGAGCAGAAGTCTGCCCATGGATATGGTTTTTACTGCTGATAGAAATATAAAATGATACATTCACATATAAAAAATTGACTTTATTTAAAAAGTATACAGACAGTTCTACATATATCCAGTTATTCCATTTTTAACTCCTCTTTTTTATTATTTTTATTTTTTCCATTATAATTGGTTTACAATGTCCTGTCAATTTGCTGCTGTACAGCAAAGTGACCTAGTCACACACAAACATATATATATATATGTTTATATATATGACTAGGTATTGTTTCCAGTGCTATACAGCAGTATCTCCTTGCTTACCCATTCCAAAGGCAATAGTTAGCTCCAGACTCCCAGTCCATCCCACTCCCTCCCCCTTCCCCTCCCCCTTGGAAACCACAAGTTTCTTCTCTAAGTCCATGAGTTTCTTTTCTGTGGAATGGTTCATTTGTGCCATATATTAGATTTCAGATATGTGGTATTTCATTGTATTTGTTGTTCTCTTTATTCCTCACTTCACTTAGAATGAGAGTCTCTAGATCCATCTATGTTGCTGCAAATGGCATTATTTTGTTCTTTTTTATGTCTGAGTAGTATTCCATTGTATACATATAGAACATCTTTTTATTTCATTCATTTGTCAATGCACATTTAGGTTTTTTCCATATCTAGGATACTGTGAATAGTGCTGCAATGAACATGTGGGTGCATGTATCTTTTTCAAGGAATGTTTTTTTTGTATATATGCCCAGGAGTGGGATTGCTGGGTCATATGGTAGTTCTATATTAAGTTTTCTGAGGTACTTCCATACTGTTTTCCAAAGTGATTGTACCAATTTACATTCCCACCAAAAGTGTAGGAAGATTCTCTCTTCTCCACACCCTTTCCAGCATTTGAGATTTGTGGATTTATTAATGGCCATTCTGATGGGTGTGAAGTGGTATCTCATAGTATTTTTGATTTGCATCTCTAATAATCAGTGACATTGAGTATTTTATTCATGTGCTTGTTGGCCATCTGTATATCTTCTTTGGATAAATGTCTATTCAGGTCTTTTGCCAATTTTTCCATTGGTTTTTTGTTTGTTTGTTTGTTTGTTTTTTCTTTTTCTTATTTTGCTGTTGAGTTGTATAAGTTGTTTGCATAAGTTTTTATATATTTTAGAGATTAAGCCCTTGTCAGTTGCATCATTTGAAACTATTTTCTCCCATTCTCTAGGTTGTATTTTTGGATTTTTTATGGTTTCCTTTGCTGTGCAAAAGCTTCCAAGTTTGGTTAGGTCCCTTTGGCTTATTTTTGCTTTTATTTCTGTTTCCTTGGGAGTCTCCTTAGGTAATAAAACATATTCTCAAAATTTGTGCTATAATGCACTTAGTAAGTTTGTACAAAACAGCCAGGAAGTTGAAGTAAGCCAAGTGCACATGAACAAAAAGAAGGGCAAATTGTGGTATGTAAATGCTATGAAATATTCATGAGCATTTAAAAGATAGGTAGCACAACAGCATTGATGATTCAAAAAAATATTTTTTTTTGGGTGAAAGAAGACTTACATAAAAAAGTAGGTTTTTTGGGTATTCCTGTTTTGGTTTAGTGAGTTAAGAACACAAAATAGTGTCCCTGGTAAGGATGTGGGTTTGATCCATGGCTTTGCCCAGTAGGTTATGATCTGGGGTTGCCACAAGTTGTGGCATATGTTGCAGATTAGGTTCTGACCCATTTCTCCGTGGCTGTGGGGTAGTCCGTTAGCTGCAACTCCAAATTGACACTTAGCCTTGGAAATTCCATATGCTGCAGTTGGGGCTGTAAAAAGATAAATAAATAAATACATACATACATAAATTAAATAAATAAATAAATAAATAAATAAATAAATAAATAAATAAATAAATTTAGAGTACATTTTTATGGTTTAATTTATAATCATTAAGTTCTGTAAAACTTAAATGTAATTAATGATGCAAAAATGTAACAAACAGCAGTTCCATATATGGAGTGAGGTTGTTGGGATTATCTAGGAGTCAGCATGAGGGAAATATCTGGGATCATGGAAATTTTTATATCTTGATAGTAAGAGGTTTGATTGCATGTGTGTATTTATTTATAAACTTTGTTGCATGTATGAAATTTTTCATAATAATGTGTTATAAACATACATTTTCTTCAAAATCTTATCATTTTGTTTATAACAGACAAAATGGGCTTTTGTATGTGTTTTCTTATAGATTTTGAGGATATACTTTTATGGTGAATTATTTGCTATATTTTTGGTCTTAACATTATAATATACTGATTTTCAAAAATTACTCTAAACTTTCCATTGAATACTATCTTTAATAGATACATAATATTTCACTTTGTGGATCACAGTAATATTTTATCCATTCATTTACTGCTTGAATTATACCATGTCCTAGTTTTCACTTGAATGAACATTCTAGTGAACAGGGATTCTTTTTCACATTTATGATAAATTAGATGATAACTCTCTACTCATTCATTTATATTCCACAGATCCTGAGGATCCATAGATATTAAAAGTGGTTATTTTCAGTCTCTGACACTGAGTGACCAAGTTATGCCTTTCCCATTGATCTAGACTGAAAATTCCAACAAAGAATAGCCCAGGATTGTATAGCTTCACAGATAATTTTACAAAATGCTTAGAGGTGTATTAACACAAATCCTTAAACTCATCCAAAAATAGAGGGAACAGCATCAAACTTTTTGTATGAGGTATGTATCCCCTAATTCCAAAGGCAGACAAATGCATCGTAAAGAATGAAAATAATAGTCATATATCCCTAGAGAAAATAGGTGCAGAAATATAAACAAAATATTAGCAAGTGAAATATTCAGCTCAACAAAAATATCAAAAACCAAGTGGGGATTTGTCACTGTGGCTCAGCAGTAATGAAACAGAGTAGTATCCATGATGACATGCGTTCAATCTCTGGCCATGCTCAGTGGGTTATGGATCTGGTATTGCAGTGATCTCTGGTGTACAGCATGGCTCACATCTGGCATTGCTAAAGCTGTGGTGTAGGTCAGCAGCTAGAGCTCTGATTTGACTCCTGGCCTGGGAACATCCATCTGCCACTGGTGTGGCTCTAAAAAAAATAAAATAAAAAAAAAAACATAAAACCAGCTGGGAATAATATCTGGAATTCAAGATTGGTTCATCATCAAATATGTTAAGGTGATATAATACATTAACATAATGAAGGTGAAAAATCTCATCATCCAAGCAGATGCAGAGAAATCTTTTAAAAGAATTTAACATTGATTTTATGATAAAAAATTCTCAACCATTTAGGACTGGAAAGAACATACTTCATTTCAGCAAAGGGCTTATATTAAAAACCTACAGCTAAGATCATACTCAGTGGTGAAATCCTGAAAGCTTTCCTTTCATATATATATATATATATATATATATATATATATATATATATATATACACACACACACACACACACACATATATATATGGAATATATTTACATATATATATGGAATATATTTACATATATATATGGAATATATTTACATATATATATGGAATATATTTACATATATATATATGTATGTATATGTCAATGATACCCACTTGTATGAAAAATTAATAATGTAATTTTAAAAGCTCACCCCAGAGCTATTAGGCAAGAAGTAAAGAATTCCAAACCACAGAAGTGAAATTAATCTTTTTGTTGATGACATGATCTCATATGTACAAAATCAAAAAGACTAAAATAAACAACTCATAATTTTTTTGTCATTTTAGGACCATGCCCATGACACATGGAAGTTCTTAAGCTAGGGGTCAAATTGGAAGTGTAGCTGCTGGTCAATGCCACAGCCATAGAAAATTGGGATACAAGCTGCATCTGCAACCCACCTCACAGCTCACTGCAATGATACACCTTAACCCATTGAGTGAAGCCAAGAATTGTACCTGGATCTGTATGGATGCTAGTTAGATTTGTTACCACTGATCCATGAAAGGAACTCCCACAACTGTCAGAAATACTAAATGAGTACAGCAAAGTTGCAAATTACAATATCAACCTAAAAAATCTGTCACAGTGATTGGCACTAAAAGACAACTCTTCTGAAAATGAAACCAAGGACACAAACCAATGCAGTACAGTAGAAAAAATTGTATTTGGGAAATAACAATAAAGTATTTAAAAAATTATACTCACATATAAATCTATCAAATGAAGAGAAACATTATGATTCTGAATACAACCAATCATTAAGGTAAGAAATTAAAGAACACAAAATAAATTCAAAGAACCCTGTATTCATAGATTGAAAGTTTAATATTTTAAAAACATCCACACTATCCAAATTTATCTACAGATTTAATGCAATTTCTACCATGATCCAATGGTGGTTTACGGGGTGAGGAAGCGCACATGTTTCATGGAAATTCCCAGACCAGGAGTAAAAGATGAGCCACTGCACTAGCAATGCTGAAGCCTTAACCACTAGACCACCAGGGAACTCTGGCAATGGCACTTAATTATAGAAATAAAAACATTCCTAAAATTCTCATGGAACTACAAATTTCCTCAATTGGCCAAATAAGGAGATAAATAAAAATAAAGCTGGAAGCATCACACTTCCTGATTTCAAAATATATTAAAAAGCTCCAGTAATTAAAATGGCATGATACTACCATAATAACAAATGTATAGGCTAATGGCACAGAATAGGGACCCAAAAAAACCCAAGTATATATATTCAACAGTTCTGTGATGCAAACTAAGAATATACAGTGGAGAAAGGAGAATCTCTTAAATAAATATGTTGAGAAACTGGAAAAACAAACCATATGAAAATGTACCCTTATTTTACACTCTATACACAATCATTGTAAAATGAATTAAAGATTTTAATGGAGGAACTGGAACTGTAAAAGAGAGATGAAGAACTTCATGACGCTAAGCTTGTCAATGATTTCTGGAAAAGATACGAAAGCACAAGCAAAAAAAAAATCAAATTTAGACAAGTGGGACTATATCACTAAGCAGAACAAAGGAAATCATAAAAATGGTGAACAGGCAAAACACAATAGGAGAAACTATTTGTAAATCACATACACAATAAAAAGTTAAGACAGAAAATATACAAAAAATCCTACAATTCAATAGAAAATAATTGAAAACTTGATTAATAAATGAACAGCAAACTCAAATGGACATTTCTCCAAAGAAGATACAAATATTGCTAAGTGGTATATGTGGTCAACATCACTAATTATCAGGGAAATGTAATCAAATCCCCAATGATATTTCTTCTATTGAGAAATCTTCTCCCATTAAGTAGGATGTATTTGTAAAAATAACAAATATAGCAGGTGTTGGCATATATATGAAGAAAATGGAAAACTTGTACAATGCTCATGTGGTAGAAAGTAATGCAACCCCTAAGAAAAACAATATGGTTGTTCCTCAAAACATTGAAAATACAATTATCATAGGATACAAATTTTGACTTCTGGATCTATATATACCCCAATGTATTGATATCAGAAATGCAAAGTGGAAACTACACACTTCTCTTTATTGTAGCATTGTTCCCAATAGCCAAGATATGAAAACAACCTGATTATTGAGAAATGAAATTATAAAGAATAGATGGTACATACATACAGTTGCATATTATGCTTTCTTTTAAAAAGGAAATCCTGCCATTTGCAACACATTGGATGCAACTGGTCAAAATTATGACAAGTAAAATAAATCAGATATATAGGGACAAATACTATATCATTCTACTTCTAAGAGGTACATAAGATAATCAAACTCATAGACTGCAAAATAGTAATTTCCAGGACTAGTGAACATTTTTAATTAAACAAGATAAATAATTTCCAGAGCAAGTGTCAAACATCTGCTTATGGTTAACATTATTTTTAGTGTGTGTAATTTAAAGTTTGTTAAGAGGATGTTTCTCCTGTTAAGTATTTTTATTACAATGAAAACTTTATAAAATAAATAAATACTTATAAGAATTATCTTCTTAAATATAATAAAAGTACTAAATTATAGAAAGTAATATATAGAGATGACAATTAAGATAGAGAAATATAATCAATATCAAAGGCCATTAAAAAATTTCAACTAAAACAATAAGATGCACCTAAAAAAAGGTGTACACTATGCACATATAAAAAGCCAAATCCAAAAGACTACAACACTAACTATCAAGGATGTAGAGCAAGAGGAACTGTCATGCAATGCCTATGGGAATACAAAATGGATTAGCCACTTTTGTGCTTTATGAATCTAAACCTGTATAAACCCATCACTCTCACAACATAGTATATACCCAAATGAATTGAAAATTATGCCTATATAAAAAACCTGAACACAGATATTTATAGCAATGTTAACTCATAATTGCAAAGACTTGAAATAAATCAAGATGTTCTTCAATATGTGCAAGGGTAAATAAACCGTGCCAAATCCACAATGAAATATTATTGAGCACTTAAAAAATTTAAAAAGCACTATTAAGTCATGAAAAGAAATGAGGAAACTTTAAATGCATACCATTGAAATGAAAGAGCACCATCTGAAAGGGTGACATATTCTAGGATTCCAAATATAAAAGATTCTGAAAAGACAAAAAAAAGAGGAAATACATAAAGAGATCTGTGGTTGGAAGGAATTGGAGAGGGTGGTTTTAACCTAAAATAATAAAAGGACCAATTATTTTACCATTAAAACAGGTTGATTCAGGAAGAGGGAAGAACTGCATTTAGAAACATGCAACTCTAATGAAAGATATGTACTACTGGTAAAGCAAAGGAGATGGAACACTTTTATAGAAAAGGGACTATTAGGAAGGGCTGTTATAAACAAGTCCACTGGAGGAAACTTGGATTTTGACTACAGTGGATTTTTTCACCTGAATTTGACAGTGCCTTGTTGACTGAGATGTTGCCAGGCAAAGAATACATTCTTTGTCTTGCTGGTGGCAGTAAAGTATCACATCCCACCTGAGGTGCAACTGACATCTTTCTGTTGGGATATGTATTAATGATATGAACATGAGAGCTCCCCTGTCTGGCTTCCTAGCACCATTTTAGTGGGGTTTCCCTTCATCAAGTTTAAGATGATAGGCAGAACACAGAGGAATTTTAAGGCACTGAAATTATTGTGTTTGATAGTATAATCAGTCATTATACACAGATTAAAACCTTATAGGATGTTAACATAATGAGAGTGAACCCTGAACATAACCTATGGAATTTAGCTCACTATGATGTGTCAATGGTGTATCAGTTTCCTTGACAGTAACACAACTCCTGCTCTAGTCCAGGATGTTGATAGAGGGAGAGGTTGTGTGTGCAAGGAGTGGGGAGATAGAAGGTTTATGGGAACTCGGCATTCTCCACAAAATTTGCTGTGAACCTAAAACTGCTAAAAATAATAATCTATAAAAATGTTATCACAACAATAATTGAAAAAAATCATTAAGTTGAACTTCATTCAAATAAATTATCTCTGCTCTGCAAAGACACTGTGAAGAAAATGAAAAACTAGCCACAGATTGAATGCAACTGTTTGCAAAGCACTTATATGACAATGGACCCATATCCAAAATGTAACAAAGAACAGTTAAGACCAACAATAAGAAAACAAGCAAACCAATTTTGAAAAAATGAGATTAGTTTATATATCTCACCAAAGAAGACATATTGATGAAACTTAAGTGTATGAAAAGATTCACAACACCATATGTTATTAAGCAATTGCAAATAAAATGATGAGATACACACATATTTTAGATTGGCTGCATTCAAAATGCTAACATTGCAATTATTGGTGAGGATTTAGATGTATGAGCACTCTCATTCATTATAGTGGGAAAGCAAAATGGTGCAAGAGTTCCAGCTGTGGAGCAGCATGTTAAGGATCTGGCATTGTCTATGCAGCAGCCCTTGTCTCTGCTGAGGCGCATGTTCACTCCCTGGCCCATCAGTGGTTTAAGGATTCAGTGTTGCTGCAGGTGTTGTGTAGGTTGCAGCAGCAGCTTGTATTCCGCTCTTGGTATGTGAACTTCCATATGACATGGGTGCAGCCTGAAAAAACCCCAAAAGGTGATACAGCCACTTTGAATATAATTTGGCAATTTCTTACAAATATAAAATTATAGTTACCATATAATACTGTGCTGTGTTTCAAGGTATCATCAAAATGACTTAAAAACCTAGGTCAATGCAAAAAATACACTCTGTGTACTTCAACAGATTACTGAATAAACAAAAGGTGAAGCATCCATACAGGGGAAAATTATTCATCAGTAAGGAGAAATGAACTTAAACTACAACAATCATGCAGAAACATTAAGTGCATGATGCTAAATGAAGAACACCTATCTGAAAGTATACATACTGTATGAAACCAACTATATGATGTAGGACAGAGAAAATTATGGATACAGTAAAAAGATCAGTGATTGTCAGGGGTTGGGAGGGAAGAAGAAAGGGGCACATTTATAAGGAACACAAGAGACATGTAGGACAATAAATAAATTCCACATGATAGTGTAAATGTCATCCCATGGCATACATTTGTCAAAATCCATAGAATGTGTCACACCAGGAGTAAATCCCAATGTAAAATATGAACTTTGGGAGATAGTGTGAGTGTGTAAGTTCATCAATTATATATATATTTTTAATATATATTTGTATATATTTATATATTTATTTATATTCATTTTTATATATTATATATTTATATATAAAATGCAAGATGTTTAGTTTTTATCATTTACTTATATATATATTTTTTTTCTACTGTAAAACGTGGTGACCCACTTATATGTGTACATTCTTTTCTCTCACATTACATATTCCATCATACATGACTAGACAGAGTTCCCAGTGGTACACAGCGGGATCCCATTACTAACCCATGCAAGATGTATATAGTAGAGGATACTGGGTGATGTTTTAAGGGAACTTATGTGTTCCATTCATTTTTCTTTAGAATTAAAATTGATCTCTGAAAATAACAAGGTGTTGACTACATTTACAGTTAAATAGAGATAAGTAGGAAGGTGCATAGAAATAAATTTAGTTATGGGTAACATTTTAGTCTTTAGTGTGGTTGTCAAGTTTATAAGAATTCATTATTCAAGTAAATGAAAAAATATATACAATGAATAGAAGACAGTAAAATAATTTAGACATGGATGCATTCTACACATGAAATTCCATTGTAAATAACTGGTTTCTCATTGCTCTGCCTTCATGTCTGCTTTATCCAACTGTTGATG
>CM052683.1:126547139-126574137 GCA_028533215.1 Babyrousa celebensis
GCAACTGATTTCTGAATGTTATCTTATATCCTGCTATTTTGATGAATTTGTCCATCAGTTCAAGGAATTTTTTGTTTGAGTCCTTAGGGTTTTCTATACATAGTATCATGTCATCTGAATACAGTGCTGATTAACCTCTTTCTTCCTATTTGGATGCCTTTTATTTCTTTTGTTTGTCTGATTGCTGTGGCTAGGATTTCCAATACTATGTTGAATAACAGTGGTGAGAGTGGGCATCCTTGTCTTGTTCCAGATTTTAGTGGGAAGGGTTTCAGCTTTTTTCCATTGAGTATTGAGTGTGGGCTTTTCGTAAATGGATGCAATTATGTTAAATTATGTTCACTATATACCCATGTTGGTAAGAGTTTTGATCATAAATGGATGTTGGACTGTTTAAAATACTTTTTATGCATGTATTGAGATGATCTTGTGGTTTTTGACTTTTCTTTTGTTAATGTGGTGTATGATGTTCATTTATTTGCATATGTTTTACCATCCTTGTGAACTTGGGATGAATCACACCTGGTCGTGGTGTATGATCTTTTTTATATGTTGTTGGATATGGTAGGCTAAACTTTTGTTGATAATTTTTGTGTTTATATTCATCAAAGACATTGGCTGATAGTTTTATTTTTTGGTGGTATATTTGTCTGGTTTTTGAATTAGTGCGATGTTGGCATCATAGAATGTCTTTGGGTGTATTCCTACTTCTTCAACCTTTTGGAAAAGTTTAAGGAGGATGTGTATAAGTTCCTCTGTATATTTGGTAGAATTAGCCTGTGAAGCCATCTGGTTCTGGACTTTTATATGTAGGGAGTGTTTTTATGACCTATTCAATTTTACTTCTAGTGATTGGTCTCTTCAGTTGTTCTATTTCTTCCTGATTCAGCTTTGGCAGTCTGTAAGTCCCTATAAAGTTGTCCATTTCTTCTAGGTTGTCAAATTTGTTGGCATATAATTGTTGGTAATATCTTCTCTTTTTTTTTTGTATTTCTGTAGTATCTTTTGTGACTTCTCCTTTTTCATTTCTTATTTTATTTGGTTTTTTCTCTCTTCTTCTTGGTGAGTCTAGTCAGAGGTTTGTCAATTTTCTTTACCTTTTCAAAGAACCAGATCTTGGTTTCATTGATTTCTTCCATTGTTTTTTTGAATCTCTATTTTATTGATTTCCTCATTAATCTTTATGAGGATTAATCCTATTGGATCTTTATAATTTCCTACATTCTGCTGACTTTAGGGTTTTTTTTTATTGTTGTTGTTTTTCTAATTAATTTAGGTAGTGGGTTAAGTTGATGAATTGAGATTTTTCTTCTTTTTTTGAGGAAGACCTGTATTGCTATGAACTTCCCTTGAGCATGGCTTTTGCAGCATCCCATAGATTTTCAGTGGTTTTGTATTCATTATCATTTGTCTCCATGTATTTTTTTAATTTCTTCTTGTTTTCCTCATTGACCCATTGGTTTTTTATTAGTATGTTTTTTAGTCTCAATGTAGTAGGTTTTTTTCTCATTTCTTTTCCTGTGGTTAGTTTCTAGTTTCATGCCATTGTGGTCAGATAAGAAACTTGAAATAATTTCTATACTCTTAAATTTTTTGAGTTTATCTTTGTGCCCCAATATTTAATCAATTCTTGAGAATTTTCCATGTGCAGTTGAGAAGAATGTGTACTCTGACTTTTGTGGATTTAATGTCCTGAAAATGTTGATTAAGTTTAACTTTTCTATTGTTTCCTTTAGGATCTCTGTTGCTTTATTGATTTTCTTTCTAGAAGACCTGTCCATTGATGTGAATGGGGTGTTAATGTCTCCTACTATGATTGTTTTCCCATTAATTTCTCCTTTTATGTCTGTTAGTACTTGTTGTAAGTATCTGGGTGCTCCTATATGAGGGCCATATATATTGACAACTGTAATATCCTCTTCTAAAATGGATCCTTTAACCATTAAATAGTATCCCTATTTGTCTTTATGGCCTTTGTTTTAAAGCCTATTTTGTCTGATATGAGTATGGTGACTCCTGATTTCCTGTCTTGTCCATTGGCATGAACTATCTTTTCCCATCCCCTCACTTTCAATCTATTTGTGTACTTTTGCCCTAAGGTGAATTTCTTGTGGGCAGCAAATTGAAAATTTTTACTTCTTTATCCAATCTGCCCTTCTGTGTCTTTTGATGGGAACATTTAGCCCATTGATATTGAAGGTGATAATTGATAGATGTTTATTTATTGCCATTATAAACCTTGTTTTCCAGTTGATTCTATGTTTCTCTTATCTTTTTTTTTTTGGTTGGATGGTTTCCATTTATTTTATGCTTGAGTACTTTTATTTTCGTTTTTTTGTGAATGTACAGTTGGAATTTTTTTTTTTGTCTTTTTGCTATTTCTTTGGGCCGTTCCCACCGCATATGGAGGTTCCCAGGCTAGGGGTCAAATCGGAGCTGTAGCCACTGGCCTACGCCAGAGCCACAGCAACATGGGATCCGAGCTGCATCTGCAACCTACACCACAGCTCATGGCAATACCAGATCGTTAACCCACTGAGCAAGGACAGGGACCGAACCCTCAACCTCATGGTTCCTAGTCAGATTCGTTAACCACTGTGCCACAACAGGACTCCTACAGTTGGAATTTGATGGGTGGTTGCCATGTTTGTTAAGCATGTTAACTCCTTCCTATATCTGCTTACTTTAGCCTGAGAGTCATATAGGCTCAAACACATCATTAAAATAAAAAAAAAAAACAGAATCTGTATTTTCTCACTTCCCTTCCCCTCATTGTATGTTTTTCATATCTTGTTCTTAAGATCTTCATGTTTAGATCTGTATGTGGGCTTATTTAAATGACTGCTTTGCAGTTGTGGTTTCTCCATCCTAGTTCTTCCTCTTTTATTTTTCTTTTTAATTTACAGAAGCCCTTTTAGTATTTCTTTTAAGAATGTGTTTAGTATTGCTGTACTCTTTTAGCTTTTGTTTGTTGGAGATATTCTTTATTTCCACTTCTATTTTAAACAATATTCTTGCTGGACTGTGTATCCTAATTTGCAAATTTTTTTCTT
This sequence comes from Babyrousa celebensis, assembly GCA_028533215.1. NCBI lineage: Eukaryota > Metazoa > Chordata > Mammalia > Artiodactyla > Suidae > Babyrousa > Babyrousa celebensis. The sequence goes on from CM052683.1 coordinate 126,550,193, forward strand.
TCAGTGCTTTAAATACATCTTGCCACTCCCTCCTGGCCTGTAGTGTTTTTGTAGATTAATCAGCTGATAGCATTATTGGGGTTCCCTTATAATTAATGCTTTGATCTTCTCTTGCTGCCTTTAGAATCCTCTCTTTATTTTTAACTTTTGTTATTGTTATTATAATATGTCTTGGTGTGGTCCTGTTTGGGTTCAACTTGTTTTGGGCCCTCTGTGCTTCCCGTATCTTAATAACAGTATCCTTAGATTTGGAAAGTTTTCATCCATAATTTCTTCAAATATATTTTCAATCCCCTGTTCTTTTCTTCTCCTTCTGAAATTCCTATTATGCATAGATTTGCCTATTTTACATTTTCCCATATGTCTCATATTGCTTTCATGTTTTTTTATTTGATTTTCTATCTGCTGTCCTGTTTGCTGTTCATTATTCTATCTTCCACATCACTAATTCATTCCTCTGCAATATTCATTCTGGTCTTTTTTGCCTTTAGGTCAGTTTGTATCTCGACAAATGAATTTTATACTTTTTCTTGGCTCCTCCTTATATTTTCAAGTTCCTTTCTAAGGGAATCTGCATCACTTTTCATATCCTCTCTTAATTCTCTCAGTATTTTCACTGTCTCCCTTTTGAACTCAAAGTCTGTCAGACCATAATTGTCTGTTTCTTTTTTGACTGTTTTGGTGAATTCCTCTGTTGCTTTAACTAGGAATGGTTCCTGAGCTTCTTCACCTTGCTTGTGTTTTTCTTTTTCTGTGAATTTGGAGAAGTCAAACTAGAGTTTGGCACTGTGCAGTGCATGCTGGCAAGCAGATCCCTGTGGGGGGAGGGCAGAGCATGGTGGGCCAGAAAGCAGCTGCCCATGGCAAGGGGGACTGGAGGATGGCAGACCAGTGAGCAGCTTCCTGTGGAGCCTGTGGTCAAGCACTCACATTGGGGTGCATGGAGTTTTCTATGGTGGCCTTCCCTTCCTCCTCTCCCCTCCCCAACAGTGGTGCCTTGACTCTCCTGTGGGTCCAGACTTTCTCCCATATTCCCTCTGCCATGGCTTTCCACACCTCAGCCTTTAGTGTACTGCTCCCCCCACCCATAGCACACTGCTTTCTAGCCCCTTAGGCTGTCTCCTCACCACCAACCCCAGCCTGCTCCCAGGGACTGACCTCTGGAGCTTAAGTCTCTGTGCCCAGCCCCCACCAGAGCATCTCAGGCTGTGGTGTCTATGCCAGAGATTTAGATGATCTGTGCATCTCTCACTCTGCTTTTTGGTTCTCAAACCTGATACTGCACTTTTCTTGGCTTCTTGGAGATCCCTCTGATTCAGCTGATCTTTCCATTGGTAAGGTGGCTTCCCAGGGTGTGGGTTCCCTTTCTCCTTCAAAGCTCCCTCTTGGGAATGCTAATCTTGTCCTGATTCCTTTTCTCTCTCTCTTTTTTTCTTTTGTTCTACCCATTTATGTCAAGAGTTTCTTGACCTTTTTGTAGGGTTAAATTCTTCTGCCAGCATTCAGTTTTTGTTCTGTATAGGTAGTTTTACATGTAAATGTGTTTTTTTTGATGTGTTTGTGGGAGAGGGTGAGCACGTCCTCTTACTCTTCCACCATCTTGCCTACCTCTGGCTAAGTTCTTTTTTCAGCATTCAGTAGCTGTTCTGTGTGAATTGTTCTATGTGTGCTTTTTGATGTGTTTGTGAGAGAAGGTGAGCATGAGGTCCAACTCCTCAGCCATCTTGATTCTCCTCCAGATAACCTTTCTTTCTTTCTTTCTTTCTTTCTTTCTTTCTTTCTTTCTTTCTTTCTTTCTTTCTTTCTTTCTCTCTTTCTCTCTCTCTCTCTCTCTCTCTATCTACCACTGTCACTAGGAGCCTTAGTCAAACATTAATCTATAAATATTTTCTTTTCTGAATATTTCATTTAAAAAGTCATATAATATGTTGTCTTCTTTAACATGCTTCTTTCACATAGCTTGTTCCAAAGATTCATTCATGGTCTGGTAAGAATAAATCTTTCCATTTCATTAAAATCAATATTCCACTTTATGGGTATATCATTTGCCCAGTCATCAGTTGATTGACGTATAGATCTTTTCCCCGTTTTGGGTAATTATGTATGATGTTGCTATGAACTTTAATGTGCAAGTATTTCTGTGATTTCCCTTGAGCTGATTTCTTGCAAGGTCATTGTTATTGTGTACTTATACTTTTGAGGAGTGGCTAAGCCATTTTCCAAAGTGGTTGTATTGTTTACATCACCACTAGCATTTGTTCTACATACTTGCCAATACCTATCACTGTCTGTATTTTTTTATTCTTAGACATCCATGTGTGTATGAGGTTGTATCTCATTGTGGCTTAGGTTTGCATTTCCTAATAACCAAAGGTGTTGACATCTCTTAATGTGTTTTTTGCCTTTTGTTTTTTTTTCATTGGTTCATTGGTATTGCATCATGTGGAAGTTACTCAGGCCAAGGGTGGATCCTGCACCAGGGCACTGATCTAAGCTGCTATAGTGGCAATGACAGATCCTTAATCCCTTGTACCACAAGGGAACTCTGGTTTTGGTAATTTGTATATGTTCTGTGGGCATATATTAATTCTGATGTTTTGGAAATTTTCCAAATGTGTTATTGTCTTTTTATTATTAAGTAGTTGGAGTTCTGAAAAAAGGTAGGAGACAAGTTCTTTGTCAGATAAATTATTTGTAATTATTCTCTCCCAATCTGTGGGCTGGCTTTTCTCCCCATTGATAACATAAATTTTAGTAATTTTTTTTTCATTTTGGGTAGATCCAATGTAAAAATTAAAAGTTACTAATTTTACCAATTTTTGGGGTGGGGGTTATACCTATGGCATATGGATGTTCCCAGGCTAGGGGTTGAATCAGAGCTGCAGCTGCCAGCCTACACCACAACCAAAGTCACACTGATCCTTAACCCACTGAAGGACGCCATGGGTCAAATCTTCATCCTCATAGATACTAGCCAGTTTCATTTCAAAGAGTCACAATGGGAACTCCTTTGAAGCACTTTTCATAACATTTCTATATATAATTAATTGGAATTTGATTCTTTTTTATTTACTTATTTATTTTTAAATTTTCATTTCCCCAATACAGTTTTTTTTTCTACTGTACAGCATGGTGATGCAGTTACATATATATATACATATTATATTTTCTCACATTATCATGTGCCATCATAAGTGACTAGACATAGTTCCCAGTGCTACACAGCAGGACCTCTTTGCTAATCCATTTGATTCGTAATGACAGTTTCCATTCTGATTTTTTTCTATAGAAATTATCACTACATTTGACAAGCATTTTTTACTGAGACATAATAAGTTTGTTTTGCAGTACAATTCTTTCTCTAGATTTTATGACAAATGTACAGATTTTAAACAGGTGGTTTGATGAGTTTTGTTAAATATATACCCTCATGTAACTGCCATGCCTCTTTTTCAGTCAAATCCCCAGAACAACATTACTTGAATTCAGTCAATTCCCAAGAATGTTGTTCTGATTTTTATCACTTTTTTAATTTTGCCTATTCTAGATTTCATATAAATTGAATCACAGCATTTACTCATTTGTGTAGGTTTTCTGTTTCTGAGATTCATCATGTTGAGGTGTGACTCATTAATCCATTACTTTTCCTTCTTGATGATTTTTCTCATATATATTCTGATAACTTCTGTCACTTAAATGCAGGATATTTGCCTACAATGGGATTGATTTTTAACTGTTGGGGTATGTCTCTGGCATTGCTGTTCTCCATGTCCTGTGTGGAACAAGTTATGGCTTAAGGAAGGAGAGGAAACTTGGGACCCATGGCAAGAAGACCATGCTCTGAATATGCCTTTAGGCCATTCTTTTACTGACCAAGAAACAGATGCCCATTAACCTGTTCCCAGTTAAAGGTTAAAGGGATACAATCAAGCAGGAATAGGTACAGGTTAAAGAGATTAAACAGATACAATCAAGCAGGTCATAAACTTCCCCCAGACAAAGGAGACAAGCAGGGAGGGATCTGTATCTTAGCAAGCAGAGCATTCTCTGAAAGAGGCTTGACAGCATTCCATTGAGCCTCCTATTCTACTCTAAACTATAGGTGGCATTCCACCAAGGCTTACATAATTATAGGGAATACTATGCTTAAGCTATTTTCTGATATCTTTCCCCATAGTTAATATTTTTGGATTTAAATTCATCCATTGGAGTTTATGTTTTCTTTGTCCCCTTTATAACTTATGTTCTTATTCTATTATTTGAGCTGAGTAGATGCTTTTCTGTTTAGTATCAGACTCTATTTTCTCTCGACTTTTTTTGTCTTTTGTCCTTATAGGGCTGCACCTGTGGCATATGGAGGTTACCTGGCTAGGGGTCGAATTGGAGCTGTAGCTGCCAGCCTACACCATAGCCACAGCAATGCAGGATCTGAGCCACGTCTGTGACCTACACCACAGCTCATAGCAATGCTGGATCCTTAACCCACTGATCACAGCCAGGGATAAAAACCACATTCTCATGGATATAAGCTATAATGGGAACTCATAACATCTTTTTTAACAGTTTTTTTAAGGGAAGTTTTAGGTTAACATCATAACTGAGCAGAAGATACAGAGATATCCCATGTATGCCCTGTTCAACTTATGTCTTGCCTTCCTTATTATTTATAACTCACAGAGTGATAGTTTTGTTCAGTTAATGAACTTATATTGACACATCATTATAAACCAAGTCCAGGGTATACATTAGAATTGACTCTTGGTGATGTACATCACATAGATATGGACAAATATATAATGAAACACATCTAATAACCACCTTTATAAGACCATACAGAATAGTCCCACTGCTCCACCTATTCATCCCTTCCTCCATTTTAACCTTTGGCAACCACTGAACTATTCGCTGTCAACATAGTTTTGTCATTCTCAGAATGTTGTACAATTGCAGTCATACAGTATATAGCATTTTCAGATTTTTTTTACTTAATAAAATACATGCATATTTTTCTCACATCTCTTTATGGCTTGGTAGTTCATTTCTTTTTTAGCACTTAATAATATTCATTTCTCTAGATATAACAGTTTATGGATACATGCATGGGCATATGTCTTAATTAGTTCTAAGTTGTGGCAATTAAGAATTGATAAAATGAATGCAGATATTTTTGTGGATATAAGTATTCAATGCCTTTAGGTAAATGCCAAAGAGTGTGATTGCTGGATGGAATTCATAATTCATACACATGATATAAATACCTCTGTATCAAACATAAGAGCCTACTATGAGTAATACATTATTTACTTTAATCAACTAGTATGTTAACATTTTGCTAACATCAAGTGTTTACACTCTCTTCTTCTAGACCATATAAATATATCACCCTTAATTTGTGTGATAAATTTTACAATATTGCAATTAAAATATGTGAATATTAAAACAAAAAGGTGACATATGTATAATTCAAGAGAAACATTATAACACCCTTAAATTCAAAAGTAATCAAATTATGAACATCAATTTTACCGAAAGAATACAATTATAAGTATAAACCAAATAATCAAAATAATCAAAGTCTTCCTAAGGTAAAAAAAAAACAAAAATTCATCAGTAAAATTGTATCTCCATATTTTATCACTGTTGGAAGGACCTAACCATGTGTTTCTTACCAGGGAAACACATGGTAAGAATTCAAAGTACAACATCACAAAGTTGAACATCTGTCCTTTACAGCATTAAGATTCTATGTTATTTGAATCTTATACTTTTGATGAATCCAGGAGAACAATAATTTGAAGGTCTATGATCAGATGTATGTGACCATAGTTTCTAATAAACAATGCCATTTGAAAGAAATCAATCATAATTTTTGAAAGAGCCTATCAGGCTGTAGATGTAAGCATTTAAAAGTGTAAATAGGGAGTTCCTATCATGGTGCAGTGGAAATGAATCCAATTAGGAATGATGAGGTTGCAGGGTTTGATCCCTGGCCTCTCTCAGTGTGTTAAGGATATGATGTTTCTATGACTGTGCCATAGGATGGCAGCTGTAACTCTGATTAGACCTCTAGTTGAGAACCTCCATATGCCATGGGTGTGGCTCTAAAAAGACCAAAGATAAAAATGTAAATAACTATAAACAGAGGACCGTAAGCCAACCTGGGAGCATGGAAAACATTACATCAAAACTACTATTAAGAAGACAAGATGTGGTACCTCATAGTGGTTTTGATTAGCATCTCTCTAATAATGAGTGATGATGAACATCTTTTCATGTGTTTTTTGGATATCCATATGTCTTCTTTGGAGAATTGTCTGTTTAGATCTTCTGCCTATTTTTTGATGGGGTTGTTTGTTTATTTGCTATTAAACGGTAGGAGGTGTTTATAAATTTTGGAGATTAATCCCTTGTCAGTCGATTCATTTGCAAATATTTTCTCCCATTCTGTGGGTTGTCTTTTCATTTTGGTTAGGGTTTCCTTTCCATTTTTTCAGAGAAAACCATGACTCAAAAATACACATGTACTCCAATATTCATTGCAGCACTATTTTCAAGAGCCAACACATGGAAACAACATAAATGTCCACTGACAGAGGAGTGGATCAAGAGAATGTGGTACAAATACACAGCAGAATATTACTAAGCCATTAAAAGGAATAAAATACTGGCATTTTTAACAACATGGATGGGCCTTGAAACTATTATGCTAAGTGAAGTCAGTTGGTTAATGAGACACCAACCTCAAATGCTGTCACATTGAATCATTGTTTTCCAAGACAAAATCAAATTGAACAAATAATCAGTTACTCTGACACTTTTAGAAAACTACACCTGCCTCTTTCTGAACCTTTCTCTGTTTTAGGAATGTGGGGTTTTCAGATACCAGAATGATGTAAATTGCGGTGGGAATATAGCTAAGATCAGACTCTATGCCAAATGCCAGGTGACATCCTTGCCCAAAAGAAAAACACCCCAGATGTAAGGTGTTTAAGTAAAAGCCTCATTTTTAAAACATGACCTCCATTTCATTTAGAAATATAACATCAGAAAATCAGAGTGTTCTAAAATGCACTTTTCAAAATGTAGAATTAAAAAAAAAATGTTGTTTCTGAGATACCATCAAATATCAAAGAATACACCTTCTCTTCATCGTATATGTCAAGGACAAAATATAGCAATGCTTGAATTTTGCAATAGATTATTTGAAGATGATATGTCTTTCCTCATTTCAAGTTGGAGTATCAGAAAGTTTGTATGAAAGAGATGAAGCTCATATTTATTTATTTTTTTTAACTTTTCTTTGGGGGTGGGCATGTGCCCCTGTGGCATAGGGAAGTTCCCAGAATAGGGGTCAAATGGAAGCTGTAGCTGCCACCCTGTATCAAAACCACAGCAACATGTGACCCAAGCTGCATTTGTGACCTACACCACAGCTCACAAAAATGTCAAATCCTTAAGCCACTGAGCAAGTCCAGGAAGGAACTGAACCTGCAATCTCATGGATACTAGTTGGATTTGTTTTCATTGAACCACAATGGGAAACTCCTCACATTCATACATATAAATAACATACATTTAATAAATATGTTTAACAAATATTAAAAGGATAAATGAATGAAATATGGTATATTTTAGGTGCTAAGGTTGGTGTACTACTTTATATCACAATGCACCAAGGGCAGTCAAATATATCCTAAATGATGAGCAATGCAGAATGCAAAACATGGCATTCAGTGTTTATTGAATAAGGCAAAAAGATAACAAAAAATAAATAGAGCTGTGTGTGTTAACTATATAGTCATAAAATTAACCACATCAAATCTAAAAAGGGATTATATTTAAATAATTTTACATGAAAGTTTAACATTCACCAGCTTATATGAGACTCATAATGACCCTATGAAGCAGTCATTACCAATTGAGGAGCAATTTTAGTAAGAAGAAATGAACTTAAATTATTGGGAAACCACAGCTAGAATATCCCTAATAGGGAATACATATATTGACTGAAAATATTTCACAGTAGCATTTATCGAAACATATAGTAATTCCTTTATTTTTTGCAGATAATCCATTTCACACTCATCCCTTCTCTTCAATCATGAAATCATGCATCTGAACAATAATTTGACTGAGATTTTTCTACTTGGATTGGGACAGGATCTTTTTAAGAAGAAAATTGTTTGTCAATTTCTTGACTTTGTATTTGGGGATGTTAATGTGTAACCTACTGATTATTATTACCATCAAGACCAGCCAGGCAATTGGGAGTCCAATGTATTTCACCTTTTCCACTTATATTTATCTGATACCTTCCTCTCTACTTTCATAGCTTCTAGAGTGATTGCGGATACACTTTTGAAATATACCAGTGTATCTTTCAGTAAGTGCATGGTCCAAGTTTTTTCATCCATCCCATTTCTTTGGCTGCCTGGAGATTTTCATCCTTATCCTCATGGCTGTTGACTGCTATGTGGCCATCTGTAAGCCCCTTCACTACATAACCGTCATAAGCCACCAAGGCTGTGGTGTACTGATTACTGTGGCCTGGGTGAGATTCTGTGTGCATTCCTCAGCTCAGATTTTTCTAGCCTTTTTACCTTTCTCTAGTCCTAATGTGATTGATCACTATTTTTGCAACTTTCAGTCTTTGTTAAAAGTTGCCTATACAGACATTTATTTTACCATCCTACTCCTGGTGTCCAACAGTGGGGCCATCTGTACAGTGAGTTTTCGTCATGCTGATGTTCTACTATGTCATAATCTTGCATTCTCTGAGAAACCACAGTACTGAAGGGAGGAAAAAAACCCTCTCCACCTGCATCTCACACATCATTATGGTCAACCTGTTCTTTTGTCCTTGCATGTTTATATACACATGCCCTGAAACCACCTTCCCCATGGATAAGATGATAGCTGTGTTTTATACAATTGGAACACTTAGAAGCAATCAGGATGTCCCATGGGGTGAATATATAAACTGGTATATGCGGACAAGTGAATATTATTCAGTGCTAATAAAGAAATAACTATCATAGACATAAAAGACATGAAGAAAACCTGCATGTATGTTATTAAATAAAATAAACCAATCTGAAAACTTTACAAACTATGATTGCAATGTATGACAACCTGGAAATGACAAAACTATGTAAGAGTAAAGAGTTCATTGGTCACCAGTGGTCACAGTGGAGGGATGGATGAATAGGTGGAGCAGTGAAACTCTTCCATATGGTCCTATAATGGTGGATGCTGGGTGCCTGTTATTATACATTTGTCCGTATCCATGTGATGTACAACACCAAGAGTCAACTCTAAAGCAAACTATTGACAGGACTAATAATAACATGTTAATGTAAGTTCACAAGTTGAACAAATGTATCAGTCTGTGGGTTGTAACTAATGGGGAAGGCAAGGCATGGGTGGCACAGGGTATACAAGGGATATGTGTGTATTCTGTTAAATTGTGTTGTGAACCTGAAATTTCTCCAAAAATAAAAGTTATTAAAAAAGATGTCAAGAGAGAAGATAGAATTTTATACTAAACAAACAAACGAAAAATACAAAAAACCCTGCTCAGCTCAAAAGAATAGAGGAAAGAAACAACATAAGTTGTAAAGGGGACAAAGAAAAAGTAAACTGCAATAGGATGAACATAAAGACAAATATTTGAACAATTCCATTATATGTAAATATGCTGTACTTAAATACAGAAATTGCCACACTAGATATAACAGAAAAATCTTCAGTGAATAAAAATAATTAACTAATGAAGCACACCTCATTATGATGAAGCTTAGAAACAGAAATACTGTACAAATGAGTAAATTATGTTATTAAACTCATGTGAAAAGTTCTTAAATAGGCAAAACTAAAAGAGTAACACAAATCAGAACAATAGTTTCATTGGGGAACTAAGTGATAAAGGGACATGACAGAAATTTTGAAGTTAATGGAAATATTATTATAGATCATACATTTGTTGATAGTTACATCAATATATACATTTATCAAAACTCATCAAACCATACACTTAAAATATTTACATTATATTTTTCATAAAATCTACCTCAGAGAAAATATTGTATTACAGGATTTCCCATCCTGGCTCAGCAGAAATGAGTCTGATTAGCATCCATGAGGACACAGGTTTAATTCCTGACCTTGCTCAGTGGGTTATGGATCCAGCCTTACTGTGATCTCTGATGTATGTTGCAGATGGGTCTCAGATCATACATTGCTGTGGCTGTGGTGTAGGCCAGGAGCTACAGATCTGATTTGACCTCTGGTCTGGGAACTTCCATATGCCATGGCAGCAGCCCTAAAATGATTTTAAAAAATTGTACTGCAAAAAAGTACTATTTCTAAATCTCAATTAAAAAATTATTGTCAAATCTAGTGAACATTTCTATACAAAAAAGCAGAAAGGAAAGTGTTACTAAGAGTTTCATTCCATGTTCCCACTATGGCACAGTGGAAAGGAATCTGACTAATATCCATGAGATATTAGTCAGTGTGAGCTGTGGTGTGGGTTGCAGATGTGGCTCAGATCCTGCATTGCTGTGGCTCATTATACACTTCAAATGAGTGAATGATATAGTATATGAATTATATCCCAATAAAGCTATTAAAATAGATAAATGCTAACCTAGTAATCATTTCTACCAAATAAAATACTATAGAGCAGCTATCATTAATAATTTCTATCTTGTTTTTTTTCTTGGTTGCATGTGTTGTGCAGAAGTTCCCAGGCCAGGGATCAAAACTGAACTACAACAGTGACCCAAGCCACAGCAATGAAAACACCACATCCTTAATCAACTGAACCACCAGTAAATTCTTTCTCAGGAGTGGCTCAGATTAGATCCCTGGCCTGGGAATTTTTTAATGCCACAGGAGTGGCCAAAAAAAAAAACAACTTCCTTCTCATAAATGGAAGACATGTAAGTATTCTATTAATAATATTAATAACTAGCATATTACAGTGACTTTATATCCTTACTTATCATGATTAAAATTTCAAATGATCAACATTGTATTCTAAATTTAATTTATATGATTCAAAAATAGACTCTGAAATTGGGTTATTGGGAAACAAACAGCATGTAGCTTGAGAAAGTTCACCTGATTCTAATCTAAAAAGTAGCTCCATGTGAACTATACCATGGAATTTGATTCAGCAGCCAAGCACAGAGCACAATGGTACCCATCAGGGACAAATGTCCTGTGTGACCAAGTTGCCTCAGTATGAGAAAATCTGAGAACTTGAACCATAAAATTCTCTGAACCTTTGGGATGGTGGAGTCATTCCTTTACCTGTGCTCTAAAATAAGTGTTTCCATTAACTCTAAATCTATTCACCAAGTCCATGATTTTCTTTTCTGTGGAAGGTTTCAGTTGTGCCCCATATTAGATTCCAGGTATTTGTGATATCATATGGCATTTGTATTTCTCTTTCTAACATACTTCACTCAGTATGAGAGTCTCTAGTTCCACCCAAGTTGTGGCAAATGACACTATTTTGTTCTTGTTATGGCTGTGTAGTATTCCATAGCGTATATATAAAACCTCTGCCTAATCCAATCATCTGTTGGTGGACATTTTGGTTGTTTCCATGTCTTGGCTATTGGGAATAGTGCTGCAATGTACATGCGGGTGCATGTGTATTTTTAAGAAAAGTTTTGTCTGGATGTATGCCCAAGAGTGGGACTGCTGGATCATGTGGTAGTTCTATATAGATTTCTAAGGTACGTCCATGCTGTTCTCCATAGTGGCTGTACCAGCTTACACTCCTACCAACAGTGCAAGGGGGTTCACTTTTCTCTACACCCCCCAGCATTTGTTATTTGTGGACTTTTTAAAAATCTTTTTGCCTTTTCTGGGGCTGCTCCTGTGGCATATGAAGGTTCCCAGGCTAGGGGTCTAATCAGAGCTGTAGCCTCTGGCCTATGCCACAGCCATAGAAATATGGGATCCAAACCACGTCTGTGACCTACACCACAGCCCATGGTAATGCTGGATCCTCAACCCACTGAGCAAGGCCAGGGACTGAACCCACAACCTCATGGTTTCTAGTCAGATTCGCTAACCACTGTGCCACAATAGGAACTCCTTATGGACTTACTAATGATGGCCATTCTGACTAGTGTGAGGTGGTATACCTCATGATAATTTTGATTTGCATTTCTCTAATAATCAGGGATGTGGAGAACTTTTTCATGTGTTTGTTGGCCACGTGTGTATCTTCCCTGGATAAATGTCTATCATGTTTTTTGCCCATTTTTCAGATGGGTTGTTGGCTTGTTTGCTGTTGAGTTGTATAAGTTGCTTGCATATTTTAGAGATTAAGCCCTTGTCAGTTGCATCATTTGAAACTATTTTCTCCCATCCTGCAAGTTATTTTTTGATTTCCTTTGCTGTGCAAAATCTTGTCAATTTGATTAGGTCCAATTTGTATAGTTTTTCTTTTACTTCTGTTGCTTTGGGAGACTGACCTGAGAAAACATTTCTAAGGTTGATGTCAGAGAATGTTTTGCCTATGTTCTTTTCCAGGAGTTTGATGGTATCTTGCCTTACATTTAAGTATTTCAGCCATTTTGAGTTTATTTTTGTGCATGGTGTGAGGGTGTGTTCTAGTTTCATTGATTTCTATGCAGCTGTCCCAGTTTCCTAGCAATACTTGCTGAAAAGACTTTTTCCAATTTTATGTCTTTGCCTCCTCTTTTAATGATTAATTGACCCTAGGTGTCTCAGTTTATTTCTGGGTTCTCTATTCTGTTCCATTGATCAGTATGCCTGTTTTGGTACCAGTACTACACTGTTTTGATGACTGTGGCTTTGTAATATTGCCTGAAGTCTGGGAGATTGATGCCTCCTTCTTAGTTTTTGTTCCTCAGAACTTTTTTGGCAATTCTGGGTATTTTGTGGTTCCATATAAATTTTTGGATTGTTTGTTTTAGTTCTGTGAAAAATGCCATGGGTAATTTGATAGGGATTGCATTGAATCTAGGTTGCTTTGGGTAGTATGGCCATTTTTACAATATTAATTTTTCCAACCCAGGAGTATGGAATATATTTCCATTTCTTTATATCTTTAATTTCCTTGATGAATGTTTTATAGTTATCATCATATAAGAACTTTACTTCCTTGGTCAGGTGTATTCCCAGTTCCTATTGCCTTTGGAATGGATTAGAAAAGAGATCCTGCTGTGTATTACTGGAACAATGTCTAGTCACTTATGATGGAGCTTGATAATATGAGAAAATATAATCGGTGCATGTATGTGTAACTCAGTCACCATGCTGTACAGTAGAAAAAAATGTATTAGGGAAATTGTTAAAAATAAGTAAATAAGGAGTTCCCGTCGTGGCTCAGTGGTTAACGAATCCAACTAGGAACGATGAGGTTGTGTGTTTGAGCCCTGGCCTTGCTCAGTGGGTTAAGGATCTGGAGTTGCTGTGATCTGTGGTGTAGGTTACAGACGTGGCTCGGATCCCGCATTGCTGTGGCTCTGGCGTAGGCCAGAGGCTACAGCTGCGTTTCGACCCCTAGCCTGGGAATCTCCATATGCCACAGGAACATCCCTAGAAATGGCAAAAAGACAAAAAAAATATAAGTAAATAAATCTGAAATGTGTTCCCTTGATGGGAGAATGTACAATGATTTCACCTGAAACAGGATTCATAAAAGACTGATGCTCACTTCTCAAAAATCAGTTTCCACAACCTTCATTATCTCAGCTATTAAATAGACTCAAAGATAAGCACAACAGAAGAATAGCTCAGAACATGAAAGGAAATAGCCTACACCCCATATGTACTTGCAGGACTTCATTAATTTGAACTTGTGTCAGCTGGGAGAACACTTTGGTGGAATAGACCTTGAAAGTGTAAGATTTGTGTGGTGGGAAGAACTTAAATCTGGTAAACATATTCTGGATTTTGAAAATGAACCTTGGGCTCAGTATTTTGGCAATCTCCACAAGTCACCATTTCCATGGTGCTTGGACGGGTTATGTGTTATAGCTAATTACACAAATGTGCAATAGTTTCCTGGGAGGGAGGAGAGGTTGACAAGGGATCAATTTTCCAAAGGGACTATGTGTTGAGGAAAGGGGGATGAATACTCAAACTTCATGAGAATGATTGAATATGAAATCTGATGTGTTGGCTAAAATACTATAATAATATTCCAGTTAGAGTGAAGGCTTATGGTGGTCACATTACAAATTAAGTTTTGGTGCAAGACTTTCTCAGAGAAGGTTCAACAGGTCAATGAATATATCCTGTGATATTTCCCTATTATTCAAACATCTTTGGAATATTCATATACTCAGTACCTGAATAAAAATTACATGTAGATTATTCTATAATAGGATCCCCTACATCACAGACAAAATAGAAAGTCAGAAGCATATAACATTTTAAAAGAATTTTGAAGATAAAAAGTAACAACGAAATTTGAAAGATTCCAGTTCCCCATAATTTTGTAATTTATTTAATTGGTCTGACCCATGCAAAAAGCACATGGATTTTAGAGTATAGCCATGGACTACTATGATATCATTAGGGTGGTATCTCCAAGGAAAATTCAGTGCAAGCTATATTAAATCTATTATATTTAATATCAGAGAATTTAGAACTTCTCTGAGAATTTAGAGCTCTTCTCCAAGTCCACCTACAGGCTATTGCCCTCCAAGTTAACAATTTGGCATGGGAATTGGGACTAACCACTCATGAGACTCTCAGCTTTGGTGTGTGACCCCCAAGCCCTCACAGAGTGGTAACAAACAAAGGAAAATAGGACCCTGAACTCTTTCCCATTAGGAGCCAGGATGCACCTAAAATTGTGGATAACCAGCAGCTCACTCTTAAGTGGAACAATCCCACTCAGTGATCCTAACCTCCAATTCTGCCTAAAGTTGTGCAGGATCATTCCATGGGGACGTCACACCCCAGTGAAGAAGGGAAAACAAGCCCCAACCTACAGAGGAACAACTTGGCACAATGGATTTTATCAACTCTTCATGGGAACCTCTCTCTGACCTGAAACTTCTCTTCCAAAATACCAAAGTACAACCAGGGAGATTCTTGCCCCAGAAGTGGTCTTTAACATTGGGGCACACTTGCCACAAGCCAAAGACGAAGATATCTTCATGTTTCCATGTATCAGATATACTTTTTATCCAAAAGCCTAGAAAAATAGAGACCAACTGTTAGGGCTGAGTCCTGGTAACAACCAAACACATCTAAAGGCAATGGAGGCAAAGTTCTGCTCCTCTAGTTATGGCCATGATGATGCCCAAACCAGCAGGAAGATGTTATAGAAAATTGAATTTTGCCCCTCAGAGCCCCTCAAGAAAGAGTATCAAGACAAAAAGCAGAGGAATTTGTCCTGAGAAAACCCTTTAACAATTCTTGGGAAATAAAAATAGAATCTTCTAATAAAATCAAGGCTCACTTTTTCTTTTACTGTTGTGATTGGTTCTATTTTCCTTACACATATGCAGTGTGTGGAGGCCTCAAACCTTGTGCTTTGAACCGGAGTTCCTCCCTCAAAATAGTTTCACCACAGCACAACCTGGAGACCTTGTGCTGAAGCACTGGGAACAACAGCACAATTCAAGATCAGGAGGGGCTCTGTGCAGAGTTGCTTCACCCAACACTGAAGTATGGAGCCTGGGCAGATCAGCTATGCCATCCTAGAGAATTCCATCCCATCCCCTCCCTTTTGATAACCCCACACTCTACCATCCTTCTCCATGAGAACCTGGCCTACTGCCTGTCTGTCACAGACAGCATGTGCTCTAGAGAGCCAGCTGATGCTTCTCTGTTCTTTGATCAAAGAATAAAGCTTTCAGAGCTCCAATTGTGACTCAGCTGGTTAAGAACCTGAATATTCATTCCCTCTGTGACTCATTGGTGACAAACCAAGTGGTATAATTGAGGATGTGTGTTTGATTCCTGGCCTTGTTCAGTGGGTTAAGAGTCTGGTGTTGCTTTGAGTTATGGTACAGGTCAGAGACGATCCTGAGTAGCTATAGGCTGGCAGATGCAACTCCAATTTCACCCCTAGCCTGGGAACTTCCATATGCCATGGGTGCAGCCCTAAAAATAAATAAAGAAGAAGAAGAAGGAGGAGGAGGAGGAGATGGAGAAGGAGGAGGATAAGAAGAGGAGGAGGAGGAAGAAGAAGAAAAAGAAGAAGAAAGAAGAGGAAGAAGAAGAGGAGGAGGAAGAAGAAGAAGAAGGAGAAGGAGGAGGAAGAGGAGGTCTTTCCTTTGCTTTTGAACCAAACCTGACTCAATGAGTCAATAAAAATATCACATAGAAACTTCTAACCAGAGTCTAGAATGCTAACAATTACACCAAGGAGCCCCACTGTTGACCCATTGTGACACAGCAGATATGAAACTGCCTAGTATCCAGGAGGATGTGGGTTTGCTCCATGGTCTCACTCAGTGAGTCTGGGATCTGGTGTTGCAATGAACTGTGGTGTAGGTGGCAGACATGGCTCAAATCCTGCATTGCTGTGGCTGTGGTGCAAGTTGGTGACTGCAGCTCCTGTTTGACCCCTAGCTTGGGAATTTCCATATGCCTCAGGTGTGACCCTAAAACAAAACAAAACAAAAACAAGAAACTTCTAACCAGTGGGGAAGGGGAGTAGATAATGTATATTTTCCTTTCCAAGCTATTTACATTTTCTTTGGAAAAGGAACATATAGTCTCTATTAGAAAGTCCAATGAAATCAGGAAATTAGCTGCAGTTGGCAGCTCATAAATTCCCATTCAAAGTATGATGGTTTTATTTTGGATATTGTATTACAAAGGATGAAGGAGGGGAGGTGAATGTAGGGAGGAGAAAGAAAGTAAAGCAAGAATGAGGGGGAAGGAAAATTTAGGATTGTGAAAGGAATAAGAAAGTATTACTGGTCAAGAATCAGCCTAATGGTGTACAATCAAGAAGTGGGAAGAAAAAAAAAAAGGGCCCGCACTATGATTCATTCCAGGTATAGGCTGCAAGTGAAATTTTCCCCACCAGTTTCTCCAGAAATCAGGCAAGACCCAATTAAACCTTAGTGAACCCCAATAGCCCTATGGAATCCATTCTGTTCCAATCAAATGGGACATCCAAAACAGCAGGACAATTAAGAATCAATAGATTAATACCTCCAAAAATATATTTTAATAAATATATATGTTATTAAACATCAAGCAAATTGTATGAAATATATGTAAATATATGTATACTTATTATTTCAGTGAACAACATAAATAATCACAAAGCAATTATATACCTCTGTTTACTGAAAAGCTTTGGAGTAGTATTATGGTTCTAAATGCAACAACTAATTGGTTTTTAAATTTAGCATGTTAAGCTTTTTCTACATTGTTTTGTTTTGTATACCAATTGAAAAGACATCTGGAAATTAAATCTCACTTTCACTTCTCTGAAGTGGTTCTGATTATGGAGGGAGACATTGGAGGCAAGGCTTTCCCCAGGGTCATTAAACTTTTATATCATTATCTTTAAAATGACCCAATAAGAAGTAGAGAAAATAACATTAATTGCCAATAGTACTGTGGAATGGCAGGTTTCAGCTGGTGAGAGACAGACTGGGAACAATAAAGACATGACTTCTACAAATCTTTGAGTTTTGTGGGTCAAAGATTCTCTGAAATTAATTATTCACAAAGCGAATCTTAAGGCATCACTCTTTATTTTGGAAAACCGTACCCAAATTATCTCAGGAGAGAAAATTAAAGCAAAACTCAAGTGCTGGGAAATATTGGTGAGAGTTTTGTTTTGTTTTTTTTCTAAAACTGATATTACAGTTTTGTAGAGAAAGAGAATTTAATCAAATATCTATATTTTGAATACATGTAATATAATTGCAAGATACTTTTCTCAGAAATAAGGAGAGAGTATAGTTTTATAGATGATGATAAGATAATGAAGTGCATCCATACAAGACTATGTGAGACTATATTCCTGATAATAAGAAAGAAAATGCCATAATTTCAAAGGCAAATGATGTGTTGCCATGCTGAAATACTCAGAAAGTGGGGGGAAGGTATTCTTTGACATGGATCTTGATTTGTGAGAAAGAAGACTTTCTCATGGACTTTACAGAAAGGACAATGGAGGCACAATTACTAAGTTTGTGTTTAAATGCTCAGTTTCTTCCAGATGAGAACTATGGAATTCACAGTTGTCAAAAACTGCTATTATTTGAGCTCTCTTAAATGGAAGGGCTCTCTAAGTGGTAAATAGAATTCCCTGAATTTCTTTAATTCAGGAGGAACAACAAAAGAGGAATGAGCATGTAAATGCAGGAGGATGTGTTTGACTGTGAATTTGAATTATTATTATCACCATTATTTTTGTCATCATTGTGTCCTATGTGAGAGAAAGCACTAATATAATAAAATAGGCTAATATAAGTCTAGGAAACATAGCCCTGTAGTTTCCCATAAGCTAGAAAAGCCAGGCACAACATTGATGTGAAGGATAGAAAAGAGCTGAGAGTTCATTAGGAACTGTAAGCCCTGAACATGTGAACTTGAACTTGACAGATTTTTGGGATGTGTCCTCAGGTGGACACAATCCCTGATTTGTCTTTGATATTTATAATTGTCTAGGTTCCTTAGAATCGAACTTAAGACACTCTTCAATTCTGTCCTAACCCAGAACTAAAGGAATCATTAACATCTGTAGCTTGATTTGAAGAGTTGCTTCTGAGACCATTATGTTCCAAAGCCCTTGCCACACATACATTGCAGTGACCTGACTAGAGTGCTTAAACTTCCACCAAGTGGAGAGATATCCCTTAATAAATATGAAAGAGTAGTAAGATTAAAGGTAGTGTCAAATATTTATCTTTTTCCCCTAGTTATTTATTTACAATAACGAAAAATATTTAAAATACCAAAGTGAAGCAACTCCTGGGGAATACTGAAACATAGTTTTAAGATGAAATTTCCCTTTCTATCCTTGCATATCACACAGGTCTTTATGTATCTCCAGCAGTTTCTTGTATTGCTTTAGCATTCTATAACTCTGCCTCCTTTTCAGAGTGTGATATCTATTCCAAACTGAAAGAATTGTCTTGATTTCATAGCAGAAATAATAGTTAATATTATAGATGAAAGTGAAATGAAAATTTTCTTATTTGACAAATGGGATAACAGAAACCCCAGGAAGTTAAAGGATTTATCTAGAGATATGGCAATCATATCTCAGAATCAGATTTGTAAAATTTTGGTTTTATTTCTGCTACACCACAGTACTTTATGGTTATAAGAGCTTGATATTAAATAGGGGATCAAAATGCAGGTACAGAAAGATCAGAGTTTCAAAAGGAGAAGAATGTGTAGGATCACAGAGTCTCAATTACTTGAACACACATGGCATTTTTCAGAAGAGAAAATATGGGAGTACATTTTCACTTCTGTGTAAAAAACATAAGATGCTAAAAGATTAAATGAGAGAAAAACAAATAATGTATGATATCTCTAATATGTGAAATCTAAAGGAAAAAAAAGCAAACCAGCAAATATAACAAAAAAGAAGCAGACACACAGAGAAAAATCTACCATTACCAATGGGGATGAGAAGGGGGGAATCTTTAGGTATAAGGAAGTGGGAAGTACAAAGTACCTGGTGTAAGATAGGCCCATATGTGTATTATAAAACAGAGAATACAGCTAATATTTTGTAAACAGAAAGTAACATTTGAAAATTTTATAAAAATAAGATAAACATTTTCAAAATACAAATGCTACCATATCATACATCTCAAAAGTTATCTCAAATTTAGATTGAATGCCTTGGACAGATTAGAAAAAATAAATTGTTATAAACAAGAAAGCTTAATGAAAGAAAGAATGTTAATGAAATATGAGGGAGATGAGACTCAAGGTTAAATGTGTGAATTATAGGGAATTACTTTATTTCTCTAGACTCTATTTCCTCATCAGAAGTACATGAATGGACAGTCATAGTGAGGTAAGATGATTAGAATAGGGATTTTCATTTTTTAGATATTATGCAAAGCAACAGGACCATTTTTTTCCATTCTTAACTCTTCTTGTGACTCATTTGTTTTGAGTTAGGCATAAATGTTGTTGGCTCTTGTTATATTTTTCTTTCAGGTAATTCAATGGTCTCTTGGGAATTTGGCCTTCTAGACTAATTCCATGGAAAAAATAAACAATGTAACTGAATTTGTGTTCTGGGGTCTTTCTCAGAACCTTGAGGTTGAAGAAGTGTGTTTGGTGGTGTTTTCTTTATTTTACTCTGTCATTCTTCTGGGAAACATGTTCATCATGCTGACAGTTTATGTGGGCAAGCTTTTCAAATCTCCAATGTATTTTTTTCTTAACTACTTGTCTTTTGTGGACATTTGTTACTCTTCAGTCACAGCTCCTAAGATGATTGTTGACCTATTGGCCAAGACCAAAACGATCTCCTATGTGGGATGCATGTTACAGCTCTTTGGGGTGCACTTCTTTGGTTGCACTGAGATCTTCATCCTTACTGTAATGGCCTATGATCGTTATGTGGCTATCTGTAAACCCCTACACTATATGACCATCATGGACCAGGAGAGATGCAGTATAATGTTGCTGGGGACGTGGATAGGTGGGTTCTTGCACTCCATTATCCAAGTGACTCTAGTGGTCCAACTACCCTTCTGTGGACCTAATGAGATTGATCACTACTTTTGTGATATTCACCCTGTGCTGAAGCTTGCCTGCACAGACACATATATTGTTGGAGTGGTTGTGACAGCCAACAGTGGTACCATCGCTCTGGGGAGCTTTGTTATCTTGCTCATCTCCTACACCATCATCCTATTGTTCCTGAGAAAACAGTCAGCCGAAGGTAGGCACAAAGCTCTCTCCACCTGTGGCTCCCACATTGCTGTGGTCATCATCTTTTTTGGTCCCTGTACATTCATGTATATGCGTCCAGATGTTACCTTTTCAGATGATAAGATAGTGGCTGTGTTTTATACCATTATCACCCCTATGTTAAATCCCCTAATTTATACACTGAGAAATGCAGAAGTAAAAAATGCAATGAAGAAACTATGGGGCAAGAGTGTTTTCTGAAAGGTAACCATAAACAGTTGGAAGTAACAGGACAAGGTGGATGATCTTAAATATTCTCATCTGCACAGGAAAGACAATAATAGTAACCTTACTTTTTTTTGAGGAACAAATAAGAGAATGAACCATTCTATGGAAGCAAGGTTTTTTAATAATTATTTTTGCACTTGTTTGATAAGTCCATAGTCATGAGGTTCCGAAATATCTAGCAAAAGGCAATCTTATTAAACTCAGAAGCTCCACATGATCATTCTCATTACCATGATTTTCTCTTCCCCACGTTCCCCTGTTTGCCATTGTCAAGAATGAGAGTACTCAGTGAGGAAGTAAGTGAAGTAATTCTGTTTTCTCTTGTTTAGAACTGTAATTTTTATGTACTAGGCACTCAGTAAGTAAATGTTGTATTAATGAAGGATACATGGAAAATAACATAGATCTAAGCTGACATATTATAATACAATTCCTCCAAAACAGTAAAAACTGAATTTCTTGAGGTTAGGATGGGAGGGGAGATGTGTGCAGAATGTCAAATGGTTAAACACAGGCTTAGAAAACAAAAGACCTGTTTGTGTACTCTTGGTTGAAGAAAAACCTTTTTCTTTCTCTAGGACTCATTTTCTTTACCAAAATAATAAATAGATTGGAAAAATAATACCTATAAGGTCTCCAATTTAATACTGTAACATCCAGTTTATAGGCTTCTGGTAATTAACTCATCCTTACTTGTACTTACAAGTCAGCAGTCCCTATTAATGTAAAATAACTAGCAAGAACCCCTGAAAAAAACTGAATGAAAACAAAAATAACTGTAATGAATACATGATTGTGCCTCAAACAAGAGGGCCAACACAATTTGCTGAAAGGCATGGTTGGGAGACCATGTTTCCTCTAATGTTTGAACCAAGGAGATTTACTGAAAACTGTGAGTCATTTATCACTATTTCCTTGACCAACACAATCTGATGTCCAACTGTGGATTCTAGAGATATTCACTGACTTTCTTAAGTGAACAGAAAATTCCTGGTGCTACATTCCTCCTTTACTTCAACCAATCTGAGCTTAATTTTAACAGCAATAAGCACATCACCAATTACCTGCAATTTTTTCATTTTTTTCCCACAAAAATTATTATTAAAGTTGCTGCCCATACCTGGATATGAGCTTATGGTTGTGGAGTGTACATGGGTGTATGTGTTCACCTGCATGCATTACATTGAGGACTGTATATACTTAGTGCTTAAAAATGATCTCTAATGTTGAAACATTCACAGAACAGTTTTCTCAGGTCAGTCTCCCAAAGCAACAGAAATAAAAGCAAAACTAAATCAATGGGACCTAATCAAATGGACAAGATTTTGCACAGCAAAGGAAACCAAAAAGAAAACAAAATGACAATTTACAGAATAGCAGAAAATCATGTCAAGTTATGCAACTGACAAGGGCTTAATCTTTAAAATATGCAAGCAACTTAAACAACTCAACATCAGAAAAGCCAACAACCCAATGGAAAAATGGGAAGATACCTGAATAGACATTTTTCCAAGAAGATATTCAGATAGCAAAGAAGCATATGAAAAGATGCTCAACATCCCTAATTATTAGAGAAATGCAAATCAAAACTACCATGAGATATCACCTCACACCAGACAGAATGGCCATCATTAATAGGTCCATAAATAAATGCTGGAGTGGGTGTGGAGAAAAGGGAACCCTCCTGCACTGTTGGTGGCAAAGTAAGCTGGTATAACCACTATGGAGGACAGTATGGAGGAACATTAGAAAATTATACATAGAACTACCATATGACCCCGCAGGCCCACTCTTGGGCATATATCCAGACAAAACTTTCCTTAAAAAATACACATGCACCCACATGTTCATTGCAGCTCTATTCACAATAGCCAGGAAATGGAAACAACCCAAATGTCCATTGATGCATTATTGGATTAGGAAGATGTGGTGTATATATATACATAATGGAATGCTACTCAGTTACAAAAAGAGGATAATGTCATTTGTAGCAACATGGATGGAACTAGAGACTCTCATACTGAATGAAGTAAGTCAGAAAGAGAAAGATAGATACCATATGATATCACTTATATCTGGAATCTAATATATGGCATAAATGAACCTTTCCAGAGAAAGGAAAATCATGGACTTGGAGAATAGACTTGTGTTTGCCAATGGGGAAGGGGAGGAATTGGGATGGATTGGGAGATTGGGGTTAATAGATGTAGATTATTTGACTGCATTAGCAATGAAATCCTTCTGTGTAGCACTGGGAACTCTGTCTAGTCACTTAAGATGGAGCATGATAATGTGAGAAAAAGGATTGCATACATGTATGTATAACTGGTTCACCATACTGTACAGTATGCTGGGGTCCAGCCCCAGCAGGCAAGAGACGATGAACAGGAGGAGGGGCTACAAAAGGCGTGGAAAGAATTGGAGCCAACTCCCTCAGCAAATGCTGCAGATGACCCGTTTATTGAAAGGAGAGCATCAGCTTTTATACATTTTACTCTTGTGCATGATTATACAAAACAACATGTGCTAATTTATTATTCCAAACTATTCTTTTAGTTTTAGATTTTAAATAAAGATTACATAGAAAATACATACAAACTGTACTTTATTCTTAGAAAATAAATGAATAGCAAGCAGAATAATAGGTATCTAATTTTTGCTTCAGTAAGATTTGGCATAAGGTGATAGACATTCTTGCCTCAAGCTACCTATTGTGCTACTATAGCAGGCATGAGCAGCCATTAATGGGGAGTGGGGTATTCACACGTGGCTTTCTTTTGAGGTCAGGCTGACCTCAGACC
>CM052683.1:126581523-126628316 GCA_028533215.1 Babyrousa celebensis
AGGGTGTATTATGTTTGTTATTCTTACCAGTTAAGTTATTCTTTTTATTATGCTATATAAAATATTGAATGGTATATAAGGCTTTCTTCTTTATAAATTTTGGTTGCATAATATACACAATTTTAATACAATGCTAATTTTTAAAGAAAAATTGAAATGTTATAGATAATCCTAAATAGTAAAGATGAAAGCCATGCAAAATGGGATAAAGTATAGAATAAATTTCCTATTTGTCTCATCATATTTTCCACTCCACTTCTCCAGAGGGAGTCACTCAATCTGTTTCTTAAGATCCATGAAATAATAATCTGTGTGAATGTAATTGTGTTTAAATACATGTATTTTATTTTGTAAAAAAAATACAAAAAACAGAAAATAAAAAAGAAATGTGTCACGCAGAATCTTACTTTGATGGCAGTCCCAGCTTCAGGGACCTTTGTGTTTGTGTGATAGAATTCTGTTAGATAAGACATTTCATTTCAAAGTTTTAATTTCTTTTTGGCCACTGATTTCCTGTGCATTGGAAATATACTGTGATGAGAGCTTAAAAAAAAAGAAAAATATGGAAGTGTTTAGGACAGCTCTATCCAAGAAAGATGTCTCAATCAAAATCCTGTTTCTTAAAGGAGTACACACCTGTTAATCATGAAATTTTCATAATTTTCCCTGATAAAAGTGCTGTGATACCCACTTTGTCAGGGATTATAAAGAACAGAATTTCAGTCATAATTTCCAGAGTTCCAGATCTACCTGCAGTATACAGTCTCAGAAAAATTAAAGTGACAGAAACAATGTGTCAGAGAGTCCTTCTCTCTTCAAGGCTCACAAGGCTCTTTTTCTATTCACTGCACCCATGACCTATGGAAATTCCTGAGCCAGGGAATGAATCAAATCACAGATCCTGAGACATACATGGGATAGTTTTAACCCTCTGCACCTTCCAGGGTTGTGACCTATACCTCTGCAGCTGTGGGAGTTGCTGCAGTTGGGTTTTTACCCCACTGTGCCTCAGCCAGAACTGAAGACTTGCAACTTTTTTATGGCAGCACACTAAGTCCCAATACCTTCTGCTTTTGTCAATATTAACCATTCTATGGATAGAAAAGATCCAGCAAAGGGTGCAAACACCAGTGGCTTCACCATGATTTGGAGAGTTTATCTCAGCATGACACTTTCCTCAAGGCATTCTTCATGTCTGTGTTTGTCAGTGTGTAAATGAGAGGGTTGAAAATGGGGGAAATCATGGTGTAAAACAGGGCAAAAATCTTATCATTACTGACAGAATCAGCCATGGGGATATAGGTGAAGATGAGGGGCAAAAACATGAACACATTGGTGATGAGGGAGCCACAGGTGGAAAGGACTTTGTGGCAGCCCTTGGAGGAGCAAGTCCACAGGATGGATGGGATGATTATATAAGAATTGACCAAGGCCAAAAAATCAAAATGGACTGCTTCCCTGTGGTGGTAATGATTTCAATAAACAACAGGCTAGAGGTGCAGGCTAGCTACAGCAATGGGAACACATCAGAGAAATAGTGGTCTATCTGATTGGGGCCACAGAAAGAAAGTCCAATAATTATCAATACTTGCAGGATTGAATGGATAAATGCTCCTAGAGCAGAAGCCATTACAAGGACACAGCACATCTGGCTGTTCATGATGGCCATATAGTGAAAAAGTCTGCAGATGGCTGCATAGCCATCTTAGGCCATGGCCAACAAGATGGAAATCTCAGTGGCACCAAAGCAGTGGGCATAAAACACCTGTGCCAGGCAACCATTGTAGGAGATGTTTATCTGCTAGGGCAATAAATCAGTGATGATTTTGGGGGCTGCCATGTAGGTAAAGCAGACATCCATGAAGGACAAGGAGCTGAGTAAAAATACATAGGCTGTTCATGGAGGCAGCTGCCCCACATGGTGAGAACAATAAGATTTCCTGAGAGAATTGCAATACAGCAAAGTGAGAACAGGACCAAGCAGGCAACACTGGCTTTCTCATCACTAGAAAGACACAGGCAGATGAATTCTCTAATGTTTTCATGTCCCATTTCTTCTGAGGGTTTGATCTTTCGAAGAGGAAGTTAATATTCCTGAAACATGCAACTTTTTGAAATTATTTATTTTATTTTTGTCTTTTTTAGTTTAGGCCACACCCATGGCATATAGAGTTTCCCAGGCTAGGTGTCCAATTGGAGCTATAGCTGCCAGCCTTTGCCACACCTATTAATGTTTCATATTTTCTGAGGCATGTTTGTTTTTGTTGCTTTTTGTTTTTCCAACTGAAAACGTGATAACAATAGTACCTACTACATAGGAGTCTTGTGAGAATCTAATTATAAGATACAAATAAAACATTTATGTAAGATATGCACATCTAATACATCACAAGAATTAACTAAATATTAAAACTTACATTATTAATTCACAAAAGGACTCAAGTCCTAAAAATATATCACTATTTATAAAACAAAGGGAGCTCAGGAATAAACTGTCTTCAATGAGTTTAACCTGCCACTAAGTATAGATTTCTACAGAACTTAGAAGATATTTTGACAACTAGCCACTATTGAATATTCCAAATTAACTACCAGGATATGGGGTACATAATAGAATTTCCCACTTCAGAAGTGGGAGAAATGAAGCCAAGGTAAGGTTTATTTATGAAGACCTCCAGAATCTTACAAAATATAATCTCTTTCTTAAAATTAGGAATACTTAAATCAAACACTTCAAGAAAAGAGTTGTTTCATTCAAATATTTTATATCGTTCTTTTTTAGTTTTCTGATTTTTTAAATTTTAATAATATATGCAAGATCTTTATTAAATAAATAGCTATTAGTTATATAATTAGAACTTCTCCAACTGTGGCTGCCGAAATTTCCTACTATACCACCACGATTTATTTGAAATACCATAGATTGTTGGAGTTCCCATCATGGCTCAGTGGTTAATGAATCTGACTAGGATCCATGAGATTGTGGGCTTAATCCCTGGCCTCATCAGTGGGATGGGGATCTGGCATTGCCATGAGCTGTGGTGAAGGTTGCAGATGCAGCTCAGAGCCTGTGTTGCTGTGGCTCTGGTGTTGGATGGTGGCTACAGCTCTGATTATACCCCTAACCTGGGAACTTCCATATCCCATGGGAATAGCCCTAGAAAAGACAAAAAGACAAAAAAAATCATGGATTGTTTCAAATCATTACAGACCTAAGGTACAGGAAGCAAGAAAATGTAGATGCTGGTTCTGATTTGTCATCTCCTGATTATGTGATTTAGGAGAAAGTCCCTCAAATATGTTGAGTAGCTATTTCCTCTTAAAATATGAGGAATCATCATTTTCATGGATTTTTTTCAGCTGCCAAGAACTATTTTTTACATCATTATTGAGTCAAAAAATTATAGATTAATTTTCATAATTTTAATCATCTTTATTCTGCTTATTTCTTGTCTTATTTAACTATTTAATATTTCTAAATTTTACTTTTTATCATTATTTTTCTATCCAAAGTGGGTTGCAAAATATTCTAAAATTTTCTTAGCCTCCTATTCTAGAATCTAACAATCCAACATTTGAAAACCAGGATTTCAAGATAGCATTCCCATTGTCCATTTAATGTTAAAACAGACAAATTTTTTGTTAACAATTAAAATGACAAATTGTAACATGACACAACTTATAGGCTTAGAAACCCCTAAAGGTTATAAAAGAAGTAGTTAGATACATTGTTTTAGAATACATGTTCATGGAAAAATAATTTCTTTGCAAAAAGGCAGATAAGGATGGGTGATTATATGGCTGTTGATAGAGATGATTTTATACAGACACATGCACGCAAAAATTAAAAAAAAAGAGAAATAATTGATGTAGAAAGATAAAGAAAAATAAAGAAATCACATATTTAATATCAGCCAATTCCAATAAATATTTGAAAGGATAGCCTTGCCTTCTTGAACTCATGACAACAAAGGAAAGATATATATATTTAATTAATTAATGTGTGAAATTATATATTTTAAATCAAAAAAATAAAAAAGATCTCTTAGGGGAAAAAAGCAATGAGAAAAAATCTCATATTTGGAATCTAGCTTTAAATTATATTTAAAATAAATATATCTTAAAAATAGCTTTATGTATTCACAGAATGGGAATAAGAATTATATCACAAAACTGCAAGGAACATGTCAATTTCATATGGGCCATTTTCTCTTGTATTTTTTCCCTTTGATTCAGTTATTATCAGCAAGACCCACTTCCACAAATGCACAGGTTTTGGGGCTCCTGGAGCATCTGCTCTTAAGTAGTCAGGAATAATATTTAAAGGCACTGGAGGGACCTGATTGCAATCCCTATAGTGCTACTTGGACAAGGCAGATAAAAATAACTCTGGTGATTTAAATTTGCTATCACTTAGGCTTTTCAAACAGTTTAAAAAAGGCATTCTTCTAGGTTGTTTCTAATATGTGATATTAACAAATATACATTTTATGGCCAGTGGTCAAAAAGTTTTAAATTAGTCTTATTACTTTCTACACAGGGAATAAACACTAATGCATTCATTATATTTATCAAGTCTTTCTCTTCTTCTATCACTAAATCTATATTTATTGAAATTGTAAGTATTCAACTTTATTTCTTTTCTGAACCCATGGAAAATAGAAATTCCCAGCCAAGGGTCAGATCTGAGACACAGCTGGAAACTGTGCCACAGCTGAAGAACCAACATATATTTAAATCACTGTGCAAGTCTGGGGATAGAACCTGGACAATTGCAGAGACAATATTGGATCCTCAGACTGCTGTGCCACAGAGGGAGCTCCTAAGCTTTTTCTTATCATAATTAAAGTAACATTTTATTTTGTTATTTCAAAGATTTATGAGGCATATGCTGCAATTATGGGACACAAAAGCAATGAACAAATTGCTATGACCATTTGACTCCAGGTCCTGCTGTTTTTATGTCCCCAGCTGGCTTATTGCTCATAGCAGAGCTACTGTTTCCTTTTAGGATTTTTGTAAATTTCCCCAATATATAATTTTTGTTCTACTGTACAGCATGGTGAACCAGTTACATATATATATATATATATATATATATATATATATATATATATATATATATATAATTTTTCTCATATTATTATGCTCCATCATATGTGACTAGATATAGATCCCAGTGCTACACAGCATGATATCATTGCTAATCCAGTCAAACAGTCTACATCTATTAACCTCAATCTCCCAATCCAACCCAATGCCTCCCATTCCCCCTTGGTAAACGCAAATCTATTCTCCAAGTCCATCATTTTCCTTTCTCTGGAAAGGCTCATTTGTGCCATGTATTAGATTCCAGATATAAGTGATATCGTATGGTATCTGCCTTTATCTTTCTTACATACTTCACTCAGTATGAGAGTCTCTAGTTCTATCCATCTTGCTGCAAATGACATTATTTTGTGCTTTTTTATAGCTGGGTAGTATTCCATTGCATATTTATGCCACATCTTCATAAGCTGAAAATGTGTCAATGCACATTTGGGTTGTTTCCATGCCTGGGCTCTTGTGAATAGTGCTGCAGTGAACATGTGGGTGCATGTGTATTTTTTAAGGAAAGTTTTGTCCAGATATATGGCCAAGAGTGGGATTGCTGGGTCATATGGTAGTTCTATACATAGTTTTCTAATGTTCCTCCATACTGTTTCCATAGTGGTTGTACCAGCTTACTTTGCCACCAACAGTGCAGGAGGGTTCCCTTTTCTCCACACCCTGTCCAGCATTTGTTATTTGTGGACCTATTAATGATGGCCATTCTGACTGGTGTGAAGTGGTATCTCATGGTAGTTTTGATTTGCATTTCTCTAACAATCAGGGATGTTGAGCATTTTTTCATGTGCTTTTTGGCCATCTGTATATCTTCCTTGGAGAAATGTTTATTCAAGTCTTTTGCCCATTTTCCATTGAGTTGTTGGCTTTTCTTGTGGTTGAGTTGTATAAGTTGTCTGTATATTTTAGAGATTAAGCCTTTGTAGGTTGCATTATTTGATACTATTTTCTCCCATTCTGTAAGTTGTCTTTTCATTTTCTTTTTGATTTCCTTTGCTGTGCAAAAGATTGTCTGTTTGATTGGGTCCCATTCATTTATTTTTGCTTTTATTTATGTTGCTTTGGGAGAAGGGGAGGAAGGGATACTCCTAAACTCATCTATGAGGCCACCATCACCCTGATACCAAAACCAAAGATGCTACAAAAAAAGAAAGCTGAATATTGATGCAAAAATCCTCAACAAAATACTAGCAAACCACATCCAACAATATGTTAAAAGGATAGTACATCGTGATGAATGGGATTTACCCCAGGGATGCAAGTTTTCTTCAATATCTGCAAATCAATCAGTGTGATACACCATACTAAAACCATAAATAATTCTCTCAATAGACACAGAAAAATCTGACAAAATTCAACACCCATTTCTGATAAAAATCCTTTAGAAAGTGGGCATAGAGGGAAACTACCTCAACATAATGAAGGCCATATATGACAATCACACAGCTGACATCATTCTCAATGGTGAAGAGCTGAAAGAATTCCTGCTGAGATCAGGAACAAGACAAGGATGCCTGCTCTCACCAATACACTTCAACATAGTTTTGGAAGTCCTAGCCACAGCAATCAGAGAAGTAAAAGAAATAAAAGGAATCCAAATTGGAAAGGAAGAATTAAAACTATCACCCTTTGCAGATGACCTGATACTTTACCTAGAGAATCCTAAAGACTGCCAGAAAACTGTTAGAGCTCATCAATGAATTTGAAAAAGTCACAGGATACAAAATTAATACACAGAAATTAACTGCATTTCTATATATTAACAATGAAAGATCAGAAAGATACATTGGTGAAACAATCCTGTTTACCATCACATACAAAATAATGAATTACCAAGGCATAAGAATTATCATTCTTTATTGTCTTGTAATTCAGGCCACAGGAGGTGTTCCTTCATAAGTGGATCTCCTAGCACCTCCCAACAATGTGAATGAATTTGATCTCTTGGGGCTCACACAGACTCCACATTTTCAGAAAATACACTTCATGGCCTTTTTGCTCATTTTTCTATTTACCTTGCAGGCCAATCTGTTCATTATCCTTTCCATTATCCCTCAGCCCCACATTTTCACCTCCCACATACTTATTTTTCACTTTCTTGGCCTTCATAGATGCCTCCTACACCTCTGTCACCAACCCCAAAATAATAATTGACTTGCTGTACTAGAGGAGAAACATTTCATTGGGTGGCTGTCTGACTCAGTTCTTTTTGGAACACTTACTGGCAGCTTCAGAAGTCATCATTCTCATGGCCATGGCTTATGACTGCCATGCGGCCATCTGCAAGCCTTTGCACTACATGACCAACATGTGACATGGGCTCTGCCAGCTCTTGGTTGTGGTGTCCTGGATTGGGGTGATCCTGCACTCCACTGTGTAGATTCCTTTCACAGGAGACTTGACCTTCTTTGGTCCCAATATCATTGACCACTTCATGTGTGATTTCTTCTCACTGTTGGAATTTACCTGCAGTGACACCTACAGATTTGGAATGGTTGTGGCTACTAACAATGGAGGCATGTGCTTGCTCATTTTTTATGCTGCTCATAGCCTACATAGTATCCTGATCTCTCTGTAATCCCATGGCCCTGAAAAAAACACAAAGCCCTTTCTATCTGTATCTCCCTCTTTACAGTAGTGGTATGCTTTGTCTCTTGTTTCCTTACTTACATACATCCTATGGCCACTTATCCTGTAGACAAGTTGGTGAGTTTTTTATGCAACCTTCACTCGCCAGTTAAATCCTATCATTTACACAGTGAGAAACACAGAGGTGAAATTTTTTTTTGAAGAGTAGAGTAACTTAAGGTGTTTATGATACCAAGAAAATGAGGTTTTATATACATAGTGAGGATTATACCTATTGTAAACTATGAAAGCATACTAGAAATGTTGTGGATTCATGAGAGAAAAAAAGCCCCAAATTAGCATTAGCATTTCTTAATTATTTAATAATGGTTAGGCATTTTTAGGCACTTTGATAACATTTAATATACTTTACCAAGGCTTCAATGTTCATACTCATAGCTTCAAAGCAGACATTGGAAAGAATATGAAACCCTAGTTTGATGATTGTAGGGAATATTTTCTCCTTTCCTACTGCTACTTTATCAAATTCTTCATATATTTTACTTGGATAAAATTGGTTTTCCATAGGACCTTGATCTCAGAAATTCTTCTAATTTTGCTTAGCTTGTAGTAAAGCAAAGAAGGGACAGAAATTCTGAAGTAGGTACATAAAAGGGACAGTTTCATGAAGGACTCATGGCTCATTTTTTTTGTAATATGAATTTACCAAAAACAAAAACAAGTCACTTACTAAAGAAAATAAGAATAATTCAAAATCATATTTATTTCTTCACACAAAATATAACCCAAAAATTGTGAAATTACTCTTAACTTGGTCTATTTTTTAAAAATCCTTAAGACTCACAGTTTTTGAGTATAAAGGAAAAATTTTCATTTGCCATACTAAGACTTGAAGAGACATTTGAAGTAAGGGCAAGCAATTTTGATCAAGTTTCATCAATAGGTATATGACTAGGTTCCAAAATTATTGTGCTGTAGTTGCATATACATAAAATGAAATCCTTACCATCAGGAATAGTCACTTCAGTTGAATTAACAATATACTAACTTCATGGTTCCATTATCATTATCCCCAATTTACAGAAATGAAAATTGAAGCCAAGAGAATTTTACTAATTTCCCTCACATTGTGTGTGTTTTTCCTAGCTTCATTTTGTAAATTTTAGCTACAAAATTTGACTAAGGTCTTTAAAAACTGTCTTACTTTCCTCAAATGAAACTTTGTTGTCTGTGTTATGTTTAGGTCTATAGATAAGAGAATTACCTGCATTTTTAATGATTAATTTTGTCGTTTAATCAGATGGTGTTACTGTGTGGTAGCCTTGTCTTACATGTAGAAATATCTTTCAACAATGTTATTTTTTCCCTGTTTTTGGAAGTTCAAATTATGCTACTTAATTTTTACAAAAGTCCAACACTAGTATAGTAACAGATTTTTTTTTTGTAAAAGCAAAAATCACTTCCAGATTTCTTTCCAGTTAGAGAAAAAAAGTACTAATGTTTGTCTTCATAAATTTGCTGAGTGGCTAAAGTGAATTTTCAGAAAGTGTGGAATCCCTCAATGCTTCTCTATGCAAGTATAGAATGTCAGGTCATCATTCCTCATCACATAACTCTTTATAGATCAAAGCCTCTCTGACTATGACACTCCAACTCATGTTATTTCTCACAAATATCACTTTCTCCAACTCCATGTTCAACTGGATCTCTTACTACAATACTTTGACAAGACATTAATGTCCAAGAATCATGTCAGTGTAACTACATTTACAAAGCTGTGCCTGGATGTCTCAAAGGAGGAAAAATATACAATGGAGAAAAGAGTACCAGTTCAATAAGTGGTATTGGTTCAACTGGACAGCTACAAGTAAATAATGAAATTAGAACATTCTCTAATATTATATACAAAAATAAAATCAAAGTTGATTTAAGGCCTAAATGTAATACGAGAAAAGATAAAACTTTTAGAGTAAAACATGCACAGAACAACACTTTGATTTAAATAGCAGCAATATATTTTGATCCACCTCCTAGAGTAATAGAAATAAAAACAAACAAAAAAATCTAATTAAATTAAAAAGAATTTACACAGTCAAGGAAATCATAATCAAAAAGAAAGGAGATCTCCCAAGGCAAGAGAAATAAAATCAAAAGCAAACCAATGGGAACTATTAAAACTGACAAGATTTTGCACAGCAAAGGAAACCATTTAAAAAAGACAACATGTAGAAGGGAGAAATTAGCTTCAAATAATGAAATGGACAAAGGCTTAACCTCTAAATTTACAAGCAACTCATGTAACTCAACAGCAAAAATACCAATGAACCAATTGAAAAAAATTGGCAAAAGGCATGAATAGATATTTCTCTAAATAATATATACAGATGGCCAACACGGAAAAATGCTCAACATCACTATTATTAGAGAAGTGCAAATCAAAACTACCATGAGATACCACCTCACACATGTCAGAATGACCGTCATTCATAAGTCCACAAATACCAAATGATGGAGAGATTGTGGAGAAAAGGCAACCCTCCTACACTGTTGGTGGGCCTGTAAATTGTTGCAGTCATTATGGAAACAGTATGGAAGTACCTCAGAAAAATAAATATAGAACTATCATATTACCCAGCAATCCCACTCTTGTTCATATATCCAGATAATACTTTCCTTGAAATAGAGACATGCACCCAATTGTCCATTGCAGCACAATTCACAGTAGCCAAGACATGGAAAAAACCTAAATGTTCATAAACAGATGAATGTATTAAGAAGATGTGGTGTATATACACAATGGGATACTTCTTAGCCATAAAAAGGACAACACAATGCCATTTGCAACAACATGGATGGAACTCTCACACTAAGTAAAGTAAGTCAGAAAGAGAAAGACAAATATCACATGATTAGCACTTATATCTGGAATCTAATATATGGCACAAATGAATATTTCCACAGAAAAGAAACTCATGGACTTAGAGAACAGAACTGTAGTTGCCAAGGGTAAGG
The DNA here is from genome assembly GCA_028533215.1 of Babyrousa celebensis. Classification (NCBI taxonomy): domain Eukaryota; kingdom Metazoa; phylum Chordata; class Mammalia; order Artiodactyla; family Suidae; genus Babyrousa; species Babyrousa celebensis. The sequence continues at coordinate 126,592,231 of CM052683.1, forward strand.
GGGTGGGAGTTGGATCTACTGGGAATTTGGGGTTAAGAGATGAAAACTCTTGTCTTTGGAATGGAGAAGCAATGAGATCTTGCTGTATAGCACTGGGAAATATATCTAGTCACTTATGTTGCAGCATGGTGGAGGGTAATGTGAGAAAAAGAATGTATATAGTATGTGTGACTGGTTCACCTTGCTGAACAGTAGAAAATTGACAGAACACTGTAAATCAGTTATAATGGAAAAAATAAAAATCATTTAAATATAATCTAGAATGAGAAAATATTTTCAAATTATGGTACCAACAAGGAATTAATTTCCAAAATACACATTCAGGCTATGTATCTCAAATAAATAAAATTTAAAAAATAAGTAACAGGCAGGACTTTTAAAAAGAGACATTTCTCCAAGGAAAACATTCAGATAGAAAACAGACCACGTGAAAAATTCTAAATACTCCTAATTATTAGAGAAATGTAAATCAAAATGACTATGTGGCACCACTTTGCACTGTTCAGAATTGCTACCATCATAAAGTTACAGATATTAAATGGTGGAGAAAGTGTGGAGAAAAGGGCACCCTCCAACACTCTTGGTGGGAATATACTTTTGTGCAACCTCTATGGAGAAAATTATGGTGGTTCCTTAAAAAACTAAACATAGAAATACCATATGACCCAGAAATCCCACTTCTGGGAACACATCCAGAGAAAACCATAATTTGAAAATATACACACAGCCCTATATTTATTGCAGCACTATTTACAATAGCCAAAATTTGGAAGTAACCTAGATACCCACTGAGAGAGGAATGAATAAAGAATATGTCATATTTACATACACTGGAATATTATTCAGCCATAAAAAGAACAAGATGATGCCATTTGCAGAAATAGGAAGTTACCTCAAGATTATACTAAGTGAAGTAAATTAGAGGGAGATAGACAAATATGATATTGATCACTTATATGTGGAATCTAATAAAAATGATACAAAAGTTCTTATAAAACAGAAACAGATTTTGAAATCAAATTTATGTTAATATATAGGAAAATGTGGCAGGGGAGGGATAAATTAGGAGGATGAGAATAACGTACACAATTCTGTATATAAAGTAGATAATTAGCAAGACTTACTATACAGTAAAAAGGAAAATCTACTCAATAGTCTGTAAAAATCTACATGGGAAAAAATGGGTATAAATATATGTATAACTGAGTCAGTTTGCTCTATACCTGTAACTAATATGACATTGTAAATCATCTATACTCCAATAAATTTTTGTAAAAAAATAATATTCATAGTTATTTCCAGAATATCATCAATTTGGTTATCTATTCACATTTATAAAATGATTTCCTTTTCCACTAATTGCTTATAAATAAAGCTTACTGTTTTTTTGCTTTTGCCTTTTTTTTTTCTTTTTAATGTCACCCCTGAGGCATATGAAAATTCCAAGGCAAAGAGTCAAATTAGAGCTGTAACTTCCAGCCTACACCATAGCTACAGCAAAGCCAGAACTTACCTACATGGCATCTCACAGCTATGCCAAATTCTTTGAAGCACTGATGGGGCCAGGGATCCAATACATATCCTCATGGATACTAGCTGTGTTCATACCACTGAACCACAGTGGGAACTTCCAAATCTGACTTGTTTTGATTGCTGATATTTTTCATACTGATTTAAATTGTGTGGCCTTTTTATTCTTCCATTTATTCTTATTCTTACAATTTAGGAAAATGGGCTCTCTTTCCATTTTTTGTGGCTACTTTTTTCATCAATATTATATATTTTCATCAATAATAAATTATTTTTTATGTTACTGAAATTAGGATTAAATAATTAATTACCTTTTGGGTAATACATTGTTAATATTGATAAATGCAACATATTTTTGTATGCTGTTTTGTATATTGCAACATTTTTTTGATTTTTTTATTAGGTCTAACTCTTCAGGTTATAAATTTTTGCATTTTCTAAATATAAGCTCATGTCTGGTATTTAGTCTTTTAAATCTGTCTTCTTGCTCTTAATATAATATATTTGATATTTATGCCTATCAATATGTCAATCAGTAGTCTAGTTACTTTATTGCTGAGTAATATTCCATCATATGGATGTATCATGTTTTATCTTCTCAATGAAAAATATTTTAGTCTTTTTAGCTATTTGAAATTATGAATGAAACTGCTATAATATTCACGTATTATTTGAAAAAATAATCCAACCAGGAAAACATGTAATTATTATTTTGAAGTCACTAGACGTTAGAAACATTTGACAGGGAGCACTGAGAGATGGGAAACAAGTTGAGCCCTAGCATTTTTCTAGCTTGTTACCTTTAAAAAATATCCATATTGTGATACAGACAGGGATATTTTAAATATATTCTTAGACTCTCTAAGTTGAAAAAATAAATTTGAGGCTCTGAGGAGACCAAGGCAGCTAGAATTCTGAGAATAGAATTTTGTAGAAGATAGATGTCTGGACCTGGGGTGTGGGGCAAGGTGCTTCAGATGAGAGACAGAAAGAGAAAGAGAGATACCGAGATTGTAGAAGCTGGGGAACTAAAGAGGAACCCTCTCAAGTACTCATCAGAAAGCTGAAAATTAAATGCATTTGAGGAAAATAAATGAGGCTGGGGAAATATTTACCCAAATGGATTAAAGAGAAGAGTGTCCCATTGTTAACAAGACAACAAATAATAAATAATGGAGAGGTTGTGGAGAAAACTACCTTCTTCCACTGTTTATGGGGATGTAAATTGGCACAACCACTGTTGAAAACAGTATGGAGGTACCTTAGGAAACTAGACACAGAGCTAAAATATGATCCAGTGTTTCCTCTCCTGGGCATATATCTGGACAAATTTCATCGAAAAATATATATGCACCCTTATGTTCATAGTAGCGCTATTCACAATATTCAAGAAATGGAAACAAACTAAATTTCCTTTGACAGATGAATGGATTACAAATATGTAGTACATATACAGAATGGAACATTACTTGACTATGAAAAATACAAATTAATATCATTTTTAGCAACATGGATGGAGTTAGAGACTCTCACACTAAGTGAAGTAAGCCAGAAAGAAAAAGACAAATATCATGTGATAACTTATTTGTGGAATTTAAATATGGAACATATGAATCCATATAAAAATAACAAACAAACAAAAATTAGAAACATAGCATGACCAAGAAGAGCAGACTAGGGGTTCCCAGGAGGGGGAAGGGGAAGGAGTGGGAGTGATGAGCATTTTGGGAGTTTGGGGATGAAAACTGTTATATCTGGAATGGATGGGCAATAGGATCCTTCTGTAAACACAGTGGAATATATGTGATTGAGTCACTTTGTTTTACAACAGAATTTGAAACATTGTAAATCAACTATACTCTGATAATAATAAAAAAGGAAACTTACAGATGGATCTTACAAGATTTTTGCTTTAGTAAGCAAAAGAAAAAAGCTGTATGGTAATGAATTTTTTTGGTAGGGAATGGCAGCATTCCAAATAATTTATTTATTTTGGTATTAGATTATTCCAGTTTTTAAAGATATTTCTGTATATGTCTAGAAATTTGTGTTTTGCATAGCAGTAGTCTATATTCTTTTAATTAGTAGTATACTCTCATAAATTAATTGACCATATATTTTATTTCCTTTTTATTAATATCAAACTACAATCATATGATTTTATTAGAATATTTTCATCATTCAAAGGCAATTATGGAATTCTCTACGAGTTCCCATCGTGACACAGTGGAAACGAATCCAACTAGGAAACATGAGGATGTGGGTTTGATCCCTGGCCTTACTCAGTGGGTTAAGGACCCAGCATTGCCATGAGCTGTGGTTTAGGTCATAGACATACATGGCTTGGATTCTGCATTGCTGTGGCTGTGGCATAGGCTGGCATCTAGAGCTCTGATTAGACCCCTAGCCTGTGTACTTCCATATGCCAAGGGAAAAAAAGACAAAAGAAAGAATTCTATTATTCTTTTACAGTTTAAGATCAGCTAATATATACACTGAAAATTAAATTGTGTCAACTTCTTGTTTTCTTATTATTTTTATTTTTAAAATTTTGTAGTATAATTGTGTCACTTTCAGGTGTAAAGCAAGATGAATCATTATACATATATTCATTCTTTTGAGATTATATTCCCATATAGGTTATTATAGAATATTGAGTAGGTTTCCCTTTAGTATACAGTAAGCTTTTCTTACTTATCAATTTTACATATAGTAGTGTGTATATGTCAAGCCCAAACTCCTAATTTATCTCTCTCCTCAAATTTTCTCCTTTGGCAACCATAAGTTTGCTTTCAAAAAGATTGAGTCTGGTTTTGTTTTGCCAATAAATCCTGTTGTATCATTTTTATTAGATTCCACATATTAGTTATCTCACATGATAATTGATGTTGTGCTTTAGTGAATTTTGTGAGTTGATATTAGTGTAATTTTCTCATGTTTCTATATCAAGTAGCAAAATATTTTTCAGAATTAATAGGTCCTATGTATTGCAGAAATAGTAAACATGAAATAAGGCACAAAAACTTGGTTCACTCCTCCCTAGACAGTCAATATTAATATTTGAAGTATAAATCTTATTTTATTACTTCAAGACATCTTACATATATTATTTTGATTATAAACTTAGCATGTTAGGTGGGAGTAGAATATTTCAGAATTGTAATAGTTATCACAAGGAGGCAAAGTTTATAAAATATTCTGAATAAAAAAGGTACATACACAAAAAATTACCAAATATTAATTATTTTATAAATGTTCCATTCCTTTCCCAGGTCTCAGTTTCTTTTGATGCAAAATAAAGAAAATAAATTAGATACTCTCCCATAACCCATTCAATTCTCAATGCCTATGGTTTTACTGTTTATTTATTTGTAGATAAAATGATGGCATCCATGAAGTTGAATCTCAGAAATATTATTTATAATATAATATGAAGTTCAAGATAGTTGTTCTGCTTATGGTGAAATATGGCCAATTCTTTGCAGAGATTTCTGATTTAGAAGACCTCAAATTAGGAGGATAAATGCTTGGAAATGAAACGGATGAATCAAACTTTGGGTTGTACAACTTACTGGTTTACATCATCTTGAACGAGTGAAATAATTTTATCATATTATAGAGATATAAATTTATCTTATCTCTATGAATTGGAAATAATGTATTCATGTCATAAGGTTATGTTGTGATTAAATATGAAAAGATAATTGCAAATAATAAGCACTCAGTGCATGCTTCCCTTTAATAGCAAATTTAGGGCAGATTAGAAACAGACAGGGTGAATAATGGGTTATTATATGAGCTAACACAGTAAAGAAAATATATATCTTATTCTAAATTCTCCTAAGAAAGGAAATGGGCACTTCTTAAAGGGAAAAATTTTACATCTTTCAAATTCCAAATGTTTTTTGAATCAAATTCTAATGTGTTAGGATGAGAACTTACGGCCTTTGTTGATAAATGGATATTAAAGAAGCTTCCTGCTAACTCTTTAGTAAGTTTTATTTTATCACTTATATATGTATTTTTTTTCTACTGTACAGCATGGTGACCCAGTTACACATACATGTATACATTTTTTTTTCCTCACATTAAGCATTCCATCATAAGAGACTAGACAGTTTTCCCAGTGCTAAACAGCAGGATCTCATTGCTTATCCATTCCAAAGGCAAGAGTCTGCATCTATTAACCCCAAACTCCCAGTCCCTCCCACTTCTTCCCTTTCCCCTTGGCAACCACAAGTCTATTCTCCAAGTCCATGATTTTCTTTTCATTGGAAAAGTTCCTTTGTGCCATATATTAGATTCCACATATGTGATATCATATGGTATTTGTCTTTCACTTTCTGACTTACTTCACTCAGGATGAGAGTCTTTAGTTCCATCTGTGTTGCTGCAAATGGCATTATATTTTTTATAGCTGTGTAGTACTCCATTTGGTAAGTTTTTACTTGGGAGATAATGTTGGGCCAATATCAAGTTCAAGACTTGAAATCAGAGAGTCTTGATATATACCTTAAGGCCTCTTCCTCACTAAATGTATAACCTGGTGTACAAGAATTAAATTATTAATATCTTAATTTTCCTATCTTCCAACAACATTTAACTCTTTTTAACACCATTAAATGAGATAATATATATATATATTCATACATATATATAATTCTTTGTACAATTTCTAACATATATGAATAATTCAAGATTAGTTTCTAAGCATCAATATCATAATAATGTGATCTTCAAAAAGAACTTTATTAGTTACCAAATATTAACATCACACAAGAGGAAAGTAAGTTTATCTCCTTAGTCCTTAACCAACTCAGAACTTATAATATTTTAGACACCACAAAAGTGGAAAGAGAAATAAAGAAGTGCTATTTGAACTTTTAACTTCAAAGCAAATTTTAAATATTTTTACAAATTGATTATGTAGAAGCAAAACCCTCCCTCAAATAAAACAGAAACCCCATGGGGAAATAACACACAGGGTAAGCATATCTACATTTTTATAAGTGTTATGGCTTATCTCTAAAATGATTTTCATTTTAATATCAAAATGAAAAAAAATTAAAAAGTGAAACCATGACTGCTATACAAATACCAAATGGACACCTGACAAAGATTTTACTTAGCACATTGGTTAATGTGGTTAACATACTTAGATTAAAGGATTCAGTATTCAGTCAGGGATGTGTAAAGATCTTACAAATAAATGTGACATTGTTTTTTCTGTAATGGTCAAGGAAATCAAACTTTCACTCTAAAATATTTCATTTCTATGGAAAGGAATTGTTTTCAATTTTATCAATTTACTACAACTTAAGAATTTATTAAATAGCTAAAAGACAGTAAAAGGCATAGAGTCCATGAAATCGTATGTCAACCATATATTAATCACTCAAACTAAGAAAGGATTCAAAAATGTTATTTGATTCAAATTTGAAGATTATAACCTGAGAACAGCATATTTGAAGACCAAGAACTGTTATGCCCAATAGAAATCAAGTAAAGTTATATGTTTTTTTTGACACTAGGTTTGTACATCAAATAATGAATTATGGACACTTTATATAATCCATATCTAAGTGGCATCATAGTGGATCATTTGACCACTATAAGATCAAGAAGAAAGATTATATTTTAAGGAATTGGCTGGTTTATGCCAGGAGAATATTGTTCTTTACTACAGAGAAGTATTCCTGCCAATTGGGGAAGTTTGGTTGATGCATAATGCAGATACACAAACAATGGGCAGGTTTGATGGATGCATAGTGCATATAGAAAATGCAGAGTTGAGGGGAGAGAGGAGGCCAAGGGCAGATAATTTCTACATTTAAACTTTTTTATTTTGCCATAAAATAGGAACTTTTTCACACTTATAACTCCAAAAGGAGTGCTACATTTAGTAAAAAGATTTCCACTGAAGACACACAATAAATTTTATATTATATTTCAGTCTTTCATAATAAGTTTTCCTGACAAAAGCTAATTTTATTTATCAGCTAAACATTATGTACAGGTGCTTTATTTATTATTTTTATACTTATTTTTATTTTTTCCCAGTATAGATGGTTTAAAGGGTTCTGACAATTTTCTACTGTACAGAAAGTAGATGCAGTTAAACACACATGAATACATTATTTTTCTCATATATTATCATGCTCCATCATAAGTGACTAGGCATAGTTCCTAGTGCTAAAGAGCAGGATCTCATTGCTAATCCATTCCAAAGGCAATAGTTTGCATCTATTAACCCCAAATTCCCAAACAATCCCACTATCTCCCCCTCCCTATTGGCAACCACAAATCTATTCTAAATGACGATGATTTTCTTTTTTGTGGAAAAGTTCATTTGTGCCTTATATTAGATTCCAGATATAAGTGATAACATATAGTATTTGTTTTTCTTTCTGACTTACTTCACTCAGGATGAGAGTCTCTAGTTCCATCCATGTTGTGGCAAATGGAATTATTTCATTCTTTTGTTATGGCTGAGTAGTATTCCATTGTGTATATACACCACATCTTCCTAATCCAATCATCTGTTGGTGGACATTTGGGTTGTTTACATGTTTTGACTATTGTGAATAGTGCTGCAATTAACATGTGGGTGCATTTGTCTTTTTTTAAGGAACAATTTGTCTGGATATATGCCCAAGAGTGAGATTGCTGGGTCATATGGTAGTTCGAAGCATAGTTTACAAAGGTACCTCCATATTGTTTTCCATAATGGTTGTACAAATTTACATTCCCACCAACAGTGCAGGAGGGTTCCCTTTTCTCCACATCACATCCAGCATTTGCTACTTGTGGACTTATTAATTATGGCCATTCTGACTGTTGTGAGGTGGTATACCTCATGATAGTTTTGATTTGCATTTCTCTTATAATAAGGGATGTTGAGCATTTTTTCATGTGCTTGTTCAACATCTGTATATCTCCCTTGGAGAAGCATCTATTCAAATCATTTGCCCATTTTTCCTTTGGAACATTGTCTTATTTGCAGTTGAAATGTATATGTTGCTAGTATATTCTAGAGATTAAGCCTTTTTCAATTGCATCATTTGAAACTAATTTCTCCCATTCTGTAAGTAGTCTTTATTTGTTATCATTTCCTTGGCTGTACAAAGGCTTGTAAATTTGATGAGGTCCCATTGGTTTACTTTTGCTTTTATTTCTGTTGTTTTGGGAGACTGACCTGAGAAAATATTCATAAGGTTGATGTCAGAGAATGTTTTGCCTCTGTTCTCTTCAAGGAATTTAATGGTGTCTTGACTTATATTTAAGTCTTTAAAGGATTTTGAATTTATTTTTCTGCATGGTGTGAGGTGTGTTCTTATTTCATTGATTTACATGTGCCTGTCCAGCTTTTCCAGGACCATTCCTAAAAAGGATGTCTTTTTCTCATTTTATACTCTTGCCTCCTTTGTCGATGATTAATTGACAACAGATGTCTGGGTTTATTTCGGGTTCTCTACTCTTTTCCATTGGTCTGTATGTTTGTTTTCGTACAAGTACCACACTGTGTTGATGGCTGTGGCTTTGTAATATTGCCTGAAGTCTGGGAGAGTTATAGATCCTGCTTGGTTTTTGTTCCTGAGAATTGCTTTGGCAATCCTGGGTCTTTTGTGGTTCAATATAAATTTTTGGATTGTTTGTTCTAGTTCTATGAAAAATGTCATGGGAAATTTGATATGATTGCATTGAATCTGTAGATTGCTTTGTTTAGAATGGCCATTATTACAATATTATTTTTTCTGACCCATGAACATGGACTATCTTTCATTTCTTTCAATACTCTTTAATTTCCTTGATTAATATTTTATAATTATCAGTATTTGCATCTTTAACCTCCTTGATCAGGTTTATTCCTACTTATTTTATTTTTGGTTCAATTTTAAAGGTATTACATTTTCATATACCTCTTCTAAAATTTCATTGTCAGTATACAGAAATGTGAATGATTCTCAATATTAATCTTACATTCTGCTACTTTGCTGAAATTTTTTATCAGTTCAAGTAGTTTTGGGGTTGAGTCCTTAGGTTTTCTATATATAATATCATGACCTCTGCATACAGTGAAAATTTTACATCTTCTCTTCCTATTCAGATACTTTTTATTTCTTTTGTTTGTCTGGTTGCTGTGGCTAGGACTTCCAATAATATGTTGAATAACAGTAGTGAGAGTGGGCATTCTTTTCTTGTTCGGGATTTTATTGGGAAATTTTTCAGCTTTTATCCATTGAGTATTATATTTGGTGTGGGTTTGTTATAAATGGATTTTACTATGTTTAAGTTATGTTCCCTCTATACACACTTTGTTAAGGGTATTCATCATGAATGGATATTGGTTTTTGTCAAATGAATTTTCTGCATCTATTGAGATGATCATATGGTTTTTGACTTTTCCTTTTTTAATGTGGTGTATGACTTTGATTTGTGTATGTTCAACCATCCTCATGTAAGTGGGATGAATCCCACCTGGGTGTGGTATATGATCTTTTGTATTGGCCATTGGATTTGGTTGGCTAAAATGTTGAGAGTTTTTGCATCTATATTCATCAAAGTTATTGGCCTATAGTTGGCTATTTTGGTGGTATCTTTGCTTGGTTTTGGTATTAGGGTGATGGTGGCATTATAGAATGTCTTTGGGAGTGTTCCTTCTTCTTCAATATTTTGGAAAAGTTTAAGGGGGATGGGTATAAATTCCTTTTTGTATGTTTGATACAATTCACCTGTGAAGCCATCTGGTCCTCAACTTTTATTTTTGGTAGTTTTTTATGACATATTCAATTTCAAGTCTATTGATTGGTCTGTTCAGTTGATCTATTTCTTCCTGATTCAGTTTTAGCAGTTTGTAAGTCTAGAAAGTTTTCCATTTCTTCTAGGTTTTCAAATTTGTTGGCATACAATTTTTCTTAGTATTCTTTTTTTTTGTATTTCTGCACTATCCATTGTTATTTTTCATTTTTCATTTCTTATTTTGTTTATTTGGGTTCTTTGTCTCCACTTCTTGGTGAGTCTACCCAGAGGTTTGTCCATTTTATTTACCTTTTCAAAGAAACAGATCTTGGTTTTATTGATTTTTTTCTATTGTTTTTTGAATCTCTATTTTCTTGATTTCCCCTCTGATCTTTATGATTTCCTTCCTTCTGCTGACTTTAGATTTGATTTTTCTTCTTTTTCAAATTCATTTAGGTTGAGGGTTAAGTTGTTGATTTGAGATTTTTCTTCTTTTTGAGTAGCCCTGTATTGCTATGAACTTCCCTCTGAGCACTGCTTTTGCAGCATACCATAGATTTTGAGTGGTTGTGTCTTCATTATCATTCGTCTCAAGGTATTTTTCTAATTTCCTATTGATTTCCTCATTGACCCATTGATATTTTAATAGCATATTGTTATTTCGCCATGTAGTTAATTTTTTCTCATTTCTTTTCCTGCAGTGGATTTCTAGTTTCATGCCATTGTTCTCAGAGAAGAATTTGAAATAATTTCTATAATCTTAAATTTGTTGTGGTTAGCTTTGTGCCCCAGTATGTGATTGGTCTTCAAGAATGTTCCATGTGCACTTGAGAATAATGTATATTCTGATTTTTTTGGATATAATGTCCTGAAAATATCAATTAAGTCTAACTTTTCTATTGTGTCATTTAGGCTCTCTGTTGCCTTTTTAGTTTTCAGTCTAAAGAATCGGTCCATTGATATGAGTGTGGTGTTAAATTCTCCCAGCATGATTGTGTTCCCATCAATTTCTCCTTTTATGTCTATTAGTATTTTATGTAGGTATCTGGGTATACCTACATTAGAGGCATATATATTTATGATTGTAACATCCTTTTCTTGAATGGATTCTTTTACCATTAAATAGCGTCCTTCTCTGTCTTTTTTTATGGCCTTCATTGGAAAGTCTATTTTGTTTGATATGAGTAATACAACTCCTGCTTTCCATTGACATGAAATATATTTTGCCATCCCCTCAGTTTGAAACTATATGTGTCCTTTGCCCTAAGGTGAGTCTCTTGTGGACAGCATATTTTAGATTTTTGCTTTTTTATCCAATCTTCCACTCTATGACTTTTGATAAAGGAATTAAGAGTGGATATGAACAGCAATGCAGACTTCTTCAGAAAAGAACTAGAAAATATAAGGCAGGACATAGAAAAATTAGAAAATTCCTTTTCAGACACAAATTGAACTAAAGGCACTAAATAGCAGAATGGATAATGCATAGGAATGAATTAGCGACTTGGAAGATAGAATAATGGAAATCACACAGTCAGAATGGCAGACAAATGATAAAACACAAGGGCAATAGAAGAGATTTATTGGGCAATATATGGTGGGCCAATCTATCCATAATAGGAATTCCAGAAAGAGGGAAAAAAAGGGGGATTGAAAATATCTTTTAAGAAATTATGTCTGAAAACTTCCCAAATAAAAAGGAAACATATCAAGATATAGGAAGCACAGAGGGCCCAAAACAAGGTGAATTCTAATAGGACCACCCCAAGACACATTATAATAAAAATGGCAACAGTTAACAATTAAGAGAGGATTGTAAGGGAGCAAGAGAAAAGCAAAATGTTAATTACAATGTAACTCCCATGAGGTTATCAGCTGATTTATCCACAGAAACACAACAAGATGTTTTTAAAATTCTGAAATGAAAAACTTTGCAACCTAGAATACTCTATACAGCAAGAATATAATTTAAATTAGAAATCAAAATAAGGAATTTCTCCAACAAACAAAAGTTAAAAGATTACAGCAATACTAAACCCATTCTAAATGAAATATTGAAAGGGCTTCTCTAAATAAAGAACCAAAAAAAAAAAGAAGAAATAGGATGGAACAAAACTCAACTTGAAAACACTTACTTAAATGAGCCAGCATACAGATATAAACATGAAGATGTTAAAAATAAGACTTCAAAATCATAGAATGTGGGGAAGGAATATAAGAAAATATATTCTTTTTTATTTTAATTATGTGTATATGACTCTATGACTATAAGGCTAAATAAAGAAGTTACAGGAAGGGGTTAACATACTTAAAAAACAGGCAACCACAAATCAAAACCAAACTTTATATTTACAAAAACTAAAAAGAAAAAAAGTACTCAAGCATAAAATAAATGGAAATCATCCAACCAAAAAAAGAAAGAAAAGAGAAACATGGAATCAACTGGAAAACAATGCTTCAAATGGCAATAAACACATATATATCAATAATTACTTTAAATTTTGATGGACTGATCACTCCAATTAAAAGATACAGTTGCTTTTTATATGTAAGGTTATGAAAGGGAAAACTCATTTCATATATATTTTTTTAACAAAACAAAAAATACAAGCTTTCTCCATCCATTGGAAACTTGAAAATATCATATTGAAAGTGGGAGACTAATGAGAGATTAACATGTTTACATATGAGCGTATGAATAAAGTGGAGAGAAACTAATAACAGATAATACAGCACCCCCATGGTAACAGTAGGAAGCCACTACCCACAAGGCCTGGGAAGGCAGGGAAGAGAGAGATCTCAAGAAACGTGAAATTAACCCCAAAATTGCAGCCTCAGTTAAAGGCACCCAGTCATTGACAAACCACAACAGGGAACCAAGGAAATAAACACCTTGCATTCCTTCTTTTGTTGTCAACTTCCTTCTAATATTCAGCTAGTACATTTGCCCAGAATGTAGGAGAGCTGGTTGAAAATGATCATCAAAGAGAGCTTCTCACTTTCCTCTGTGGAGAGAGTGAGAAAATTCAGGGTGTGAAAGCAGTATGTGTAATTAGCATTTCATCTATTACTTCAATTTTCTGAAGTAAGAGAGTAAATGTATTTTTGGAGATAGCAGGAAAAAAGAAAATGGGAAAATGAGAGTCTTCCAATTGATTTATTCACTTAATTTTATGAGCACCCATATGTTTCAGACACTGAATCAAGGGCTGGCTGTAAAGAAGTGAAGAAGACATAGACCTCTGTCTCATATTTTTAAGTGTTTTTTTATCAAAGAAGTGGATGAATCCTTCTCTGTGTCAACAGTGTGCAGAAGCAGAACCAAGAGTTGTACATTTTTTAATATATATGGAAGAGAATTTAACAGTTATCATTGGCTGAGAAGCAGTCAGATTTATTACATGGTGAGCACCTCTGCCTGGTTATCCTCCAGAAAGGCCCAGAGACCAACTGTCAGTAGGTAGTGAAGAAAGATTTGAGCATACTTGTAAGCAGCAAAACTAGACAGCTTTAATATTCACTCTTTTTATAAAATAGAAATAGTAACATGTTCCTTGGCAGAAAATAGATTTTATGATAAAAACTCTATGGATTTATCTATAAACCCCAAATATGTACTTCACATCACCTTGGTATTGAAAATATTGTCTTTAGAGTTTAATTCCCACTTCTGAATTCATCTTAGGTATTGACATGAAAGAAGATGGGGTAAATGTGACTGAATTCATTCTAATAGGACTTAGGATCCCCAGAGGCAGAAAACTCTATTTTAAGGGATATTTATTACTTACATTTTCACTCTTATGGAAAACCTGCTCATTTCTGTTCCTATAATCTACAGCCAGACTTTGGACTCTCCAATGTATTTCTTCCTGGCACCCTTTCTTTGATAGATGCCTGCAATTCCTTTTTCCACACTCACTAAATAATGCTTACTGATTTGCTGCCTGATTCAAAATTGTTTCCTCAGCAGCTTCATGACACAGCTCTTTATTGAACATTACATGGGAACTTCAGAGATTGTCCTCCTTGTGGTCATAGCCTGTGAACTCTACATGGCCATCTGTTGACCTTTCAAATATGTGACCACTATGAACCACTCTACATGCTGCTTCCTGATGGGGGTGTGCTGGGCAGTGTGTTTTCTCCACTCAATTGCACAGATTCTAGTCACTTTCAAGATTCCATTTTGTGATTCCAACACCAGGGATCACTTCATTTGTGCCATTTTTCACCCGATAAAACATGGCTTCCCTGACTCTTTCCTTGTTGGTCTGTTGGTTGCTGCAATGGTGGGGTAATCCCTGTGATCAGTTTTGTAATGTTGTTGGTATCCAGCGTGATCATCCTGTGCTCCTTGAGGTTTCACAGCATTGGGGGGAGGAAAATTTTTTGTCTACTCATAGCTCCTCATAACAATTATTCATGTTCTTTTTGCCTAAATTTTATGTATCTGTGACCAGTAGCTACTTTTCTCATGGATAAAACCATAGCAGTATTCACTGTTATTGTTACTCCCATGTTAAATCCTGTTCCTTACACAGAAAAGAAGACAGAGTTCAAAAACACAACTAGAATTCTAATAAACAGACATGCAATTTCAGGTAATAAATGACCCAGAGTGAAACTTTTGTTTCTATCATGATCTTTACATTTGCATATTTAATACTCTAAATTTCTTCCTATACCACTCACTTGAAACTAAAAGCACCTCTGCAAGGTGGATATTATTATGATTATCCCGATTTCACATATGAAGAACAATGAAGTTCAAAGTTAAATAACCCACCCAATATCAGAATCAGAGCTGGTATTCAGATCTCCATTCTTTTAAATCCAAATCTGATTCTTTTTCTTTTTTTAACTTTTATTTTTTTTATTTCCCCAATAGATTATTTTCTTTATTCTGTACAGCAAGGTGACCCAGTTACACATACATGTATACATTTTTCTCACATTATCATGCTCCATCATAACTTACTAGACATAGTTCTCAGTGCTAAAGAGCAGGATCTCATTGCTAATCCATTTCAAAGGCAATAGTCTGCATATATTAACCCCACACTCCCAATTTATCCCACTCCTTCCCCCTACCCCTTGGCAACCATAAGTCTCTTCTCCAAGTCCATGATTTTCTTTTCTCTATTCACAATAGCCAAGAGATGGAAACAAGCCAAATGTCTATCAACAGATGACTGAATTAGGAAAATGGGATATATATACACAATGGAATACTATTCAGCCATAAAAAAGAACAAAATAATGCCATTTGCAGTAACACCAATTTAACTAGAGACTCTCATCCTGAGTGAAGCAAGTCAGAAAAAGACATACACCATGTGATATGACTTATATCTGGACTCTAAATAGGGCACTAACAAATCTTCTTCTTTTTCAATCATTTCAGTGCTGTCAGAGAAATGACAACATTTCAGCAGAACCTCTCCTGTTTGCAGTAATTGAAAAATTTTCCTTTCTGATTACATAGTTTTATACTGTGCCTACATATAAAACCAGTGGGTTCTCAGAAGGCTGTATGGCCCACTGATATCTAGGAAAGTGTGGAATGTGAAATAGAATGAAGATTCAGGTCAGTACTCTCTTGGCACATAATTTATCCATGTATTCATAGGTTATCGGAGTTCTTATTCTGTTGGTACGAGTTGTTAGTGTCAGTGGTTATAAAAATCAACTTTACTGTGTTTAACCTGATATAAACATTTTGAAGTATTATAAAATTCTCACAACACTAAAAAATTAAAGATGGGTGTCCAAATTTTACAGAAAAAACATAGTGGATCAGAAAGATTAAATAATTAGATCATAGGACCTCTAAGTCATCTTTTGTTGTTGTTGTTGTTTATTTTTTATTACTCAAATGAATTCATCACATCTAGAGTTGTATAATAATCATCACAGTCCAATTTCACAGGATTTCCATCCCACAACCCAAGCACATCCCCCACCCCCCAAACTGTATCCTCTGGAGACTATAAGTTTTTCAATGTCTGTGAGTCAGCATCTGTTCTGCAAAGAAGTTCAGTCTTTCCTTTGTTCAGATTCAACATGTCAGTGAAAGAATTTGATGCTGCCCTATTACACTGTTGGTGGGATTGCAAATTGGTGCAACTGCTGTGGAAAACAGTATGGAGATGCCTCAGAAAACTAAAAATAGAACTACCATTTTATCCAGCAATCCCACTCCTGGGCATCTATCCAGAGAAAACCATGACTCTCAAAGACACATGTACTCCGATGTGCATTGAAGCCCTATTTGAAATAGCCAAGACATGGAAACAATCTAAATGCCCATTGATGGAGGAGTGGATCAAGAAGATGTACATATACACAATAGAATATTTCTCATCCATTAAAAGGAATGAAATAACGGAATTTTTAGCAACATGTATGGACATAGAAATTAGCATGCTAAGTGAAGTCAGCCATACAATGTAAGTCATGTTTGAGGCAAATACTCTTCCATTACATTCTGTGATCTTTATATTATATAGAATGTTTTGGTACTGGTATTTGATCATAGTTATGTAATTAAAAATACTTTGATTATATACCAAAGAAAGTTATAAATTTTAGATGAAAAATGATTACTAACAATTAAATGTAATGTTCTTTCAAAAATACTCAGTAAAATATATCCATAATGCAATTACACTAATAAAAATTTGGCTTTCCACTTGACTCCTTGAATCTGGATTCCTCTGTGACAACTTCATTAGGATATTATTAATGAAGGATATGTGTGTGTATATACGTGTGTGTATGTTTGTGTGTATATATATATATGTATATATGTATATATACACACATACATACAGAGAGAGAGATTATTACTCCCCATCTGATCAGAGAAAGGATTTCTTAACTAACAAATACATAACTTTGTTGTGAATTAATTTTGGCTCTCACCAAAAATGGAGAGAAGGGAAACTTCCTGCACTTTTGGAGGGAATGTAAGATGGTACAACCACTATGGAGAACAGTATAGAGGTATCTTAGAAAAATATACATAGAAATACCATATGACACAACAATCCCATTCTTGGGCATATATCAAGGCAAAACTTTCCTTAAATATGGCACATGCACTTGCATGTTCATTGCAACACTATTCACATTAGCCAAGATAAGGAAACAACCCAAATGTCCATCAACAGATGATTGGATTAGGAAACAGTGGTATACATACACAATAGAATACTACTCAGCCATAAAAAAGAACAAAATAATGCCATTTTCAGCAACATAGGTGGAACTAGAGACTCTCATACTGATTGAAGTCAGTCAGAAAGAGAAAGACAAATACTATACGATATCACATATCTGGAATCTAATATATAGGACAAATGAACATTTCCACAGAAAAGAAAATCATAGACTTGGAGAATAGGCTTGTTGCCTGGGGGAGGGGGAGGGAGTGGGATGGATTGGGAGCTTGGGGTTAATGGATGCAAACTATTGCCTTTGGAATGGATTAGCAATGAGATCCTGCTGTGTAGCACTGGGAACTGTCTAGTTACATATGATGGAGCATGATAATGGGAGAAAAAAGAATGTATATGTGTATGTGTATACATTGATGTACAGTAGAAAAAAATTCTGTCTCCATGCTGTATAGTAGAAAAAAATTCATTAAAGAATGAATTCTGCTGCCAAAATAAGAATTTGTATTGATGTCATAGCGGTATTTATAGTTTACTATTTTGATGGAGAGCTCCAGGTCCCAATTCATGGTTACCATATATTCTATTGAATAAATCAATGGACTAAGTGAGAACAATTGGCAAGCATCTTATGGTTGTGAAAACATGATGGAAAGTAAGAACACCAGTTTCAGGATCAGGAGACATGAGTTTTCTTTCACATTATGTCATCATCTCCTTCATTAACATTAAAAAAAACTTCCCTATTTATACAAGTAATTTATTTAGGAACATTGGATGGTGTTTCCACAGTCTGTAATTCTACACAGACCAATGTGTTTACTCCCAATGACTGTTTTAGGGCCACATCTTGTGGTATATGGAAGTTCCCAGGCTAGGGGTCTAATCAGAGCTACAGCTGCTGGCCACAGCCACAACCACAGCCACAGAAATGCAGGATCCAAGCCATATCTGTGACCTACACCACAGCTCTTGGCAATGCCACATCCTTAACCCCTGAGTTAGGCCAGTGATCAAACCTGCATCCTCATTGATCCTAGTTATGTTCATTAACAGCTGAGCCATGAAGGGAACTCCCCAATGATATTGTAATATTTGCATCTACTTCAATTTGAAGTAAAAGTGCAAGCCTTATGAGACCACATTCCACCTCTCATTCCTGGTAAACAGGATGTTACCAGGAGTGTTACCAGTGGATGTTCATCTGGGATAAAAAGCTTTTTGGATGGGCTAATACAATGTGAGCTCTGCTCTTAAGCACTTTGATATTTTGAAAACATGTCCCTCTACCTATTTAATTGCATGAAGATGCCCATAAGGACTATTTGCAAAGTACTTGGGTTTTGTGAAATTGGTCCCCAGAACTATCAAAGGTCAAGCCACATTCTATCAGTTTCTGAATAACCGAATAGATCCAGATACAACTTATCCTTCTTTCCTCCTGGTTACATCTGTATTGCCAACACCCCAGGAACTCCTCTTTGAAAAATTATGTTCATAGACAACCTTACAGATTTAGATATAACTCTGTTTTTTTTTCCATTACAAGGTTTAAGGATTTAGAATGGACAGGTGTAAGGCTTTTAACCTTGCCCTCTCTCTAATACCACAGCTCTTAAATTGCAGCTGGATGACCACTAAATGAATGATTGTGGATGGATTCAAATCCTTCATGAGGTTGTAACTGATGAATTTATCAGTATATTCAAATTATCTGATTTGACTTTGGCTTTCATTTAAGAGTTGAAACACAAGTTCAAGATATTTTCAACATGACACATCAGATAAATCCATATTACTTAAAATTCTTTAGATATTTTCAAATCCTCATTCAGATGTTCTCTTATATCTGCTCTTACATACATTATTTCAGCACTGTAATACTGAAGTGTCCAGGCAAACTATTTTTAGCCATGTGGTTTCTGTTTTCTTCAACTCTATTCTTCATGACACATGTTGCTCACAGTGACCTCATTCTCTGGAGCTCATCTAGAATTATGAACAATTTATTTTTCTTCCTGTTAGTGTAACCATATGTGAACATTGTTAGTGTGCTTCTATAAAGGAATATTTCTGAATTGAATTAAATTTACTTGTGAAATAATTTCAAATGCTAGTGTTTACTTCAGCAAGTATATAATCATAATTGGCCTTAACAGTTGGTAGCATCATATATGTCTCATGAGAATTTAGTTGTAAAGCAGAACTTTAAAGATGAAAATCTTTGCCCAGAATTTAATGGCCTGGCTTAATTTTTCCCTTTGGCAAATTACATTGTTATTCCCTTCCATAAATGACTTTGTTATAAATAGTGAATATCATTGCACATGTTTCTCTTCCATTTGGATATTGTAAAATTACAATTAAATGACTGAAATAAATGCAACTTACCATCTCTAAGTATAACTGAAGAACAGAAGGATTTTCATCATCATGTTAATTTAATTACAGAATTGGCACAAAAAAGAACTACTTTGAAGAATTATGTAAATTATCCCTCATGTAAAGTGTCAATATTTTAATAGGGTTCATAATTATCACTTAATTTATCTTTGAAAACAGTATGTCAAATTTATGACGCATGAGTGATACATAAATTAAAATACGTTTAAGAAGGATAAGTAAGAACATTAAATAATCAAGTAGTTACACACATAAATGCTTAATTTGTGCAATACTTAATATTCAGACTCCATAAAAAGCATATATGTTTATCAAGTACCTAAATTCATAGGTGGTCAACTTTTTTTTATAATGATTTTTGTTTTTTTCCATTATTTGCTGGTTTATTGTCTTGTATAATATTTTTGTGTTCATGTAAACTCAAGGATGCATTTATATTTAAATATAAATGCTATAAAAGTTCTCCTTATGCTCTTCACTTACAT
Source organism: Babyrousa celebensis (assembly GCA_028533215.1). Taxonomy (NCBI): domain Eukaryota; kingdom Metazoa; phylum Chordata; class Mammalia; order Artiodactyla; family Suidae; genus Babyrousa; species Babyrousa celebensis. The sequence goes on from CM052683.1 coordinate 126,612,569, forward strand.
GAAATAAGTGTTGTCGACAAGGCCTGCTAATGGTGGTACAATACCCCTGAGATCAAATTAGCCATAGGTGAAAATTTTAATAGAATTTTCATGCAAACAGGAAATTTGCATGCAGAAATTTTTAATGCTTATCAAAAAACATCACTTATAAATCAACAAAGAAACACTGAACCTGAGTTATTGGCATTTGTGATCTAACAACTTATTTCTTGTTGAACTAACAGCTGCCTGGGGCCCTGGTCATGAAGTTGTCAGGAATTTGTCATAATTAAGTTAGAGTAACACAATTTCAATTTACATCCAAAATTTTCCCCATTTAAGAATACAACATAAGAATTTTCTTATGATACTGCACAATTTTTAAAACACCTCTGTTAAGAGCTATTCATTAACCCCAGAGAAACACTATTAATTAATTATTGATTTCTCTATTGTTGAAAAGTCAGTGTTGTTTCTAAATTTTCACCATCTCATAATGATTGTGTTGACATATGTGTAAATAATAATTTTTCTCCTTTATAAATTTTTTTTTCCTTTTTAGGGCTGCATCTATGGCATATGAATCTTCAGCGGCCAGCCTACACTGCAGCCACAGAAACACAAGATCTGAGCTATGTCAGTGACTTACACAACAGATCATGGCAATACCAAATCTTTAATCCACTGAATGAGAGCAGGGATCAAATCCACATCTTCATAGCCACTAGTTGTGTTAATTACCACTGAGCCACAATGGGAACTTCCTACAAACTTTCCCTTCAGGATTTATTCCTAGATGGTATATTGTAGAGCCAAAGAAAAATGAAAAAGTAATTTCTATTTCTTTATGGTTATTTCTAAAACACTTCTCTTAATTATGTCTAACACTTACTTTATGTACACTCTACTCTTCTGATCTGTTAGGGAAGCCCACCTCAGTATATGGGAATCCAGTGCAGCTGTTGCAATTTTTTCCACATGTGCATATAACTTTCACTTTGGATAATTAAAAATAAATCTCTTTACTCTATAATACATTTTATTATATTTATATATCCTCTTCCCTTTTCTTAGGAAATTGACATCCCAAAAGTTCTCATTCTATTGATAATACAGTAGCCTGTAACCAGGAATGGTGGAGGAAGGATGCTATAGGAAGATGGAAGAAGGCATGAGAATGCATTTGACAGAACTGTAAAGAGTAAGAAGAAAAATAATATCATGAATGTGTGTTGTACTAATGTTTGGTAATAAAATTTCAGGCATTACAGTCATTTAACAGGCAGATTCTGCAGAAATTTGTATGAACACATTCACATACATAGTAAGTGTCCAAGAAATATTTGTTGAGTGAATGAACTTTGGTAGGTATTTAGAGTAGGTAATATATTTTATATGTGTTTGTGTGTATGTATAGCACATTATCTTATTATTTTTTGTCTCATTTTATGGCCACACCTGTGGCATATGGAGGTTCCCAGGCAAAGGGTTAAATAGGAGCTGTAGCCACTGGCCTATTCCACAGCCACAATGATGCCAGATCTGAGCCATATCTGTGACCTACACCACAGCTCACAGCAACAATGGATCCTTAACCCACTGAGTGAGGCCAGAGATTGAACTTGCATCCTCATGATTACTAGTCAGATTCATTTTATCTGAGCCTGTGTAGTATATTATCAATTTATCTTACATAGAAGGCTATTTCTCTATTCTCCACAGTTAATTTTTATTTCTAAAATTTGGAAAATAAAATTTACTTTGCTTAATGGCACCTTTGGTAATGAACATCTATGCAAGTGTTTTTGAGCATTGGGTTTATTTATATGTCTTCGCCCACTGCATATAGAGGTTCCTGGGCCAGGGATTTAATCCAATTTTGCCACAGCAAGAAATTCAGCAAGAGTTTTTTTTCCTTTCCTTTTATTTTCTTTTCCTAAGTCTACAGAATCTCTATATTTAATTAATATGACTATTTTAAATTGCTGAACATAATTTTGAAGAAAAGTATAAATTTACAAAAATATTATTTATCTAGAGTAAAATGAGCCAGTGCATATTTTCCCCCAGGGGTAATTAAATATTTTCATTTTTTACCCCATATAATATGTCATAAACTATTAAAGGGTAGGCATCTTCCTTTCAGTGTCCATTTATGTTTCTCATAATGTAGAGAGAAATGATAAACAGAGAAGGAGGACTGTGGCACTTGAATTCCCCATGGGTTTATGACATGGGGATTTAGTCTTATTTTTACCCACATAGAATAGCATTCCATTAAGCATTTACTCATCACCTAATAGGTTTCAGACACTGAAGGCATCATGCCAGGCACTATAATAAATGAGGAAACACACCTCAGTGTTTCCAGGGAGAGTGTGTCATTAAAGATATATACATTTCTACAAACTCTCTGCTGGTTGTAGATATTTATGGTATATTTATTTCCACAGTTATACTTGAGACTTCAAATGTTAATTCTCATGGGAGAAGGAATAATTCCTAAATATTTGGGGCAATTCTCAGCCTATAAGATATATTTGAGGAATACAATGTATAAGCTCACAGACACAGAAGAGGACTCAGAAACAGGACAATGGGAAGACTTAGCAATGTCTCTTGGACTTGAAGCAGGAGGAAAAACCTGATCTCACATAGACAACAAAATGTTTTATCAATAAATAACACATCAAATGTTGCCTGATACATGTATCTCAGGTGACAAGACTTAGGTTTCTGCAGAGATGTAAAAGATCATAGGAGAAGCGAGAAAGAATTGAAATAAGTTCTGGTACAAAAGGACCAAGGACATGCTCCACAGTTTCAGTGATTGCTGTGTTTTGTTTTGTTTTGTTTTGTTTTTTTCTCTCAGAAATACAGGCTAAATAATATCTCTATTAAGAAGTATCATTCTTCATTCATTTTAGATAATTCAGACTCCAGGAAGGTATTATTTTCCAAAAGGATCACCTCACACCTCCCAACAATGTGAGTGAATTTTTTCTCTTGGGATTCATACATAATCCACACTTGCAGAAAATAATCTTCATGATTTTGTTCCCATTCTTCTTTAATTTATTGGCCAACTTGTTAATTGACATTATCGTCTCCCTCAGCCTGGCACTTAAGCTCCCATGTACTTCTTTCTCACTTGTCCTACATAGACACCTCTTTCACCTCTGTCACTATGCCCCAAATTACCACTGACCTCCTCTACCAGAGGAGAAACATCTCCTGAGGTGGCTGCCTGATTCAGCTCTTCTTGGAACACTTCTTTGGAGAATAAGAGGTCATAATCCTCATGGCCATGGCTCATGACTGCTGTGTGTCCATCTGCCAGCCTCTTCACTATACAACCATCATATAACATAGGCCCTGCCAGCTCCTAGTGGTGATATCCTGGATTGGGGGGATATGTTACTGTGCAGATTCTCTTCATGTTTGACTTGACTTTTTGTAGTCACAATGTTACTGACCTCTTCATGTGTGATTTCTTCTCACCGTTGGAACCTGCATGCTGTGACACATACTGGTGTGGAATGGTGGTATCAGCCAACACTGGGGGCATGTGCTTGCTTATTTTTTTCATGTTACTCATCTCCTACATAGTCATCCTGGGCTCTATAAAATCCCATGGTTCTGAAGGAAGACACAAATCCCTCTCTACACGTGGCTCTCTCTCTACAGTAATGTTGCTATTTTTGTCCTTTGTTATTTTCAACCATATACTTTCTGTAGCCATGTATCCTGTGGACAAGTTTGAGAGTTTTTCTATGCAACTCTCACTTGTGTGTTAAACCCTACCATTTATACAGTGAGAAACAGAGAAGTGAAAAATGTGAAAAATGTCATGAAGAATTTGTTGAAGAGGAATGTTACTCAGGATATTCAGAGTGTCTAGAAATTGATGATTTATATACATAGGGAGTATTATATCTCATGAAATAGTAAAAGAAAACTAAGAAATTTTGTAGATCATTGACAGACTAAAGAAGTCAAACTAATATTTGTTGATTTTTATTAGTGGCTAGACATTTATTAGACATTTTGATAACTCAATTAGCTTTGTCATTTCATTGTTCATGTTCATATCCTCATAATACACAAAGATAAAAACAACTTTAAAACCCTGGTTTAATCATTTCAGAGTATGTTTTTCTACTGAGTCTCACTGCTACTTTACTAAATGCTTCATTTGTGTTACTTTGATGAAATTGTCTTTTCCATATGAGCTTGATCCAATAGCTCCTTCCATTTTTGCCTAACCTGTGGTAAAGCAAATTTGGATTGGAATTGTTAGGTATATACATATGGAAATGACAGTGTGTCAAGAAAACACATTTGAATTTTTTTGTGCTATTAATTTACTAAAAGAACAAAGAGAGATCTTCAAAAGGAGAAAAGAATAATTCACAATATTTTTTAAACTATGGTTGATTTACAATGTTGTGACAATTTCTTTCTTTTCACATTTTGTTCTATCCCAAGAGGGTGGACCCAGTCCCTGTGCTATCCCTTAAGACTTCATTGCCCATCCATTCTAAATTTCATGGATAGAACCTACTAATGCAAATTTCCAATCCATCTTACTCTCTCAAGTCTTCCCAATGGCAAACACAGGTATGTTCTCCATGTCTCTAGTTCTGTTTCTGTTATGTATACTATGTTTATTTGTGCCATTTTTAGATTCCACATATAAGTTATATCTTATTTGTCTTTCTCTTTCTGACACACTTCACTTAGTAGGAGATTTCTTAGTTGCATCTATGATGCTTCAAATGCCATTATTTGATACTTTTTATGGCTTAGTAGTATTCCATTGTGTATATATAACACATCTTCTTAATTCATTCATCTATTGATGGATATTTACTTTGTTTCCATGTCTTTACTATTTCTAATAGTGCCACAATGAACATATGAATGTATGCATCTTTTTTTTTAATATTTTTGCCTTTTCTAGGGCCACTCCTGTGTCATATGGAGGTTCCCAAGCTAGGGGTCTAATCAGAGCTGTAGCCACTGGCCTAAGCCAGAGCCACAGCAATGTGGGATGATCCAAGCCACGTCTTCAACCTACACCACAGCTCATGGCAATGCCAGATCCTTAACCCACTGAGCAAGGCCAGGGATTGAACTCACAACCTCATGATTCCTAGGTGGATTTATTAACCACTGAGCCATGATGGGAACTCCTGTATGCATCTTTTTGAATGAAAGTTTTTTTCTGGATAAATGCCCAGGAGAGAGATTGCTGGATCATATGGTAACTCTATAGTTAGTTTTCCGAGGACCTCCATAGAGTTTTCCATGGAAGATTGTACCAATTTACATTCTAACAACAAAAAATGGTTCCCTTTTCTCTGTACCTTCCACAGCACACATTATACCTGACTTTATTATGATAGCCATCCTGACTGGTGTGAGGTGGTGCCTCACTGTGGTTTTGATTTGCATTTATCAAATAAGTAGTGAGGTTGAGCATATTTTTATGTGCCTATCAGCTATCTGTATGTCTTATTTAGAAAAACATCTATTTGGAAATTCTTCCCATTTTTCCATTGGATTGTTTGTTTTTATTTTGTTGAATTGTATGAGTTGTATTGTGGCAGGATATTAAATTAATACACAGACATCTATTGTATTTCTGTACACTAACAATGAAAGTCAGAAAGAGAAATTAGAGAAAAGATCCCATTTGCCATCACATCAAAAAGAATGTAGTACCTAAGAATAAGCCTAACTAATGAGACCAAAAAAAAACTTGTACTCTGAAAACTATAAAACACTGATAAAAAAAACAAAGACAACATAAACAAATGGAAAGATATACTTTGCTCTTGGATTGGAAGAATCAATATTATCAAAATGACTGTATCACCCAAGGCAATTTATACATTCAATGCAATCCTATTAAGTTACCAATGACATTCTATGTATAACTGAAACAAATTGCTTTTGTGCTTTTAAGGCTGCACCCATGCCATATGGAAGTTTCCACACTAGGGGTTGAATCAGGGCTGCAGATTCTTCCCTACCCCACACTGACAGCTACACTGGATCTGAGCCAAATCTGCCACATACACCACAGATCATGGCAATGCCAGATCTTTGACCCAATGATAAATTCCAGGAATCAAACCCACATCCTCATGGATACTAGTTGGATTTGTTTCTACCATGCCACAATGGGAACTTCCCACAACAATATATTTTAAAATTTGTATTGGAATACAAAAGACCCCAAATATCCAAAGTAATGTTGAAAACAAAGAGCATAACGTGAGTATTCAGGCTCTGGTTTTCAGATTATACTACAAAGCTACAACCATTAAAACATTACACACACACACACACACACACACACAGTAATATGGATAATTGGAACAGGATAGAAAGCCCATAAATAAACCCAAGCACCTATGGCCAACTAATATTTGACACAGAGGCAAGAACATACATTGGAGAAAAGATAATCTCTTCAATATGTGATGATGGTAAAACTGGACAGCTACATGTAAAATAACTAAATTAGAAGACTCTTTAGCTCCACATACAAATGTAAATGCAAATGGATTAAAAAACTAAAGACTGTAAAATTCCTAGAGGTAAACATAAGCAGAATACTCTTTGATATAAATCACAGCAATGTCTTGTTTGATCCACCTCCTAGAATAGTGACAATAAAAACAAAAATAAACAATCAGGGTCTAAATAAACTCAACAAAATTGTACATAAAAGGAAGCCATAAAAAATCTAATCTACAGAAGAGGAAAAAAGTTGTTGCAACTAACAAGTGGTAATCTTCAAAATATATCAATTTCTTCTTTTTCAGTTTTGGTGAACTCTATGTATGTTTCTAGAAAATCTTCCTTTTTCTTCTGGGTTGTCAAATTGGTTGGCATGTCATGTTCATGGCAATTTCTTATTTTTTAAATTTCTACAGTATCCATTGAGATTTCTGTTTTCATTTTTAATTTTGTTTATTTGGGTTCTCTCACTCTTCTTGGTGAGTATGGGAACAAACACTCTTTTCAATTTTGTTTACATATTGAAAGAACCAGATCTTAGTTTGAGTGATTTTTTTTGTTTTGAATTTCTATTTATTGATTTCCTCTCTAATCTTTATGATTCCTTTCCTTCTGCAGACTATAGGTTTTGTTTCTTCTTCTTTTCCTAATTTCTTTAGGTGATAGGCTATAATGTTGATTTGAGCTTTTTTTGTTTTGTTTTGTTTTTTAAAGAAGGGCTGCATTGCTATGAACTTCTCTTTCAGAACTGCTCTTGCAGTATCCCATAGATTTTGTATGGTTGTGTTTTCATTGTCATTTGTCTCAAGGTATGTTAAATTTCATTTTGATTTCCTCATTGACCCATTAGTTTTTTAATAGCATGTTGTTTAGTCTCCAGGTAGTTAGTTTTTTTCTCATTACTTTTCTTGTGGTTGATTTCTAATTTCATGCCATTGTGTTCAGAGAAGATGTTTGAAATACTGTCTATACTCTTAAATTGGTTGAGATTATTTTGGTGCCCTAGTATGTAGTCAATCCTTGAGAATGATCCATGTGCTCTTGAAAATAATGTATATTCTGGTGTTTTTTGTTTGTTTGAGATATAATGTCCTGAAAATATAAATTAAATCTAATTGTTTGATTGTATTTCTTAGCGTCTGTTACCATGTTGATTTACTGTATAGTGGATAGGTCCATTGATGTGAGTGGAGTGAAAAATCTCCCATTATTAATATATTCCCATTAATTTCTCCTTTTATGTGTATTAGTATTTGTTGGGTGTATTTAACTGATCATATATCTGGGGCATATATATTGATGAGTGTAAATATCCTCTTCTTGAAATGATTATTTTCTCATTAAATAGTGTCCTTTTAATCTTTATGATCTTTATTTTAAAGACTATTTTGTCTGATTATTTCAACTCACACTGTTTTATCATTTCCATTTGCATGAAATAACTTTTTTACATCCCCTCTTTGAATTTATATGTGTCCTTTGCCCTGAGGTGGATCTCTTACAGAAACAGCATATTTTAGGTTCTTAATTTTTTATCCAGCCTGCCTCTCTGTCTTTTGATTGGAACATTCAGTCCATTGACATTTAAAGTATGTATTGATAGATGTGCATTTATTGCTAAATTAAACTTTGTTTTCCAGTTGATTCTATGTTTCTCTTCTGTTCCTTTATTTTTATTTCCTTTTTTGGGGGGATATGATTTCCTTTTTTATGCTGTGTACTTTTCTCTTTTGGTTTTTGCGAATGTATTGCTAGTTTTTTTTTCAATTTCCTTGTTTATCACATATGTTAACCTCTTCTTATATCTGCTTGATTCAGAGTTATAGTCATATAGCTGAAACACATTCTTAGAACAAGTCTATATTATTTTACTCTCCTCCACATTTTATAAATTTGATGCAGTTTTTTACAACTTCATGTTTATCATTTCACACTTTCTTGTTCTTATCATCACTTTCACAAAACTTTTTTGCAATATGTATATTGGCTTATTTAAATGATTACTTTCCAATTGTGATTTCCTCCACCCTATATCTTCTTACTTCTTGCCTACTTATACACCTTTCAATATTTCTTTTAGAATTGGTTTAGTGTTGTTATATTCTTTTAGTTTTTGGTTGTCTGTGAAATTCTTTACTTCTTTTAACTTAAATGATAATCTTGCTTGGTAGAGTATTCTAAGCTGCACATATTTTATTTTTAGTGTTTTAACAATATCTTGCCACTCTCTTCTTTCTTGTAGTGTTTCCATAGAGAAATCAACTTATAGCCTTATGATGGTTCCCTTATTATTAACAATTCATTATTATGCCTTACAATCCTCTCCTTATGTTTAAAATTTGACATTTTTGAGATCAAATGTCTTGGTGTAGGTCTGTTTGGGTTCAAATTGTTTGAGCCCCTCTGTTCTTCCTGTATATGGATGTCTGTTTCTTTCATTAGATGTAGAATGTTTTTGGCTATAATTACTTCAAATATATTTGCAACACCTCAGTATTATTATTCTCCTCTGGAATACCTATTGTCATATTAGGGACACTTTTATATTATCCCATGCTTAATTTTTAATTTTTTTTTACTGTCTGCTGCCCCAATTGGTTGATTTCCATTACACTCCATCGTCCAAGTAAGCTATTCATTCCTCTGCATTATTCATTCTGCTCTTCAATGCCTTGAATTCAGCTTAATTAACTAGAGAATAATTTTCTAATTTTTCTTGAATCCTCCTTACAATTTCTATTTCCTTTTCAAAATAATGTCTTCCAAAAATATATAAAAGATCATACACCATGGCCAGGTGGGATTCATCTCAGGTTCACAAGGATGATTCAACATATGGAAATCAATGTCATACACCACATTAGAAAAAAAGATAAGTCAAAAACCACACGATCATCTCAATAGATACAGAAAAAACTTTTGACAAAGTTTAACATTCATTAATGAAAAAAAACTCTTACCAAAGTGTGCATATAGGTAACATACCTTAACATAATAAAGGCAATTTATGACAAACCCACACCAAATATAATACTAAGTGGAGAAAAGCTGAAAGCCTTCTCACTAAAATCTGGAACAAGACAAGGATGTCTACTCTCACCACTGTTATTTTACATAGTATTGGAAGTCCTAGCCACAGTAGTCAGACAAACAAAAGAAATAAAAGGCATCCAAAGAAGAAGAGCAGAGGTAAAATTTTCACTGTATGCAGATGACCTGATACTATGTACAGAAAATCATAAGGACTCAACACTAAAAATAATTGAACTGATCAGTAAATTCAGCAAAGTAGCAGGATATAAGATTAACATTCAGAAATCAGTTGCATTTCTGTATACTAACAATGAAACTTTAGAAAAGGAATGCAAAAAACATCACCTTTTAAAATTGTACCCCAAAGAATCAAATACATGAGAATACACCTGACAAAGGAGGTAAAAGACTTGTATAATGAGAACTATAAAACATTAACCAAGGAAAATAAAGATGTAAAGAAATGGAAAGATATTCCATGTTCCTGGATTTGAAAAATCAATATTGTAAAAATGGCCATACTCCCCAAGGCAAGCTACAGATTCAATGCAATCCCTATCAAGTTACCCAAGACATTTTTCACAGAACTAGAATAAACAATCCAAAAATTTATATGGAACCAAAAAAGTCCCAGAATTGCCAAGGCAATCCTGAAGAACAAAAACCAAGCAGGAGACATAACTCTCCCAGACATCAGGCAATATTACAAAGTCACAGTAATCAAGAAAATGTGGTACTGGTACCTAAACAGACATACAGACCAATGGAAAAAATAGAGAATGCAGAAATAAATTTCAACACCTATGGTCAATTAATCTTTGATAAGGGAGGCAAGAACATAAAATGGGAAAAACACAGTCCTTTCAACAAGTATTGCTGGAAAAACTTGACAACTGCAGGCAAAGCAATGAAACTAGAACACACTTTCACACCTTGCATGAAAAGAAACTCAAACTCCTGGAAGAGAACATAGGCAAAACATCAAACTCCTGGAAGAGAACATAGGCAAAACGTTCTCTATCATCAACCTTGCAAATGTTTTCTCATGTCAGTCTCCCAAAGCAGCAGAAATAAAAGCAAAAATAAACCTAATCAAAGCAACAAGCTATTGGACAGCAAAGGAAACCAAAAAGAAAACAAAAAGACAACTTACAGAATGGGAGAAAATAGTGTCAAATGATGCAAATAACAATGGCTTAATCTCTAAAATTTACAAAAACTTATACAACTCAACCACAAATAAGACATCAACCCAATGGGAAAAAAAATAGGTAAAAGACCTGAATAGACATTTCTCCAAATAAGATATACTGATGGCCAATGAGCACATGAAAAAATGCCCACATAGCTGATTATTAGAGAAATGCAAATCAAAACTACCATGAGATACCACCTCACACCAATCAGAATGGCCATCATTAACAAGTTCACAAATAACAATTCCTGGAGGAGGTGTGGAGAAAAGGGAACCCTCCTGCACTGTTGGTGGGAATGTAAGATGGTACAACCACTATGGAGAACAGTATGGAGGTACCTTAGAAATCTATACATAGAACTACCATATGATCCAGCAAGCCCACCCTTGGGCATATATCCGGACAAAATTTTCCTTGAAAAATACACATGTACCCACATGTGCATTGCAGCACTATTCACAATAGCCAAGACATGGAAACAACCTAAATGTCCATTAACAGATAATTGGATTAGTTAGCTGTGGAATATATACCCAATGGAATACAACTCAGCATTAAAAAAGAATGAAATAATGCCATTTGCAGCAACATGGATGGAACTACAGACTCTCATACTGAGTCAAATAAGTCAGAAAGAGAAAGACAAATACCGCATGCTATCACTTATATCTTGAATCTAATATACAGCACAAATTAATCTTTCCACAGAGATGAAAATCATGGACTTTGAGAATAGACTTGTGGTTGCCAATGGAGAGGTAGAGGGATTGGAATGGATTGGGAGCTTGGTGTTAATAGATGCAAACTATTGCCTTTGGAATTGATTAGCAATGAAATCCTGCTGTGTAGCACTGAGAATTATGTCTAGTCACTTATGATGGAACGTGATAATGTGAGGAAAAACAATGTATACATATATTTGTAACTGGGTCACAATTCTATACAGTAGAAAAAAAATTATTGGGAAAATAGCAATTGATTACAATTAAAAAAATATTCTGAGATATTGTTGATTTCCATTCTTAATTCCTTTAGTATTTTCATTAACTCTTTTTGAACTCAGTGTCTGGTAGACTGCTGAGGTCAGTTTCATTTTTTGCCCCTTCAAGTGAATTCTCCAGTTCTTTTAATGGAGAGTGGATCCTGTGCTTCTTATTTTAGCTTATATATTTTTTTTACTATGTATTTATGGTGAAAAATTACCTGCAGTAGTCTTTGAGAGCTTTTTATTGGAAAAATCATCTCTGGGTAGCTTGTGTACACTTACTCTGGTGTGTGTGTGTGTGTGTGTACGTGTGTAAGGGCATTTTTGGTTTGGATGCTTCCTGTCACTTTACTCAGTATGTGTAATTTGTTTTCCCATTGATAGATGTTGTGCAGATGTATGTCCTGTGTGTTTTCAGAGAGGTGGGGGCAATAGGAAGTGACTGTAGGCAGACCTTGGTTGCTTGGCCCTTGGCAGCGATGAGGACCCAGTGGGAATCACAGGCTGCTCCTTGTTGCAGGGCCTTGGGCAGTGGCAGTGATTCTCCAGCCAATATGGGCACTACCCAGATCTTTGTCAGTAAAAATGATTTGGCATGTTCCATACCTGGGGATGAAGGTTCAGGTTGATGTGTGGTGCTAGCTTGCAGGGCACTGCACATAGACAAACCCTGAATTGAATATGGCCACAGACTGTGCCTTTTCACTTGAACTTTAGTTGTGGCAGGCCACACCCAACTATAGCTTTTCAGGTGGATGCAGCAGCTTGCACCTGCCCCCACTGCTGGCTTAAGAAGTGCCATGGAATTGCCTGAGCATGCACAAAGATGTTCCTGTGGTGGTCCTGTACTTCCTCCTCTCTCCTACCACAAGTGTGCCTTTCTTCTCCTGCTGGCCCCAGCCTCCTTCTTCACTCCTCCAGCTCTGGTACACCATTCTCCAGTACCTGGTGAACTGTTCCCTAGGCCCCTCAAGTTGTTTCTGCAAAGCCAATCTTTATTCATTTCCTGGAAATGACCTTTGAAGCCCAAGTCTCAGCACCCAGCCCCCTCCCAAGTGTCTCAGGCTGTGGTGTCCCAGGGGTGGTACCAATGTTCTGTGGGACTCTCTCTCTCTCTCTCTGATTTGTGCTCCTGACTTTCTGCTGCTATTTTCTCCAAGGCTTTGAGGTTTTTTTTCATCCTGGCTGATATCCCCACTATTTAAGTGGCATCCCTTGATGTGGATTGCTTTCCAATTTAACAGCTCCCATTCAGGATTTCTTGTCCAATCCTAATTTCTTTTTCTCTTTTCTCATTCTCTCTCTTTTTAAATCTCCATTTGTTCTACCCAGTTATGGAAAGGGTCTCTTGTCATTTTCAGATATCTGAGGTCTTCTGCCAGAATTCAGTAGCTTTTCTGTGAGGAATTGTTTTACACATAGATTTTTTTTTATTTCTTTGTGGGAAAAGATGACCTCCACATCTTACCCGTCCTCCAACTTGATCCCAATTACAATTCAAAAATCTACTTAATTTCTTCACACAAATCAGTCCATATTTTTATTTTTTCTCTATTTTCTTAAATATCCTATGGCTCATATTTTCTATGTAAGTGAATTATTTTCACTTTACATACCATGACCTTAGAAGTCATTTGAAACCCAGCAAGTATCTTTTATAAAATTTGAACAAACAGGCATGAGATTAATTCCAATGATATTTCTAAATGTCTATTGACTTTCAGGCATATTCACTTCTGTTGATTCAGCCATGTATAAACTGGTAATTCCACTACTAGTATCCCCATTCTACAGAAAAGCAAATTGAATCCAAAAGAGTTTTACTAATTTACTTGCCTCATATCACATATACTTTCTTCATAAAGTGTGCTACAATGCAGCCTCCCTTCAGAAGTGTCAGCTACAAACTCCAAACCCAAGTCCATAAAGCTCAATCTTACTTTATTTCAAATGAACCATAGTTACATTTAAGTCTATATATAACTATAGCGGCATATTTAAGCCTATAGATTAAAAAATTATTGCTGTCTTAGTTATTTACTTTGAGGTAAATGATACCTTGCCAATACGTTGTAGCCTTGTCCCTTGTCCCTTGCTTCTTGAGTTCACACAACTCTGTATGGAAGGAAAAAGCCCTGCCTACCTGTAACTCCCCTATCACAGTTTCGTGTTTGTGACTGTGTGTGTGTGTGCTCTGTATTTCTAAGTATCTGTGACCAGTAATTTCTTTCCAATGGATAAATCATATTTGTACTCATTTCTGTTTTTACTCCCATGTGTAACCATGTTCCATACACAGTAAGTAGTACAGAGGCCACAAAATGTAACTATAAAGTTATTAAAAAGAAATGCAATTTCAAATAATACATGACCCGATATGAAAAAATTATTTCTATCATGATCTTTACATTTTCATATTGTATTTCTCTAAATTTCTTCCCATAACTCTGAAATGTCATTGAATACACCTTTGAAAGTTTGATGTTATGTGATTATACCGATTCCACACCTGAAGAACCATGAAATTCAAAAAGTTACATCATCAACTAAAAATGTCACAGACAGAGTTAGTAATCCGAACTGAATTCTTCTAAAACCAAATTTGATTCTTTTTCAATAATTTCAGTGCTGTCAGAGAAATGAGAGTATTTAAAAAGAAACTCTCTTGTTAGGTAGCAATTAAAAACATTTTTCGTCTCTAATTACATAGTTGTAACTGTGCCTGTATACAGTCACTTGAATCTCAGAAAGCTGTTTGGCCTTCTGGTATCTATGATGTTGTAAAATGTGAAATAGAAAGAAAATGCCATTCAGAACTCCAGTGGCACATATCTGTTACACCTATACAAATATTATTGGATTATTTATTATGTTGGAAAGTGTTGCCAGTGACTATAAAAATTAGTTGTACTGTATTTAACCTGATATGAACATTTGGAAGTGTTTGCAAATGGTCACAACAACATTATAAAATTAACCTTTAGTGTCTTAATTTTACAGAAAAAAGTGAGGGATCAGAAAGGTAAATAATTAGGTCATAAGACATGTAAGTCATTTTTGAGCCCAAATAATATTCCTCTACATCCTCTTATCTTCACATTATGTAGAATGTTTTGGTGCTGATATGTGATTATAGCTTGGTAGATAAATATATTTGCCATAGGAAGTGATAATTTATTAGGTGAACAATTATTACTGGCAATTAAAAGCTGGTGCTTTCCAAAAGCACAAGGTAAAATGTATCCATAAAAAAATTTCACTAGAAAGTTGGCCTTCCACTTAAATCCTTGAATCTGGAATCCTCTTGGAAAACTTCTTTAGGAAATTATTTCTAAGGATATATACATTAAAAAAGGGATTCATTTCTTCATAGTTTTCTAAAATAGGATTTCTCAACTAAACAAATACCTAAATTATAGGACTTTGTTGTGACTTAATTTTGGCTCTTTTCAAAAATGAAATCTGCTGCCAAAGATTAATGTGCATAGATGTTATAGATGTGGTTATGTTTCCTCTTTTGACAGAAAGGTCCAGCTGCCACTTCATGTTTATGATATTTTGTATTGAAGAAATCAGTGGACTTGGTGATGTAACATGTTTGGCAAGCATATTATCTTCATGAAAACGCAATGTAGAGTAAGAACTCTAGCTTCTGGATCAGGATATATGAGTTTTATTTCACACTGCACTATCAGCTTCATCTTTAAATGTAAAACTTACCTTATTTCTACAAGTAATTTAATTAGCTCAACTGAAAGGTGTTTCCACATTCTGTGTTTCTGCCTAAGGAAGTATGTTTATTCCAATAAATATTTTATTGTTCTTTCTACTTGAATTGGTAATAAAAGTAGAATGATTTTAAGGCCACACCTCACCCTCCAAAACATTTCCATTTCTGGTAAAAATCTTAGGGGTAGTTCTTCTGGAACGAAAAGCATTTGGGATGGATGAATACAATATGAGCTCTGCTCTTTAGTCCTCTAATATTTCAAGGATATATTTCTCTACCAATTGAAATGCATGA
>CM052683.1:126628816-126644073 GCA_028533215.1 Babyrousa celebensis
CATGCACCAAAATAAACTCAAAATGGCTGAAAGACTTAAATATAAGACAGGACACCATCAAACTCCTAGAAGAAAACATAGGCAAAACACTCTCTGACGTCAACATCATGAATATTTTCTCAGGTCAGTCTGCAAAAGCAATAGAAATAACAGAAAAAATAAACCAATGGGACTTAATTAAACTGAAAAGCTTTTGCACAGCCAAGGAAACCCAAAAGAAAACAAAAAGACAACTTACAGAATGGGAGAAAATAGTTTCAAATGATGTAACCAACAAGGGCTTAATCTCTAGAATATATAAGCAATGTATACAACCCAACAGCAAAAAAGCCAATCAATCAATGGAAAAATGGGCAAAAGACCTGAATAGACTGTTCTCCACGGAAGATATACAGATGGCCAGCAAACACATGATAAAATGCTCAACATCGTTGATTATAAGAGAAATGCAAATCAGAACTACCATGAGATACCACCTCCCACCAGTCAGAATGGCCATCATTAATAAGTCAACAAATAACAAGTGCCGGAGGGGGTGTGGAGAAAAGGGAACCCTCCTGCACTGTTGGTGGGAATGTAAGCTTGTACAGCCACTCTGGAGAACAGTTTGGAGATACCTTAGAAATCTATACATAGAACTTCCATATGACCCCGCAATCCCACTCTTGGGCATCTATCTGGACAAAACTCTACTTAAAAGAGGCACATGCACCCGCATGTTCATTGCAGCACTATTCACAATAGCCAGGACATGGACCCAACCCAAATGTCCACGACAGATGATTGGATTTGGAAGATGAGTTATATATACACAATGGAATACTACTCAACCAAAAAAAGAATGACATAATGCCATTTGCACCAACAAGGGTGGAACTCGAGACTCTTATACTGAGTGAAATGAGTCAGAAAGACAAAGATAAATACCATATGATATCAGTTATATTTGGAATCTAATATAGGGCACAAATGAACATCTCCACAGAAAATCATGGACTTGGAAAATAGACTTGTGGCTGCCTGATGGGAGAGGGAGGGATTGGGAGTTTGGGGTTATCAGATACAGCTTAGAATAGATTTACAAGGAGATCCTGCTGAGTAGCTTTGAGAACTATGTCTAGATACTTATATTGCAACAGAACAAAGAGTGGGGAAAAAATGTATACATGTAAGAGCGACTTAATCCCCATGCTGTACAGTGGGAAAAAACAAGACAAAAAAAAAAAAACAAACAAGAAAACAAGACAAATAAAAACAGACAAATGGACAAAATTTAAATATAGATTTATTTAAAGGGGAAATAGAAAAAAAGAACATAAACACAGACACTATTTAAAAAAATAAAAAAATCAAGGATGACCCAAACAGCTGGAAGCAATACCATGCTCTTGAATTGAAGGAATCAATGTTGTCAAAATGTCTGTACTACCCAAGGCAATCTACTGATTCAGCACAATCACTAAAAATCTATCAATGACATTTTTCAGAGAACCAGGAAATAAGTGGTCTAAAATTTATATGGAAACACAAACCAGGAAAAGCCATCTTTCAATCATGAGAATGAAAAATGGAATTGGATGAAACAGGCTCCCTGACTTCAGACATTACTACAAATCTACAATAATCAAAAGAGTATGGTATTGACACAAAAAAACAGAAATATAGATCAGTGGAATAGAATAGAAAGCCTAGAAATAAACCCACTCACCTATTGTCAATTAATATATGACAAAGGAAGCCAGAATCATCAATGGATTAATGATTGTTTCTTCAACAAGTGGTGCTGGGAAAACTGGATGGCTACATGCAAAGAATGAAATTATGATATTCTCTGACACCATGCACAAAATAAACTCAAAATTGATTAAAGACCAAAATATAAAGCCAGATTCTATGAAAATCTTGTGGTAAAATATGGGTAGAAAACTCTTTGACATAAGTTGAAGCATAACTTTTTGGATATATGTCTATGATTAATGAAAATAAAACCAAAAATGAACAAGTGGTAATTACTTAATTAAACTTAAAAGTGTTTGCATAGTGAAGGAACCCATAATCAAAATGAAAAGACAACATACAGACGGGAGAAAATATTTGAAATCAAATCTAGAAGCAAGAGGTTAATCTCCAAAACACACAGATGTCTCATACAAGCTTTATAATGTAAAAACAAACAACCCAATTCAAAAAATGGTCAAAAGATCTAAGTGGACATTTCTCTAAAGAAGACATACAGGTGGCCAAAAAACACGTGAAAACATGCTCAACATCACAGATTATGACAGAAATGCAAATCAAAACCACAATTTGTGTTCCACCTCACACCATTCAGGAAGAACATTATCAAAAAGTCTTCAAATAATAAATACTGGAGAGGGTGGGGAGAGAAGAGAACCCTCCTACACTGTTGCTGGGAATGTAGATTGGATCAACCACTATGGAGAAAAGTGTGGAGGTACCTTAAAAAACTAAATATAGAACTACCGTATCATCCAGCAAATCCCATACTTGGACATATACCAAGAGAAAACAATAATGAATGAGAAAGGATATATGTACCCCAATATTCATTGTAGCACTGTTTACAATAGTTGACATATTGAAGCAAATTAAATGCCCATTAGCAGCATATTGGATAAAGAAGATATGGTACATATATACAATGGAGTACTACTTGGTCATAAAAATAACAAATTAATACATTTTGCTAAAACATGGGTGGACCTAGATATTATCTACTTAATAAAGTAAGTTAGATATATATAAATTTCATGAGACCAGTTATATGTAGTAACTAATACAATTACACAAAATAACATATTCATAAAACATATGCAAAGACTTTGAAACCAAATGTATGATTACTACAGAAGAAATAGGTTAGGGATGAACTGGATGGTTGGTATGGACTTGTGCACACTGCTATTTAGCGAGTTCATCATTTACACAGCCTACTCTGTAGCTTTGAGAAGTCTTTCAATACTCCATGATGGCCTATAAGAGGGAATCTGAAAAATAGTGAATATATATGTACATGTATGGCTGATTCAATTTGCTGTACACCTGAAACTAACTGAATATTGTAAAGCACTTATCTTCTAATAAAATCTATATATAAAAAAAGGATAAGAGTCTAGGTCCAAGATTTAGTGCACTGGCTTCTTATTTCCTATTGGTATATGGTATACTTATTTCACATCTCATATTTACTTGTAAATTGTGAATATGGCTGCCTGTATTTTTATTACATTTAGATATTTTACACTTAAAATTAGATGACTGAAATAAATGCAACTTACCATCTCTAATTATAATTAAAGAATAGAGTTATGTTCATTATTACCATGTTAATCTAATTCTAGAATTGGCACCAAAAATGGTAGTGTAAAATTTACCTGGTGTGAAGTGCCAATACTACAATAGGATTCATTGGTCAATTTACATTTGAAAATAATATCTAAAATTATTATTTACATAAATGGTAGATCAATTAAAATTAATAAACTTTTAAACCAGATTGTTATTTTTCTAAGTGTTTAATTTGTGAAATACTAAATAATGATCCTGTATGTTATCAAATACATAAATTCATAAGCGGACAACTTATTTTTGGTCTTGTTATAGTGCTTTGTCTTCATGTAGAGTCAAGGAGAAGTTCTGATTTAAAGATGAATGCTAGAAAAATTCACCTCTGCTCTTCAGCTAATTTACATGACATAAATGGGTTGTGGGAAATGTGTGAGAGTTGAAATGCCCTTAAAGTCTAATAAGCCACAACAAAAAGACTTTGTGGAATTTGCCTACAAATGGAATATGTTGTAGTGCTTTTAAGGCTTATACTGAGTTACAATTTATGAATCATCTAAGATACTTATAGCTTAGCTAGTTGGGATTGTAAAATCTTACAACTCTACATCTTTTTGGTGAACTAGGAGCTGCCTAGGGCCCTGGGCATGGAGGTAGGTCAGATAAGTTCATAGGTAAATATTTTTTCCAGAAAATCATATGATCATAGACCTTCAGGTTAAAATGGACCTTACAAATCATAATCACCACTCATCTATGCCTATCTTAAATTTTAATCCTTTCTTAAGCATACAAAATATCACAAAATATAGACTCAAGTGTAATAACACCAGTTTGGAAGTTAAAATTTGGGGGTTCTTTTTTCTTATTGATATATATTTTAAATTATGTAAAATAATGATAAATTTAGTTAGAACTACATTAGGATAATATACAATGCAAATTTGCATCTGGTATTTATTCCACTTTATAATAATGTTCCTGTGATACTGCATATTTTTTAAAAACATCTGTTGAAACCTCTACATTAATCAAAGAGACACATTATAATTTAATTATCCATTTCTCCAATACTAAACATTCAATACTGTTTCTACATATTCCACAGCTCTTAATTACTGTGTGGACCATATAAGTAAAAGATTATTTTTCTCTTTTAAAAATATATTCCTTTAGGGTTTATTCCAAAAAAGAGTATTGTGGAGCCAAAGAAAAATTTTACAAATTAATTTCTATTTTTTCACAGTTATCTCAAAGAAACCCACATTTCTTAATTATATTAACAAGCACGTTATGTACACTCTACACTTTTCTGATCTGTTACCATAGGCCACCTCAGCATAAGGGAATGTAAGGGAGTTGCTGCACATATGTTTCCACATGTATATAGAATTTTCTTTTGGGGCAATTAAAAAATAAAATTCTTCACCAATTTATCTTTGAAAGAAAAGATACCACAATTTTGTTAGAATACATTTTGCTATATGTATGTCTACTATTTTCTTAGGAAGTTTATGTTCCCAAATGTATCATTCTGTTAGTAATGCAGTAGCCTATAACCAGGAATGATGGTAGGTGGTTGATATGGAAAGAGGGGAGAAGAAGCCATGAGAATGCATGTAGCAGAACTATTAAGGAGTGAGAAGGAAAATCATATCATGGGTGGGTCCCTCGCTGCTGATTAGTAATGAAATTTCAGGCATTAAGGGGGTTTAACAGGCAGACTCTTCAGGATTGTGTGTGAACAATCACATTCATATACATAGTAAGTGTCAAATAAATATTTGATGAATGAGTGAAATTTAGTAGATATTTATAGAAATTAATAAATGTTATATGTGCTTGTGTTAGTCTGTGTATATATGTATAGTATATGGTGTAACTCTATGTTACCTAGCAGACTATTTCTTTCTCTTCTCTGCATTTAGTTTTTTGATATTTAGAATGTTGAAAGTAACAAATATTTGGCTTGATAAATCCTTCTGTAAAAACTACCTATGCATGAAATTTTAAATCCCATCTAAAGAAACTCTACATTTACTGACTATGACTAATTTGACTTGTATGTAGGACATAATTTTGAACAATAAAAAAATAAAAGTTAGCTAACACACTATCTGGAGTAAAATGACCCAATAACATAGTTTTTCCCATTGGCATTTAAATATTTTCATAGTTAACATCATAAATCATTTCAGAATCTATGAAATGGAAGGCATATTTATTTCAATGTCAATTTATATTTCTCATAATTCAGGAAGTAAATAGAGTAGGAGAATTAGAACACTTGATTTGCCCACAATCTTATGGTCTGGGGAAGGGGTCTTACTCTTACCCATGGAGAATGGCAATCCACTAAGTTTTTACTCATCACCTAATAGGTTCAGACACCATACATCATGCCAGGCACTAGAGTAAGTGAGGAAACATACTTGAATAAGTTATGTGTCTGGTAGGTACCAGGGAAGGTGTGTCACTAATGACTTATATACAGTTCTTGAATCTCTTCTTGTGATAGAAATTTACTAATGGTGACTTACCACAGGTAGAGCTGAGGAGTCAAATGTCAATTCTCATGGAATAAAGAATAATTATTATATCAGTGGGTCAATTCTTGCTTATAAAATATATTTGAGATTATAATGTGTAAGCTCAGAGACATAGGGTAGGTTTAAAAGCATGGGATATCGTAAAGACTTATCCAATACTACCCTATAGAAATTTGTCTGGTGACAGATACTACGCATCTGAATAGATGCAAAATATCATGGAGGAAGTAAGAGACTAATACTGGAGCAAAATTTCCAAGGGTATGCCCCTAACTTACA
This sequence comes from Babyrousa celebensis, assembly GCA_028533215.1. NCBI lineage: Eukaryota > Metazoa > Chordata > Mammalia > Artiodactyla > Suidae > Babyrousa > Babyrousa celebensis. The sequence goes on from CM052683.1 coordinate 126,634,951, forward strand.
GAGAAAATTATAGTTTAATTCTAAGAAATTGAGACTAAAATTATTTCCTAATTAATAGTGTAATTCTTTATTTCTTCCTAGATAATTCAGGACCCAGGAAGGTGCTATTTCCTGAATAGAACTCTTCACACCTCCCAACAATGTGAGTTAATTTGTTCTCTTCGGACCCATACACAATCCACACTTGCAGAAAATTCTCTTCAAGGTCTTCTTGTCCACTTTCCTATTTTTTTTTTTGTATTTTTGCCTTTTCTAGGGCTGCACCTGTGGCATATGGATGTTCCCAGGCTAGGGGTCTAATAGGAGTTGTAGCCGCCAGCCTAGGCCAGAGCCACAGCATCACCAGATCCAAGCCACATCTGCAACCTACACCACAGCCCATGGCCATGCTGGATCCTTAACCCACTGAAGGAGGAACTCACAACCTCATGGTTCCTAATTGGATTCATTAAACACTGAGCCATGACGGGAACTCCTCATTTTCCTCTTTACCTTGTTGAACAATCTAGTCACTGTTATTACCATCTCCCTTAGCCCCACACTTTAAGCTCCCATGTATTTCTTTCTCACTAACTTGTCCTTCATAGATGTCTCTTTCACCTCTGTCACTATGCCCCAAATTACCATTGACCTCTTCTACCAGAGGAGAAACATCTCCTGGAGTGGCTGCATGACTCAACTCTTTTTGTAACACTTCTTGGGGAATCAAAGGTCATCATCCTCATGGCCATGGCTCATGACTATGTGTCCACCTGCCATCCTCTGCACTACACAACCATCATGCAACATAGGCCCTGTCAGCTCCTAATGTTGGCATGCTGGATCATGGGGACACTACATGCTACTGTGCAAATTATCTTCATTCTTGAGTTGACGTTTTGTGGTCCTAATGTCATTGACCACTTCATGTGTGATTTCTTCTCATTGTTGGAACTTGCCTGCAGTGATGCATGCTGGAGTGGAATGGTGGTATTAGCCAGCACTGGGACATTTCCTTGCTTATTTTTTTCATTTTACTCATCTCCTACACAGTCATCCTGCGCTCTTTAAAATCCCATATTTCTGAAGGAAGATGCAAAGCTGTCTCTACCTGTGCCCCCACTTTACAGTAGTGGTAATCTATTTTTTTCCATTTCATATTCACCTATGTACATTCTGTGGCCACCTATCCTGTGGACAAGTTGATGAGTTTGTTCTATGCAACCTTCATCACCATGTTAAATCCTATCATTTGTACAGTGAGAAACACAGAGGTGAAAAATGCCATGAGGACTTTGTTGAAGAGGAGATTAAATGAGGCTGTTCACGATGCCTAGAAAGTGATTTTTATATATGGAGAGAATTATACTTGAGTAATTGTGGAAGAAATCTAAGAAATTTTGTAGATATTTTACATAAAAAGAGGAAAAACTAACAGTTTTTGATTATTTAATAGTGGGTAGGCATTTATTAGGCATATTGATAACTTTTAATGAACTGTCATTTCATTGTTCATTTTCATAGCTCACAAAAACAATGTAAAAAACCACCATAAAACCCTAGTTTGATCATTGTAGAGTATGATTTTCACTTGAGTCTTATGTAACGTTACTAAATTCTTTATTTGTTCTACTTGCATATAATTTTCTTTTCCTTAGGACCTTCATCTCAGAACTGGTTCCATCTTTGCTTAACCTGTGTGAAAGCAAATAAAGATAGAACTTTTTAATTAGATACATAGGTAAGAGACAGTGCATGAAGGAATTACAGCTGAATTTTTAAAATTATAAAATTACCATAAGAAAAAATACAGACACTCACAAAGGAGAAAATAATAATTCAAAATCCAAAACTTTACATGGTACATAATACATTAGAAATTTTGAAATTACTCTAAATTTTATGTTTTCTTAAATGTCCCTATGTCTCACAATTTTGAATATAAAATAAATGTTTTCAATTTCCAATCCATGAGTTTAGGAGCCATTTGAAACAAGGATATGCATCTTTTATCAAATTTGAAAAAACAGGCATTTGGTTAGGTTCAAAAGCTCTTTATCTGTAGATCTGATATTTATATTTACATTAAGTTGACACTTTATTGAATATCAAGTGTATTCACTATGTTGATTTACCCACATTAAATTGATAGTTCCACTATTTGCATGCCCATTTACAGAAAAGCAAATCAAAGGCAAAAGAGTTTTACTAATTTATTTATCTCACATCACACATGCTTACTCCAAATACAGTGCTTATTAAACTGGGGTGCAGCTTCCTTTAATAAGTTTCAGCTACAGATTTTCATGCCAAATCTTTGAAACTTAACCTGACTTACTTTTTAATGGATTATAGTTATCTGTGATATGTTTAAGTCTATATATAAGAAAAAAATTCTGCAGTCATAATAATACACTTTGAACTTTAAGGAGATATCATCCATATGTTGTAGAACTGCCTGTGTATCAATGAACTTCAAGTGGCTAAATTGAACCTTTAGAAAGTGATGGCCTTCTACACATGTGGAGATAACCAGTCAATTATACTTTGTTACATCTCTCTTTGTTAATCCAATCCTCTCTGACTATAACATTCCAATTCATGTCACTTCTCACAAAATCACTTTCTCCAAGTCAGTGCTTAACCTGAGCTATTTTTTCTGTAATTTTACCATACATTGATACCCAAGTATATTACTGGGGAGAATGTGTTTACTCAGTTGGGCATGGCTGCCTCCAAGGAGGTAAGTGGTACTAGTATCAAGCAAAAAAATAAGCACAAAATAAAATTTGAGTTATGTTTTATTTGGTGGATATTCAGAGGACTCAATCCTGTGAGAGTGTATATCAGATAATGCAGAGAAAATGTTATGAAGAGGAAAGGGTAGGAGCCAGTGAGTTTTTGCAATAAAAGAGCAGGTAATCAGAAAATCAAGATTACTGTTAATAAAATAAAACAATATCTCAAGTTAAGTAACAGATATTTTCTATATATAGAAATATGCAATACTCTGGGCTAACAGAAATCATTCCTTGGATTATGCACCTAAGCCCTCTGGGTCAGTATCCTGTGCCTTCTTATCCTGAGTCTCCTCAGGGCTCACCATCAGGGATCTCTGCAACACTTGAGTGCTAGATGGTAGGTATTCTTTGTTTTCATCCTGAATTCCCTCAGGTGTTACCATAAAGTAGCTCTAATATGGTGGCTTGGTGGCTGCCACATCCTTTCTTTACTGATATCGCAGGCAATACTTTACTTCATAGTCCCTCCCTTTAGTACAAAAGTCAACCAATATTTGGGAAATATTTCATAACAAATGTTTTTTCTATAGCACTAGAAAATTCATTTCAGGTCAGGTGAAATAGATACTGTTGATGTGCCAATCCATGTGATAGTTTATGGATTAGGCCTGTTGAGAGTTAAATTTCTATGGATCCTCTATATTTCCAGGCTACTATGACCCAGGAAATACTTTCCCTTGTGCTATTTTCCATGCCTATAATCAAATTATTAAAATTATTTTATGAGTCATAAATGTGATGTATTTCTCAAAATGTTTAGTCCTCAAATTTGTTGGAGTCTTGATTACACATTGGTTAATGTTAGAGACAGTGATCTTATACAATAGACAGGATATAAGTCATGCAGCATATAGCATTCACAAGGCATAGTACAGCAGGGAGATACAAAGTGAAAACAATTCAGAAACAAAGAACATATTAAATTAATGATTATTATAATGAATTGTAATCTGGTTGGAATAAACCATCATATCCACATGCGACCTAGCTAGAGAAGCCAAATTCTGGGATAATCAGGTATTGAGAATAAGATGGTTCATCTTTGTTTTCAACAATATACTTTATCAACTGCTGTAGGTCACTGCCTAAGCAGAAAGTTTTCTCTGGAAGAAAAAGGAAAAGGCCAGCATGCTTCCCTGAAAAATAACAAAAAATATAAATGATATTTAGCAGTTCCTTCAGTCCCAGGTAATTAATTGTGATCTAGATTAAGTCTTCAGGTTTTCCATTAGAGTTTGCCACTTTTTATTCAGTTTAGTGGAATTATATAAATAAATGCTATTAGAAACTTGAATTTGTCAAGAAGTTCCTTTTATGAATTTCCTTGAATATCTTCATTTTATGAAAGGATTAATGCAAAATAAAGATTCCCCTAAAGCACAAAACAAAGTAGCGTGGTTAAACTTTAATTAAATGTAATCTGCAAGAAAATTGGATATTTCTGTGATATATAACATTTTAATTTAATAACAAGGATTATGACTAATAACATTTATCAGGGGATGTCCAATATTAATTATTCCATAAACATTTTAGAATATCTATAATAAACACATTTTTGTATACACTATAACCTAAAGTCCATCTCCAATCACTTGACAATGTTTCTCTCAGGTAATTTAATGTACCAAAGAAGACTAATTAGTTTAATGTTCCCCTCTGAGAGATCTTAGTGTTCCTTTGAAGTATCCCAGAATTATCTGGAGGTTAAAAGAAATTTATTAGATTTCAATATATTAGAAGTTTATTAAAAATACCAAAAGTTTTTTTAAAACACAAAAAGATCACATGTCACTAGGAAAAATACTTATTTATGGAACCAAAATTATAAGATTTCAAAAATAAAAAAATGCAGATTATTTAAGGGCACAGAAACCCACACAATGTTTTATCAATGGCTGTGCTCAAAGAAAAAACTTTCTTCTCTTAATAGAGAATGAAAATTAAATCCAGTCTATTTCAGCTTCCTTTTTAAAAAAATATTGAGAAAAATTTTATGACTGCATGAATGGCATATGGAAATTCCTAGTCCAGGGATTGAACCCATGCTACATCTATGACCTATGCTGCAGCTATGGAAATTTACACTAAATGAGGTCAAGTTTTGAACCCATATCTTCACGTATACAACAGCAGGTCCTTTAACAATAGACCCACAATGGAAAATCCAATGTGATATATTTTAATAGTGATTTGAACCAATATAACAGAAGAAGCTTCCCCAAAGAGAATGTGGACAATATCACTAAACAAGATCCTGAAAGTTTAATATTTACTCCCCAAAATAATATGATATAGGTCAGTTTTCAAAATATACACATTCACCCACTCACCCACACATACAACACACACACACACATCACCTAAGAAGATCATGTAGAACATTTAAATCTCAAAGACATAAGAAGAGAAATGTAAGTTCCCTCTACAAGGCTTTCATTTAAGGTCAGAATACTGTAAAAATTTTTGTCAAGTCAGCATTTTTATTAACCACATACCAACCCCAATAAGCAATCAGCCTGATTTGGCCATTTAGAGTTAAGATCTATTTTAGTATAATTTAGGTACTTACCAGTGTAAGCTCTGTATATATTGAATACGGATCAAGCCTGAGTGTTAGTTGGAGGCTGCCTTTAAAGAGATCAGGTCAGATCATACTAAGTGAAGTTAGACAATGAAAGACAAACATCATATGATATCATCTATATATGGAATCTTAAAAAAAAGATGCAAATCAACTTTTTTGCAGAACATCAGAACATAAGCATACTCACAGACTTCAAAAGTGTATGGTTACCAAAGGGGAGAGGTGGGGAGGAGGGGTTTGGCATTGGCATATGCACACTGAGGTATATGGAATAATTGGCCAATGTGAAACTGCTGTATCACACAGAGAACTCTACTTGGTATTCTGTAATAATCTATGTGTGCAAAGAATCTGAGAAAGAATTGGTATCTGTATTATGTATGACTGGGTCACTTTTTTGTATATTTGAAATGATCACAATCTTGAAAATTAACTATACTTCAATAAAAATTTAAAAGTAATAATAAAGTCAGGTCAACCTCCTCCCCAAACTTTCAGCTCAGACTGCTCAATTTCCTTTGCAAATCCCAGACTCAACTAATATCTTTCAATTAGGGGTATTTTCTCCCAGTGTTGTTCAACCAGGCTCCCCTGATACCTTTAAATTGGGAGGGTATTCCCCAATATCATTTAGTTGGGGAACCAGGTACCTGTTAAACAGTGCCAAATAAATTCAGGATCATCAACCAACATTAGGAGAGGAGCTCCAGTCATGGATCAGCTGTTAACAAACCCAAATAGCATTCGTGAGGATGCAGGTTCAATCCCTGGTTTTACTCAGTGGGTTAAGTATCTGGCATTGCTGTTATCTGTGCTGTAGGTCACAGACACAGCTCACATCCCATGTGGCTGCAACTCTGGTGTAGGCCAACAGCTACTACACTGGGAATCTCCATATGCCACGGGTGTGGCCCTAAAAAGAAAAAAAAAATGAGAGACTTGGCCAAATATTTTGAATTCTCCAAAGAGGTGAATGCAAACAAGGTGGTTGCCACCTCTGCTGGCACCAAGTCTCCAGACCTTCACAGAGTTCAGGTGTAGGTTCACTTTTCTTTTGTTAATGTGGTGTATGATGTTGATTGATTTGCATATTTAGAACCATCATTGTGAACCTGGGATGAATCCCACTAGGTCATGATGTATGATCTTTTTTAATATGTTGTTGGATTCGGTTGGCTAAAATTTTGTTGAGAATTTTTGCATCTATATTCACCAAAGATATTGTCCTATAATTTTCTTTTTTGGTGGTACCTTTGTCTGGTTTTAGAATTAGGATGATGGTGGTGTCATATAATGTCTTTGTGAGTGTTCTTTCTTCTTCAGACTTTTGGAAAAATTTAAGGAGAATGGGTATAATTTCCTCTTTGTATGATTGGTAGAAATCGCCTGTGAAGCCATCTGGTCCTGGACTTTTATTTGTAGGGAGCGTTCCTGTGACATATTGAATTTCATTTCTAGTGATCTGTCTGATCTATTTCTTCTTGATTCAGTTTTGGCAGGCGGTAAATCTCTAGAAAGTTGGCCATCTCTTCTAAGTTGTCAAATTTGTCAGCATAGAACTGTTCATAGTATTCTCTCTCATGTTTTGTTTTTTTTTTTGTATTTCCATAGTTATCAGTTTTGACTTCTCCTTTTTCATTTCTTGTTTATTTGGGTTTTTTCTCTCCTCTTTATGGTGAGTCTAGTCAGAGGTTTGTCTATTTTGTTTACCTTTTCAAGTTCTTGGTTTTATTGATTTCTTCTATTGGTTTTGAATCTCTATTTCAATGATTTCCTCTTTGATCTTTATGATTTCCTTCCTTCTGCTGATTTAGGCTTTGTTCTTTTTCTAATTCATTTAGGTGGGGGTTAAGTTGTTGATTTGAGGTTTTTCTTCTTTTTTGAGGAAAGCATGTATTGCTATGAATTTCCCTATGAGTACTGTTTTTGTGGAATGTCATAGATTTTGAGTGGTCATGTCTTCATTATCATTTGTCTTGGGTTTTTCTTTTCCTTTTATCTTTTTTTAGGGCCAAACCCGTGGCATACAGAGGTTCCCAGGATAGGGGTCCAATCAGAGCTGTTTATGCCAGCCTACACCACAGCCACAGCAATGCCAGATCTGAGCAGCATCTGTGACCTAAACCACAGCTCACCACAATGCCGGATCGTTAACCCATGGAGCAAAGCAAGGGATCAAACCCATAACCTCATGGTTCCTAGTTGGATTTGTTTCTGCTGCACCACAACAGGACCTCCTCGAGGTATTTTTTAATTTCCTTCTTGATCTTCTCATTGACGCATTACTTTTTAGTAGCATGTTTTTTAGTCTCCTGTAGGTAGTTTTTTTCTCATTTTTTTTCCTGTGGTTGATTTCTAGTTTCATGCCATTGTTGTTAGAGAAAGTACTTGAAATAATTTCTATAGTCTTAAATTTGTTGAGGTTAGCTTTATGCCCCAGTATGTGATCAATCCTTGAGAATGTTCCATGTGCACTTGAGAAGAATGTATACTCCATATTTTTGGATGTAATGTCCTGAAAATGTTGATTAAGTCTAAGTCTTCTATTGTGTCCTTTATGATCTTTGTTGCCTTATTGATTTTCTTTCTGGAGGATCTATCCATTGATGTTAAAGTCTCCTACTATGATTGTATTCCCATCAATTTATCCTTTTATGTCTGTTAGTATTTGTTGTGGGTATCTGGGTGCTCCTATATGAGGAGCATATATATTGATGATTGTAAAATGCTCTTCTCGAATGAATCATTTAACCATTAAACAGTGTCCTACTTTGTCTTTCTTTATGGCCTGCACTTTAAACTCTATTTTGTCTGATATAAGTATTGCAACTCCTACTTTCCTATCTTGTCCATTGGCAAGAAATATCTTTTCCTATCCCCTCTCTTTCAATCTATATGTGTCCTTTGTCCTAAAGTGAGTCTCTTGTAGATAGCGGATTGTAGGTTTTTGATTTTTTTATTATTGTTATTTCTCCAATACAATTTTTCCCTATTGTACAGCATAGTGACCCAGTTATACATACACATATACATTCTTTTTTCTCCCATTATCATGTTCTATCATAAGTGACTAGACATAGATCCCAGTGCTACACAGCAGGATCTCATTGCTAATTCACTCCCAAAACAATTGTTTGCATCCATTAACCCCAAGCTCCCAATCCATCCCACTCCCTCCCCCTTCTCTTTGGCAACCACAAATCTATTCTCTAATTCCATGATTTTATTTTCTGTTGAAAGGTTCATTTGTGCTGTATATTAGATTCATATCATATGGTTTTTGTCTTTTGATTTATGACTTACTTCACTCAGTATGAGAGTCTCTAGTTCCATCTATGTTGCTATAAATGGCATTATTTTGACCTTTTTATGGCTGAGTAGTATTCCATTGTGTATATATACAACATCTTCCTAATCCAACCATCTGTTGATGGACATTTGTGGTGTTTCCATGTCTTGGCTACTGTGAATAGTGCTTCAGTGAACATGTGGGTACATGTGTCTTTTTTAAGGAAAGTTTTGCCCAGATATATTCCCAAGAATAGGTTTGCTGGGTAATATGGTAGGAGAGAAGACTGCTCTGTGTCCCTTTGTAATTAGTCACCAAAAATGTCAACTGAAAAAAAAAAAAAAACTTCACACCTAAAAGTTGAGGGTTATGTTTTATTCAGTAGAAAAAACTGAAATCTTAAGACCAGACACAGCATTTCAAATAATTCTGAGACTGCTCTAAAGCAGCAAGAGGTTTAGGTGAGC
>CM052683.1:126644573-126663838 GCA_028533215.1 Babyrousa celebensis
GTTTTGATTTCTCCCTCAAATCTGAATGAGAGCCTTGCTGGGTAAAGCAATTTTGGTTGGAGGTTTTTTCCTTTCACCATGTTAAGTATATCATTCCACTCCCTTCTGGACTGCAGAGTTTCTGCTGAAAATTCTGCCAATAACCTTATTGGGGTTGCCTTGTATGTTACTTGTTTCTTTTCCCTAGCTGCTTCCAAAATTTTCTCTTTGTCTTTAATTTTGGTCAGTTTGATTAATATGTGTCTCAGGGTGTTCCTCCTTGGGTTTATTTTATAAGGTACTCATGGTGCTTCCTGGATTTGATTGAGTGGATCCTTTCCCATGTTAGGGAATCTTTTGGCTATTATCTTTTGGAATATGTTTTCTGTCCTCTTCTCTCTCTCTTCTCCTTCTGGCACCCCTATAATATGGATGTTGCTGCATTTAACATTGTCCCAGAGTTCCCTGAGACTCTTCATTCTTTTCAATCTTTTTCTCTTTTTTGTTCCGCATCCATAATTTCTTCTAATCTGTCGTCCACCTTGCTTATTCATTCTTTTGCGTTCTGTATTCTTCTGTTAGTTGCTTCTAGTGAGTTTTTTTTATTTCAGTTATCATATTTTGCATCTCTTGTTTAAGTTTTATATCTTGTGTCTCTTTGCTCAGTGTTTCCTGTAATTTATCCATCTTTGCCTCCAGTTTATTTCCAATGTCTTGCATCATCTTCAGCATCAATTGTCTAAAGTCTTTTTTTCTGGATGATGAGACTCTCTTCATCACTTAGCTGATTTTTTGGGCTTTTTCCTTTCTCCCTCATCTGAGTTATAGTTCTCTGTCTTTTAATTTTTATAAGGTTTTGGTGTGGTGACCTTTTTACAGATAAGAGTTGTAGCCTCTCTTACTTCTGATGTCTGCCCCCCTTGTGGCTGAATTCAGAATGGGGGTTACTGTAGGCTTCCTGATGGGAGGGGCTGATGCCTGCCCACTAGTAGGTGGAACTGATTCTAATCCCTCTGGTGGGTAGGGCTTAGTCTCTGGATGGGATTAGAGGCAATGGTGTGCCTGAGGGGTATTTAGGTCACCTGTTTACTGAGGGGCATAGCTGTGATCCCACCTGGATTGCTTTTTTCCCTGGGGCTTCTCAGCACTGACTAATGTGTGGGGACAGGTTTTCCCAAAATGGCCACTCCAGATAAATGCATTCTGGTGAATATTCCAGAGAGCTTTGCTTTCAATGTCCTTCCCTCATAACAAGCCACATTCACCCCTTTTTCCCAGGATGTCTTCCAGGAACTGCAGTCAGGTTTGACCCAGATTCATATGGAGACCTCACTCTTCCCTGGGACCCAGTGCATGTGAAAGTCTGTACATGCCTTTTAAGAATGGGGTCTCCATTTCCCCCAGTCCTGTGGAGCTCCTGCACACAAACCCCACTGGCCTTCAATGCCAGATGCTCCAGGGGCTCATTCTCTCAGTGTAAGATCCCCACACGTGGCGATGTGGGGCTCAGAACTCTCACTCCTGTAGTTGAATCTCTTTGAACCAGTTAGTTTCCAGTCTGTGGGGCTTCCCACCCAGGAGGTATGGGGATGTTTATATCGTGAAATTGCCCATCCTACCTCTTGATGTGGCTTCCTCTTTGTCTTCTGTAGTAGAATGTCTTTTTTAAGGTTTCCAGTCTGTTTGGGTGAAGATTTCTCAGTCGTTAGTTGTGAATTTTGTTGTTTTTAGGAGAGAAGTTGAGCTCCAGTCCTTGTATTCCACCATCTTAATCCCATCTATGTATACTCCTGCTCCCATGTGTATCATGCAGATACTCTCTGACAAAGAAAAGAATCCACGCATATTTTGTACATCCCCAGGCTTTTACTTGAAACACTGTGCTACCCAAGGTGTAAGTTCAGGAAAGCCTTCAGTATTTCCTTTTGTAACAATTCATTTGTTACTCTTCCTCTATGTGCAAAGCTGGAGATTGATGAGGGGTCCTTCCCCCAGAGTCAATGCATATTCACCATATTTTATATTTACAATTTAAATTATTGTACCTGTATTTACATAACTTTTAATTGCAAATAAAAGAGTATCTAGTGATAATTACCTATGTATTTTCAAAATATGTATACTTTCATTTCCTATATCCTTCCAAAGTATTTCATTTATTAGTAATATACAAGCTTTATAACCAGATTTTTAATATTAAAATTTTTGCTTTTGTTTCACATATGTTTGCATAAAAATTATTTATGGCTTTTCTTTTTTTTAATTTTATCCCACATTAATAACATGTATTCACTTGGACTATGCTTACTTCTTTTCTGAGCCTACTGTATGTCCTTCTACACCATCGTTTTCCATTATAGAATTCTTTACTGATGCCTATTTTTATAAATGGTTAGATTGAGTCTTTAATTATTAGTTATTTTCCTGTCAGGAAATGTATGTGGATGTGATGTTTCCTTAATTATTTTGTTGTGATCATTTATATATCTGTTTTTTCACCTATGGGTAGTTGATGACTGAGTTTAAAACTATGAATCATAAACTACTTTTCCAATGATTCTGTATAATTCTCTTCTAGTGTTTAATATTTGGAGGTGAAGAATGAAAGTTTCCATTTAAAAAACTCTTCAGTAATCCCCTTTCCATGCATGGGTGCTTGAATGACTTTGTTCCTGCCTATTTTCATTTCAACATTTTTAATCTCTGTTAAAGAGAATTCTTCTTCTCAGACATAAATGTAACATTATAGCAATTAATTTTGATAGCTATTCTCCTGAGATTCAGGTGTACCCTTTATTTTTACAGCATCTTCTGTAAATATATTTGAAGGAATGATAGACCTAGCTAGAGGATGTTAAAAATTTGGATTTAATGCTGAAAATAAAGTCATCACATAACAGGAAATAATTGGAATCCCAGAGACTCTCTCTCTTCCTCCTTCATGGTGATTTGTAATTTTAGGGTTTTCATTTTGAAGGTGAAATACTAGCTCTAATCACTGTTGTTGTCACCAATTCTTAGAGCCTATTAGTACCTAAATCCTTCTTAAATGAATTCCATAGTAAGCCATGGGATTTATGCAAATAAGCCTATTATGCATGGCCTTGCTCTCTCTAGTTGCCAGGGCAGCAATCTTCCTTTCTTACACCATGTTCCCAACTTTAGTTGTTCTGCTAACATTTGCTGTGTTCTCTAATTTAATATGCATAAAATATAAAGTACATGTTTTTTGAATGGATTTGGAATATATGTGTGTGTACGCATGATTTTTCATGGGTAAAGAAATTCATTTTATTTTTAAAGTACATCTGTATCCTTTTGCTTGGCTGAATTCTTTTTTGGATATATATACAGGCTCTGATGGTAATGGTAGGCAGACAATAAGGTTACCCTCGTTAGTGCTGCTGTCTTATACACTTGTTAATTCCTCCTCCCTTAGTGTTGGCTGGATTTATTGAGCACTTTTAACCACCATGCTATGGAAGAAATTCTGGGATGTCACACTGAAATTAAGTGATTAAAAAGTGCTGGCTTCTGTCTGGTGTCCTTTCTCCTTTGTCACACATTGTCTTGGGGAAGCCATTTTCCATGGCACCTGGAAACCTCACGGAGGTGCTGACATAGCAAGAAACCATGTCCTGCCAGTAACCATATGGCAGCTGGGATGCAGAATCCCAGTCTCAATCAAGCTTTTAGAAAAGTCCTCAGCCTTGGTTGCCAGCTTGCCTGCCAGCTTATGAGGAAACTTGAGCCAGCGACATAGACTAAACTGTGTCTGGTTTCTTGTTCCACAGACACTGAGCTGAAAGTTGGTGGTTGTTTTGGCCTGCTAAGTGTTGGAGTAATATGTTTCATGGTAGTAAATAAAAATACAGTGTTTTGCTCTCCACTTAAGTAATAGTTTATAGTCCTGTGTTTTGGGGTGGGGTGAACCTACTAGACTAAAACAATTATCCATTTAATCATCGCTAAGAGATGCTATAGATAGAAATTACATTTTTGTAGAGTTTCTGCTGTGGTGCAGTGGATTAAGTATGTGGCATTGCCATGGCCGTGGCTCAGATTTTGTTCCTGGCCTGGAGATGTCCAAATACCTGCCAAAAAAAAAATGAAATTACATTTTTCTTCAACAGAATATACAAATTTAAGAATGAATTCCAGTCAATATAGGCAAAAGTAATACCTTTTGTAGTCAAAGCAATTATCTAAATTAATCAGGTCAATAAACAATGCCCTGTATCATACCAATACCAGCATGAAATCTGATCAGTCTATTAAATTGACAATGACTTTGTTTGTAATTGATTTTCCTTGTCTTTCCCTTCCCAATTTAAGTGAGCATATATTAGTTTAGTTTTTGTTATTGTTTTTACTATTCTTTTATAGACATTCATGAGGAGCTAGTTTTGTGGGTTTTTTGTTGATTTTTATGGCCACACCTGTAGCATATGGAAGCTCCCAGGCCAGAGATTGAATCTGAGTGTAGCAGTGGGAATGCTAGATCCTTTAAACCACTGAGCCAGGCCAGGGATTGAACCCAGTCTTCATCAGTGACCCAAGCTGCTGCAGTCTGATTTCCATGGTACCACAGTGGGAACTCCAGGAACTAGCTTTTATTCACATGAAACCCAGAATTAAATTTTGAGAAGTTATATATATTCTTATTTTTCTTTCTTTCTCTCTTTCTTTCCTTCCTTTCTTTCTTTCTTTCTTTCTTTCTTCCTTTCTTTCTTTTTCTTTCTTTCTTTCTCTTTTTTTCTTTCATTCTCTTTCTTTCCTAGTTTTAAAACCAATGAAACTTGCTACAATATTTCAGAATACAGCTTCTTTTATGTCAATAATGAAAGTAAAAAAGATCTAACTCATGTATATTTTCCATGTCATTTTTGGGAATTGACTACATAGACAGTGGCTAAATCAATCTCTTTTGAAAGAAATGGTAAGACTTTGAAGTCACTAGAAAGAAGATTATAAAAGGCCAAAGGAAAGAAAAAATACTGATGTATGGAAATTATGTGTTTCCAAATTTATTTTCATTGATGTTCTTCTATCCTCAATTTCCCTTGACAAAGATATTTTTATGTGTTAACACTGTTGCTTTAAAGAAGCTCAGAAGGCTATCATAAAAACAGCCTTCAAAAATGTCATAAAATCTTAAAACAGTGTCAAATAGGAGGCTCATAAAGTCAAAAGGTCAGGATTCTAAAAACCACCAGAGGCAACATGTGATACATGTGTGATGCTGAGTGAAAATAAGCCTTGAAGCTTTTTTATTTTAAATTGATTTAAAAATACTTGTCTTGGTTATTCAATTTCAACTTCACTTGAACTATTCAAGTAGTAGTGACAAACAAATCATAGTTCTAACCATAGACTTTACAAAGAAAGAAGGTCTTAATTTATGTGTAATCTCAAAATCTCTAAGGTCTGTTGTATTCTTTTAAAAATCTTCAGAGGAAGTTTTAGCACCAGAGTGGTCATTAAATCTTGCTTTAAAATCATAATATTCTGATATATTCACTGGTAGATCACTGATGCATAATCAACTAATAATTTCTTGTCCAAAACAAAAATAGAACATCTGTTAATATAAAATATTACCATGTATATTTTTTCTCATTATATACTAAAGATGTTTTGGTCAATATTGAGTTAACTATAATCGCTTACTTAAAGTGACAACATCATCTCTTGTGGGCAGATAGGTACAAAGGGTTAACAATAGTGCAATTAGACATTCATCATCATTTTTTGTCCCATTCTTGCAGATCAGACTTGGAATTGGAACTGTTTTCCAAACTCATTGATGAATATTTTAATGTTTTAAACCATAAATGTTAAGATGTTATCAACCCAGTGTCAGTCCATTGTTAAAACATCTTCATAACATAGGCTTATGAATTTGGTTCTGGAATGGGTCTGAGAAAGTCTGAGAATCCCACAAGTGAACTCATTTTCTCTTTGATTAAGTATTCTTTTGCATAATGTCTGCATTATTTTGCTAGGGCTACCATAATAGAGTACCATACCCTGGGTAGTTTAATAAACAAATATTTGTTGTCTCAGTTTGGGATGCTGGATATCAGAGATTAAGATGAACAAACTTGGTTCCTTCTGGAAACTATGAGGAAGAATCTGTTCCATTCCTCTTTCCTAGCTTCTGGTGTTTACTGGAATTCTTTGGCATTCCATGGCTTTTTTCCTTTTCTGCCTTTATCTACCTGTGACCTTATGTCCATGTGTATTTGTGTCCAGATCCCTCCTCTTTCTGAGGACACTAATCTTAGTGGATTAGCATGTCACTCAAAACCACTATGACCTCGTCTTAAGGTATCACATCTGCAATGACCTTATTTCCAAAGAAGGGCACCATCTGAAACACCTGAGGTTATGATTTCAACATAATAATTTTGGAGATGCATATTTCAAACCCATGACAGTCTTTTAATTATTTCCAACCATACTGAATAAACAGAAGAGACAGCTTGATTCCTCATAATGAGATGAGTTAGGTAATGAAGGGGCAGTGGAGTAATAAGATACCACACAGAACACTTAGGTGACAAGTCATGTCCATTTTGTTTTTTAATCTCAGAGCCTGAAAGTCTTTCTTAATTTCTTTGCAAAGCCTTCAATATCTCCACTTTTTACTTGTTAGGAATTCTCCTTCTACTTTTCCTAATTCTAGTCATACTTGATTTTTGGTGGTTTTTGAATAAAACAAAAAACAATCAGAAACAACAAAATGAAGGCAAAAACTTAAATTCTTCCAGTTCTTATGCAAATGTTTCTATATTTCACTTTGGTGAACACTGAATCTTAATTGAGTTTTTATTAGAGACTTTATTATAATATTTATTACCCTTTTTCTTGTTTTAATCTAGGTAGAAGTTATGGGATATAAAATATTGGTCTCATGGTACCTGTGAGAGATCAGAATAGGGTGGAAATGTAGATAAATTACTAGATTATAATTTGGAATGACTACATTTATTTTTATTGTCTTTTGTCTTTTGAGAGCTGCACCTGTGGCATACGGAGGTTCCCAGGCTAGGGGTTTAATGGGCGCTTCAGCTGCCAGCCACAGCCACAGCAATGCCAGATCAGAGCCGCAGCTATGACCTACACCACAGCTCACAGCAACACCAGATCCTTAACCCAATATCAAAATTAAAGCAATAAAATGTGGAATTTTAAAATTATATCACTGATAACATTAACTTGTAGCAAATATTAGGATGAATATGTATGTGTAAAATATCTATACTAAAGTAGAAAAATATTGAAAAAATAAAACTAATAAATTAAGATAATACCATACTCACTGAAGGAGGGATTAGTAATGTAACATAAAAAATTTCACCAAACTATTCTATGCATTCAACATAACCCCAAATCCATATCTTATTCTTTACTAATATTGGTAAGATGATCCTAAAACATATATAAATACAACTGACCTACCCTAAGAAAAGTCAAAAAACAACAACAAGGAAGATGGTAACTTCGACTATCAGGTATCAAGATTTATTACAAAGCTTTGGTAATTAGGTGGTTTTTTATATAAGAATAGATGAATGGAAGGCACACAGAAAATGACCTAAATTATGGCAAATGTCACACTGTAGTGTCATATGGCAATGACCATTTTTTCAATAAACAATGGGTCACCTGGATATTCATATGTGTAATGAGGGTCTGACTCTGTTATTTTATGTTTGATGATAGATTATAAGGCTGCAATTGTGTAATAGAATTCCTATGTTAACCACCCAGAGTTAGTACAGATTCCACAGGTTTAAGGGCACATTTCCCTTAAACTAAGACTACTACAGATGACAGCCATAAGTTTGGGAACTTTAGGCCACAGGCACTTCTCACCAACTAAATACAAATTCAGAGGCTGTATACACCTTCAGGTTTAATAATTCACTAGAATGACAGGACAGATAAGATCTATACTTACTTATAGTTTTATATTAAAAATGCAAATCATGACCAATTAAATGTATGGAAACATCAAGCACATCTAGGAGGTTCTAGGAAGCAGAGCTTCTGTGTCCTTTTTCCTTGTAATCAGAATGTATTATCTGCCTGGCATATTAGTGTGATTGATTGAACTATTGGACATTCAGTTCAATTTACAGTGCCCCTCCACCCTTGCTATTCCTGAATATTGGCTGATATTATCTGGTTTAGAAGCCCAACACTACAAGTACATGTTTTTTTCTAGCACAGTAAGTCCCCAACTAACTACTATCTAGTGGCCACCACAAAGTCACTAGCATAAGTTAGGAGGAACCAAGCATGAAAACGAAGACCCTCCTATCACTTGAAAAATCACAAGGGTTAAAGTTTTACCCCAGGAAGCCAGCAAAAGAATGTACAATTTTTTTTTTTGAAAGCAAAGTCTCATACCTCCCTCTTTTCCAACAGCAGTACAGATAATAGTAGAGTACTTGAATGTCTAGCTTTCAACAATGGATAGACATCTAAATAGAAATTCAATAAGGAAACATTGAACTTAAAGTACATATTATACCTGATGGACTTAGCAGATAATTACAGAATGTGCACTATAACAGCAGGAGAATACACATTCCTCTCAAGCGCATATGAAAATTCTCCAAGGTAGATCATAAATTGGACCATAAAATAGTTTTGGTAAAATAAAATTTAAATCACATTGAGCATATTTTTGAATCATAATTGTATGAACCTAGAAAGGAATTACAAAAAAGAAACCTGAAAAATTCACAAATATGTAGAGAAAAAAGAACATGGTACTGGGCAACCATTAGATCATAAATAAGTCAAAAGAGAAGTAAAATAGTATCATATATCTTATTAAAAGAGAAGTTAAAAATACATCATGAGAGTGTTCAATATAGACAATACTGTAAAGTTTATGAGATGCAGTAAAAGCAGTTTTGAGAGGGAAGTTCATAGTCATAAATGTCTACAGTAAGAAATAAGATCTCAACCTACACTTTGAGGATTCAGAAAAATAAAAACAAATTAAGGTTAAAGTTAGTAGGAATAGTAAATATAAAAATTATAAATTAAATAGAGTCTAAAAAGATAACTGAAAAAAAAGAAGGTAAAAAATGGTACATATGAAAGTATATATACAGTGGCTAGACAATGGGATATTTTGTGGCAATAAAGAAATCCTGCTATTTGTGACAATATTAATGGAATTTGGGGGCAATACACTGAGTGAAATAAGTCAAAGACAAATAGTGAGTTATCTCACTTATATGTGGAATCTAAACAAATAGAAATGGAGAAAGAAGTGGCATTTGCCAGAGGGGAGGTGGTAGGAGGTAAAGGAAATGGGTGAAGGTACTCAAAATGTTAAAGTTAGTAAGATAAATTCTGGCAGTGTAGTGTGCAGTATAGTGTCTGTAGTTAACAGTGTTCTATTGTACTTACAAAAGTCTCTAAAGAACAAAGGAGAAGGAATGAGCAATTTAAAATATTTTTAAAAATGAGACCACTCCTAATTGTATTAAAAGGAGAAATATTAAGTCAGTTAATGAGGTAAATTGTGTGAATATACTATGTGGGTATTGCTAAGAATTGGAGATGCTTGAGAACATGGGTAATGTTTTAGAAAAATTAAATTAGTGAGGATATAAAAATGTAACTAGATATATCAAAGAAAGACTATTTTCATAATGTGTCGTATCTCATATTTTGTTATATGCCTGAATTAATATAGTGCTAATTAGTTAAAAATTTAAGTACATTAATGTACTACCTAAGATAAACCTCCAAAAATACTGCACTACAATTTCTAACACCTTGACATATTTGCAGATTCAATGAGCATATTAAAACACATCCAAAAAAGTGTGCTATTTGATTTTATTTATTTATATTCATGAAGTTATTCTTCTATGAAAAATATAACATTAAAAATACCCAAATTAAAGCATAACATAATTTTTAAATTTCTGTTTCAATTTGACTCTCTCCTAACTAGTACTTTTGACTCTAGGGAACCTGCATTGTTTTCTATGACATAGCATATAGATTATTTCCTAAGGAAGTTTTATGTAGTGTTTGAAGTACAAAGTACGAAACTTTAATATCTTACCATTCCAAAATGCAACTTGATTTTTTATTACATACAAATTATACCTGTACTGCAATATTTTTTGAATGAGGAATATAATAATTTATGGTGCAGTGGACTGAGGCCTCTCAGTGGGATACATTTATTGTTAAAATAGTCATTTACACATAACTATTTTGTTTATAAGAAAATCTTTTGTAATTTTTAATGAGTTTTTTAGTGACAGAGACAAAGGTGAATCAATTAAAGGGCAAACATAAAATGGTCAGAAGTGCATGTATATTCAATTAAGTGTATGCAATCAGCCACCTCTTCATGACACTAATTATAACTCACTGTGGATACAAAACTATAAAATACAGGTGAATTTTGATCAAACCCTCAAATTGTATAGCATAATATGTATAAATGCCTTTGTTTGAAGTTTCTTCATTATGTTTCTGTGGAATTAGGCCTCAATCCACTGAACTGAGAGGGTTAGAAGTATTTGACACAGAAGAGACTCTTCCTCTTCACAGAAGATATTTATTTCTACTTATGTATCAGTGTCCCACAGTTACAGTGATTATCCTTGTGGATAAGAGATTATTTTATCAGTGGATTGCACTTGTGTTCCAACATTAAGTTTCAGGCTGGCTGCTGTAATCATGGTATACATGCTCTAGTTGTCCTGTTATTTGAGGTGTTTATTTTATATTTACTATTTTTTAGATGGATGTGCTGCAGTTGTGACTTTCATACTACCCCTAGGCTATAAATGCCCACTTTTTTTCCTTGAATTTGGTGTTGAGCCCCATCTTTATCCTGCACTGTGATCACCCATTGTGTTAAACCTCCTAAATAAAGTCGGCCTTGTCATTTTTAATAAGTGACAGGAATAGTGTTTTGTTTTGTTTGTTTAATAAGACATTTCTTTCTCTGCAGATGTCACCACACAAGATTTGGTTTTGCTGTTCTTTTCCAATCAGATTTCTAAGTCTGACACAAATGAGTGCACAAAGACTTGTGATGTTATCATTTAAACCTGTGTTTTAATTCTCCAACCCACAAAATTAGCAATTGCTTGTTAATTTTAGTTGTGTCAGCCCTTATCCTTTGATATAAGAGCTTTTTAAAGTAAATGATAGAGACCGTGTTTTTCCAGTGCCTTAAAATTTTTAAAACATAAACTTATTAGTTTGCCATGTTACAATAAGCAGGCAGCCAACCTTACAATTCTGACATATTTTTATGATCCCAGCCTCATGCTACTCTATTTCCAGTCTCACAGTCTATCCAAGCCTTGTTTCAATAGACATGTTATTCCAGATGTAGAGCTGATTGTATAAGTAGCCCATTGACTGACCACTGAATGCTACTGGTACAGCGCATTGTTTTAACAAATAGTCTGACTTAAATAAGTAATGTCCATATCATCCTCATTGAAAAGTTGCCTCACATTAAATGATGAATCTCTAATTATAAATACAGAAAATGGGGAGTTCTCATCATGGCTCAGCAGAAATGAATTTGACTAACATCCATGAGGGCATGGGTTTGATACCTGGCCATGCTCAGTGGGTTAATGATCTGGCATTACTGTGAGCTGTAGTGTAGTTGGCAGACACAGCTTGGATCTCATGTTGCTGTGGCTATGGTATAGGCCAGTAGCTGCAGCTCCAATTTGACTCCTAGCCTGGGATCATCCATATGGTATTGGTGCAGCCCCCCCCCAAAAAAAAACAAATTCAGAAAATGGCCATTTGTGAATTGATGAGCCTTCAAGAACTAGGATCTAATAATCTAAACTCCAGAATTTCACTCCTAGAGCTTTCATTTAAATTTTTAGTGGCCAATGATATAACCAGTCTCAGTTAATAAGCAGAGTTTATTTTGCCCAAGCACAAATAGAGGCAGAACAAATTCTGTCCTAATTTTACAGCTAAATCAAATAATGAAGGAGAACAGATATGTCCTTTCCTTTCTTAAAACAAACAAAAAAAACCATACAAACTGAAGATAATGATTTAGAAAAGACATAGATAAAATTCATCATGGTAGTTTTTTTTTGTTGTTGTCTTTTTAGGGCTGCACCCATGGCACATGGAAGTTCCCATGATAGGCGAAGAATTAGAGCTATACCATGTCCACCACAACAAAAAATCCAAGCCACATCCATGACCTACATGACAGCTCATAGAATCACTGGATCCTTATAACCCACTGAGTGAGGCCAGGGATCAAATCCACATCCTCATGAACACTGTCAGGTTTGTTACTACTGAGCCATGACAGGAACTGTGCTAGTAATTAAAAAAAATAATTAGTATAATTAATTTTATTATAAAATTTAAACAAGGATATATGAATATTTAGGCATTTGAGCCTCTCTCTCTAGAATTAATAAAGTTGTTGCATCCCTGGGTAGCCAAAGAACAAAGTTTTGCTTGATGTAATGGACACATGATGCATATCTCAGGAAGTAACCCCTTGTATTTCACTTTGGGAATATAGCTTGCATAGAAATGAAGAGATGGGATGCTCTTAAGCACACAATTTCCCTGAGAATCAAGCTTACTTTTCCCACCTGATAAACTGGACCCTGGGAGAAGGAAAGATGCCATGTACAGTTCATGTGATTGCTCTAAGGCAGCAGGAGTGAATCTCTAGTGGGAATCTCCAGTTTCCCACCATGTTGTGGGTTTAGCTCCCAGCAAATTGAAAAAGCTGAGAAGACACATGTACACACAGAGACAAATCATGTCCCCAGTCACCAAATGAGGAAACACTGTCACTGCAATTCAAGATTGTGTCCCCTTCATGGATGATGCCTGGTCTGAGCAGAACTTCTGTCATCCTATAAACGTCTTTCCTCATATACTTTCAGCTGAAGTAATTTGAAAGCCACAGCATGTAGAATACTCAGGTAGAAAACATATTATTTTTAGCAGGACCTCATGAAGTCAGCTAGGTGTGCAATAAAGTATAGAAGCAAAGGAAAGATGGTAATTTTGAGGCAAACCTTTCTATATATTTGGACCAGAGAGATGAAACTGGAGTGAGAAGACATGTAATACTGTCATCTTAAAGAAAGTTATAGTCTGGGTGCTTTGGGGATCTGTGCCTTGGTCTCAGATATCACTTCCAGAAGAGATCGAGGAGTGGCCTCTACAACAGGCCAAACTGCCAGCTCAGCAGTGCCTTCTAATGCAACTTGGTCCCTTGTCTTGGTCACAGTGACAACACCACAAGGTAGAGAGAATGCTGACTTTCCTTTGCAGATGGCAAGTGTCTCTGCAGTAGGATTTATCAGATTGAGAGTTGGATGTGCTTATGTGCAGATTGATTAATGTGGCTGCAACCACAGTCTGCCCTGAGGTGTTAGGACTGTGTCCATTATTCTACCCCCAGGAGAGGATTTTTTAGAAATTGGCTTTATAGCTTGGAAATTAGTATTTACAAATAAGAAAGTTTCATGTAGTTCCCATCATGGCCCAGTGGAAATGAATCTGGTTGGGATTCAAGAGGAAGCAGGTTTGATCCCTGGCCTCATTCATTGGGTTGAGGATCCAGCATTGCCATGAGCTGTGGTGTAGTTCACAGACATGGCTTGCATCTGGCATTGCTATGACTGTGATGTAGGCCAGCAGCTACAGTTCTGATTCGATCCCTATATGCCACGGGTGCAGGCCTAAAAAATAAATAAATAAAAACAAATAAATTTCAGTCCATAAGGGAAGGACTTGCATTGGGTCACAGAATTTCAAAGGCATTTATAATGAAATAGCTGCTATTAAAAAGATGAGCTTTAAAATTGAATAGTAAAAAAAAAATTACAAAATAGCTTTTCTATTTTCTCCCCCCCCACACCAAAGAAGTTGCTATATATTATTACACATACATGAACTGAACAAGTTCTATGGCTCAGGCCCTGCACAGGGCTCACATCCTGGCTTCTCCATGATCCCTGGGAAAGCACTTACTGTCTCTATTCTCCCTGCTTTTCTCATCTCTAAGTACAGATCATAAAAGTTCCTCATTCATGGGTTTTTGGGAAGGATTTATTGCATAAGTGTGTGTAAGCTATTGAATAAGTGTTAACAATTACTATTATTAACATTGCCATCACTAATAGCTTTGTGTTAACTTTGTAACACCCTCAAAGTGCTCAACACAAGGTACTATGTAAATACAGATGAAATAAAAGCCAATAGCCTATGTTCCTATCCATAATATTATTTTAATTATTTTAAATGTGAAAATGTGTAGAAAAATAAACAGTTGAAATATTAATATATTAACAATCACCATGTCAGCCATGTGGGCTTAGATCAAATTAAAAATGTGTACATGTACACATTGTTCCCACATTCCTATATATTTCTATAATCATGTAAAATATAAAAATTATTTAAACTTAAAAATCAAAGTAAATACATATATACTCTACAACACAATGATTTCACCACATTGAGTGTAAAATACGTATGTAAATATTAGAAAACAAAATTCATACTTGGAAAAATACTTGCAAAGATAGGAAAAAATGTCAGTCTTACACACAAGTAAAGATCTCATATACTTTAAAAATCACACTATACTCAAGTATTAAGTAGACCAAAAGGTAAAATACAAATAGAAAACATAAGTAGTCACTAAGCATGTAGACATCCAACCTCAAAAGAAATAGAATGGGGGTTTTTTGGTCTTTTTTATAGGGCCATATCTACAGCATATGGAGGTTCCCAGGCTATGGGTTGAATCGTAGCTATAGCAGCCAGCCTACACCTCAGCCACAGCAATGCAGGATCCGAGCTGTGTCTGCAACCTACACAACAGCTCATGGCAATGCCAGATCCTTGGCCCACTGAGCAAGGACAGGGATTTAATCTGTATCCTCATGGATGATAGTTGGGTTCATTAACCACTGAGCCATGACAGAAACTCCAACAATGGAATATTTTATATCAATATGTTGATAACTAAAAAAAGAAGACTTTTCAATTGCTTATGTGTGTTTAACATGGTTTTACACTATTGCATTTCTGTCCAACACATGTTCTATTCATATCACTTATACATGACTTCTGTGCATTTGTATCTATTATTTCATCCTTCTTTTATTACAGAGATGGAAATTGAAGCAGAGATATTAAACCATCTTCCTAATGCTACATCTACAGTAGTTTATACTACATAATGTGTATATATATATTATACACACATGTGTGATGTATATATCATTCACATATAATATTGTATAGAGCAAGGGTGAGTATGAGTAAATATATTTTATAAAAGGCCAGATAATAATGGTTAGGGCATTGCATGCCAGATGGTCTCTAGCATCTACTCAGATCTGCTATTGTCATGAAATCAGTCATAGACAATACTTACAGGCATGGCTTCCTTTTAAAAAATCCTTTACAGAAACAAGCAGCAGATTGGCCACAGTTTCCTGACCTCTGGCACATACCACATAATGAGAGTGTAGTAATAAAAAATATGAATATAGAGAGAATAACTGAAGTAACCTGGAAGCCAATATAAATTGATCCCCACTAGGGGACACTGAGGTCTGAGGAAGTATTAGGAGTTAACAGCATGTTGAAAAAGGGACATACAAAGAATGGTTTGCTGCAGGTGATCTTGCTCTGAAACATTAAAAACCTTCTAATGTTACTGGAGCTCAGGGCAAGAAGCATAGGTAAGGAAAATTACATGCAGAGCAATGTAAACCATGCTGAAGATTTCATAGTTGTACTAAAAACCAAGAAGTCAGTTAAATGTTTTTCACTCTTAGAAATGAGGTTCCTTAGAGGGGCTTTCTGGAAACACAGAGATGGACCATTGTAAGCAGTCAGTGTATTGGCTGTGCTCTCCAGGGATACCCAATAAAAAGGAAGGTTTGTGCAGAGAGGGCAGCTGACCCATCATGCAATTCCAACTGAGGTCACAGCCTGTTTTACAGTAAGCCTAGGGTCTGGGATTGTCCTTCAGAATTGTTGCAAATTCTGGAAAGGAGTGAGTATTTTTAAAATTTGTTTCAATCATAGACCAGGGCTTGCTTCTTGTGAGTAGGTTTATTCCTGGGAGGGACTCCCAAGATTGGTGATTCACTTCACATAGACCCAGAGTGATTTCCTTGAGGGGCTCAGCAGTGTGTGGAAAACAGCAGCTATTTCTAGCTATTTCATCACAGGAAATGGAATCTAGGAGGATCACCAACAACTAGACTAGATGAGTGTTTTGAGATTATTCTGGCTGTGGTGTAGGAAATAGATTACTAGGGAACAAATATGGAGGGGAAAAGAACAGTAAAGAAGGATATACAGGGGTTCAGCTCAACATCAGTTAAAAATTGAATCAGGGTGTTCCTTCTCTGGTGCAGTGGTTTAAGGATCTGGTGTTGTCTCTGAATCAGTGCACATTCAATCCATGGCCTGGTGCAGTGGGTTATGTTGCAGCTGAAGCTCTCTGGATTCAATCCCTGGCTTGGGAGCTTCCACATGCTGAGGGTGTGGTCATAAAATTAAAAGAAAAATAATGGAATTAGGGGTCATGGTGTAACAGAAATAGAGAGTAATTATCAGCCTGAGAGATTATTTTGGAGGTACAATTGATGGGTTTAGGGATAGATTGCCTGTGGAGCATGATAGAGAGGGGTCAAGAACAAGTATTGACTTCTAGCATGCTGAGTGATGGACAGATTGAGACAATTCCAGAGACTTTAAATATTGGAAGAGAGACAGGTTTGATGGAAAAATCATGATAAAATTTGAACTTGCTGAGATTGAATTAACTTTTTAACAAAGGGTAATTAGGAATAAATAGGCTGAAATATATTTAAGTAAATTGCTAAATAAAATTTAGAAGTAATTCGTTTAATATGTAATGACTAAATTTATGTATCTGAATGTCTTATGTGGATCACTGAGAAGTAAACTCAGAAGGTGTCTTTACACATGTACTCCAATGTTCACTGCAGCACTATTTACAATAGCCAAGACATGGAAACAACCTAAATGTCCATAAACAGATGAGTGGATAAAGATATGTGGTACATATACACAATGGAATAATACTGAGGCATTAAAAGAATGAAATACCAGCATTTTTAGCAACATGGATGGACCTAGAAATTTTCATGCTAAGTGAAGTCAGCCATACAATGAGACACCAACATCAAATGCTTTCACTGACATGTGGAATCTGAAAAAAGAACAGACTAAATTTCTTTGCAGAACAGATGCTGACTCACAGACATTGAAAAACATATGGTCTCTGGAGGAGACAGTTTGAGAGGTGGGGGGGATGTGCTTGGGCTTTGGGATGAAAATCCTGTGAAATAAGATTGTTATGATCACTATACAACTACAGATGTGATAAATTCATTTGAGTACTTAAAATAAAATAAAATAAAATAAAATAAAATAAAATAAAATAAAATAAAATAAAATAAAATAATAAAATAAAACTAAAGTAAAATAAAATAAAATAAAATAAAATAAAATAAAAAAGTATGAGTTAGGAAAAAAAAAGAAGGTGTCTTTAGAAACACCAATATTTAACAACAAAGTTAATGATCTAAGACTAAACCAGGAGATGGGTATTTTAATGAACATAAATCTAAGGGAGTATTTAATTAATGAAGAAATAGTCAAAAGTATTGATTCTTACCATTTTAATTCTGAGAAAGATATCAACTAATATAAGACAGATATGTCAGTTGGATTTATCAACAGATTTAGAATACAGTTTAGAATAGAGTAAGTGATTTAAAAAGTATATTCAAAGGAGTGAAAAAAAACCCTAAAACAAAATAAAACAAAAATATCAAAAAACAACCCTCTAAATCTGTTTCAGGAATTTAATTTGAAGAAGAAGAATATTATACACTTCATAACGGTACAGAATAAAATATTTTCATATTTTAAATTAGTTCATTAACCAGAACAAGAAATCAAAACATTACCAGCATTCTTTTACATATACCTGTCTAATTCTCCTAGTACAACTTACTGGAGAGACTTTCTTCCCTCTATTTTGTATTCTTGCCTCTTTTGTCATAGATTAGTTGCCTATAGGTGCTTGGGCTTATTTTTTTTTCACTGATCTATATTTCATGTTTGTGCTAGTACCATACTGTTGTGATTACTGTGGTTTTGCAATATAGTCTGAAGTCAGAGAGCCTTATTCTTCCAGTTCCACTTTTCTTTTTCAATATTGACATAGCTATTTGGGGTCTTTTGTGTTTCCTCATGAATTTTAAAATATTTTATTCTAGTTCTATGAATAACGTTGTTGGTAACTTGATAGGGATTGCATTGAATCTGTAGATTGCCCTGGGTATTATAGCCATAACTGATGCTATTGATTCTTCCAGTCCAAGATTATGGTATATTTTTCCATCAGTTTATGTCATCTTTGATTTCTTTCATCAGTGTCATAATTTTCAGAGTATAATCTTTTTTTTTATTAGGTGGCTTTATTCCAAGGTTTTTTATTCTTTTTGATGTGATGGTCAATAGGATTATGTTCCTAATTTCTCTTTCTGATCTTTCACTGTTAGTGTATAGAAATGCAGCGGATTTCTGTGTATTAGTTTTGTATTCTGAAACTTTACCAAAATCATTGATGAACTCTAACAGTTTTCTGGTAGTATCTTTAGGATTTTCTTGGTGCAGTATCATGTCATCTGCAAACAGTGATAGTTTCACTTCTTCTTTTCCAATTTGGATTTCTTTTATTCCTTTGATTTATTTTTCTTCTCTGATTGCCATGGCTAGGACTCCTAAAATTATGTTGAATAAAAGCAGTGAGAGTGGACATTTTTATTTTGTTTCTCATCTTAGCAGAACTGTGTTCAACTTTTCACTGTTAAGAATGATGTTAGCTGTGGGTTTGTCATAAATGGCTTATATTATGTTGAGATAGGGCCCCTCCATGCCCACTTTCTGGAGAGTTTTTATCAGAAATGGGTATTGAATTTTGTGAAAACCTTTTTCTGCATCTATTGAAATGTCCATAAAAAAGAAGGAAATAATGTCATTTGCACCAACATGGATGGATCTAGATATTGTCATACTAAGTGAAGTGAGTCAGACAGAGAAAGATAATTATATGATATCAATAGTATCTGGAATCTAATAAAAATGATACAAAAGAACTTATTCATAAAACAGAAACAGACTTATGGTTACCAAAGGGGAAATATTGGGGGGGG
>CM052683.1:126664338-126688240 GCA_028533215.1 Babyrousa celebensis
TCATAGAATAAAATTTGACCTTACTCAGCTGTTGGCAATAAGACACTTCTAGATTCAGGGTCATACCTGCCCAGTCACTGATTGTTCTCTGTTTAAAGCAGCCAGTATTTAGTGTACTATAACATGTTTTAGTATTCACTGAAGCCCAGTATCTGCTACACTTGAGATAACAGGTGAGAACCCCTTGCCATGAATCAAATTCTTATATATACCATGACATTATTTTCCTGGCGCACAGGTGTAGATTTCAGCCTTTGCTTCTTGATTTTTTATTAAGATATTCCACTTATGAGACATGTTCTGAAGCACTTTTTTATCTGCTCATAACTTTTCTACCTACTACCTGCACATCATTTTTGTTTGTGAATATAGTCTATAGTAGTAGTACTGTCTAGAATGAAGATAATGCTTATGGATTAATTTTGAATATCAGTACTTCTTAAAGTTCTTCTGGCCAAGAATTGCAAATTCCACACCATTTCCCTTTTCTTATGAACCTATAGCTGGTTTCAGTTATGGGTAAATTCAGTCAGATAATATAATTCTAGTCAATGGAGCTATATATTTATGCAGGCTGGGTACATCAAAATTCCTATGTAGTGATCCACTCTCTCTTGCATATCTGCTGGCTAGACATCAACATATACAAAGATCTTGTACTTTCAGTAAGAAATATGTAGGCTGCCATTTTGTTAAGTTATTGTGATTTCAGTTCTAGGTATTTTTGCCATAAGATTCTTTGCCACAAGTAGTATGTCTGCAAGCAGTTTTGCCACACAACTAATTATGTATAAGATAATACTTCCTTAAAAGATAAAATAATGAAAATAAAATAAAAGAGGGGCATTGATAGGGACATAATAAATATAAGAAATTAATAAAATCTTTTAAATATTTTAAAAATATTTTTAAATATTATCAAAAATGAAAATATTTTTAAATATTATTGAAAATGAAAGTGCAAGACCTATTTGAATACATTTAAAATATGTATAGACTGTGACAACAAGTTGCACATTACTGATTTTGTCAATTTTTACCTAAGCACTTATCTTCAAAGTCTTTCTCTCATAATATTATTCCTTTTTGTCCTTGTCATTTTGTCTCCTCATTCAGTGTTGCACTACTTCTTTTGTGCTAAAATTTTTTCCTTCATTTAAGTTTTTAAATACTAAGATGTATATTGTAATTTAGCTTTGCACTGTGCAATGAAAGTATTGCATACTGTTGTGTTCTTGGTATCTTGTCACATGACCATTAATAGGCACTTCAAAGTTAAATGGGAAACATGGGCCCAATTCTCTGGACAGAGCCTTTGGCTTCTTTCTCCTCCAACGTAATGTGTTTCAAAAGGAGAAATTCACTTTTAGGATAAATCATCATCATCTGTTAGGTGGGTAAAGCCATTGATAAAGTTGTAGACTGGAAGAAATTCTAAAACTGTAATGTATTTAATTTTTTGTGTTAAATCCAGCATCTGTTTGATAGTATAACTTTGGTCCAGTATCAGAGACTGTGTTGTCAACAAATTTTTCCATGTTGAACAAACAGCCAGTTATAGTTTCACTTGGGTATATCTTAGAGAAAGTGATGATATTCTTTTTCTCAAAGTTGATTGTTAAGGATTAAGATCTAATGTTGAACATAAGTTCTTTATTATACAAAAAAATCTAACATATTATCTATTCACATTTCCCTGGAAATAAAAGAAACAGATGAGGGATGCTGCTATTTTTTACCAATATGGGTAACATATTGTTAGTATGTATCTGGATGACATTTAAATTTTCCATGCCCTATCATTATATTTCACCAAATTATATAAGCCAAATGTTATGCCAAACTACCAAAATTCTGTATACATTATGTTTTCTACTATTGAATAGCAAAAAAAATCACCATTTTTAAGAAACTTACACCCTTCAGGAATCACATAACCATTTCTTTTGAGGGACAGAAGGGGCTTAATTCTTCTTTTGCTTCCAGATTCTAATATTAAATGATAGAAGTGGTAAAGAGAGCATTAGAGAGCAAGCTATTGCATCTAAATTATCTAAAGAATTAATGCTTAATGCTCTCAAAGGCTGTTGTGAGTAAAGCTGACTCCTACATTTGCCACAGCTTGCTAAGCTTTTGATTTTGACAGGTGGAAGGGATGACTATGTTCACGGAAGGATTTTCAAACTGTTATGTTATCATTTTCTAGTAACTGTGCAGTCTGCTTTACACTCCCTTATTTCATATTTCTGGTAAGTTTTCTTATCACCTTATCTTCTATCAAGTTGATATACAGAGTTGTTATCATGCACTATTAGAGGAATGCACATCTACTCTTCACTGTATAGATCATTAAGGTTTCTTTAATGTAAAAACAAGAAAGTTATGGTCTCCAGAGGAGACAGTTTGGGGGGTGGGGGGATGTGCTTGGGCTGTGGGATGGAAATCCTGTGAAATCAGATTGTTATGATCATTATACAACTACAGATGTGATAAATTCATTTGAGTAATAAAAAAATGAAAAAAAAAGAAAATTGCATCAATGGAAAAATGAAACCACTGTCAACCAGATGAAATCAAGCTGTCAGTTATTTTTTAAGGAAATATTTCCCTGCAGCTGATTAGTTGTGCAGCAAATTGTTTGCAGTAAAACTGTTTTCACCAAAGATGTTTCCAGTAAAAATACTGGATACTGTGATTTCAAGTTTCTATGTGTTCAGCAATTCATATTGTCTTAAGGAATATATCCACCACCTTTTAGTTTACTTCACTGGAAAATTTTTGCCTGAGATTATCTTTTTATTTGCTGATGCAGAGGGCACTGCCACAAGGTGTACTGCCAGACATTGCTTGTATCAGCTTTGTCTGGGCCATTGGTGGGCCCAGACAAATCAGCAAACAGGCAGATTTTCACATACCTTGCATACTTTGCATATAACTGAATATATAATTTAATATATTTAACATGTAATAACATATTTCCTTTCATAGAGTCTTAATAATCACTGACCAAAAAATCATTTGCATTGAGATTTAAGAGCAGATATATGTATATGAATAATGATTCACTTTGCTGTAAACCTGAGCCTAATACAATATTGCAAATCAATAATACCCCAATAAAATTTAAAAAAAAGAATTAAACAAGGGAGTTACTCTCGTGGCACCACATAAATGAATCTGACTGGTATACGTGAGGATGTGGGTTCAATCCCTGGCCTTGCTCAGTGGGTCAGAGATCTGGTGTTGCTGTAAACTGTGGTGTAGGTCACAGATGCAGCCTGGATCTGGTATTGCAGTGGCTGTGGTATAGGCTGGCAGCTATAGCTCTTATTCGACCCCTAGCCTGGACTTCTTTATGCTACATGGGTAGCCCTAAAAACAAACAAACAAACAAACAGAAAATAATTGAAGAGAGCAGGTGGGTTTTACTTTATGAATACTAATGATTAACATTTTCCTGGTAGTTACTATGTGCTAGGCATTTTTCCTATGATATAAAACTAAAACTGTGAAGAAAATTGAAAAGTGTAAAGAAATCTCCTTTACGATAAGCCAGCTATTATAGTGTATCTCCAGCCAGTCTATTTTTTCATATTTTCTTTGTATCTAAAACCTCATTGTTTCTTTGTGTCATAACCTCATTATGATTCTCTCTCATATATTTCTCATTCACTCACTTTCAGTGTGCATGAATTCACTAGACATTCCAATTCCAATCTAGCAGTGCAAAAGGAATAAATCAACCTATTGATAGTCAACTCCCACAGCTAATGTGGTTGCACCATGCACTTGAAAATAACTGTCATTATTCTGTACCAGTGGAATACCGGCTAGTACTTGAAACACACCTACCATTTGAATTGGAAAATTAAATTCACAAATGTCAATCACCACAACACCTTAGATTTAAGGACTGTTATCATCAGATACTTTGTGTGAGATGATTTTCACATATTGGAAGATTGTCATTACACACTGAGTAATTCTAAGTAACAGAAGAATGTGGTGAATGCATTAAGCAAAAGAGAAATGAAATATTTACCAGAACATTCATACTGATGTGCCTAAGAAATATACCACAACAAAATTTCTATTAGCTACAGCATAGTTTTATGTGTAATAAGGTTTTTAATATACAAAACAGTCAGATAACTGAAAAATATGAATCAGAAAAATAGGGCAAGATTTACCTTCTATTCAATAAAAAACCTAAAGATATATGCTGTGAAGTCCTGGAATCATGGTGTATTATCAGCATTGGCTCCTTTATGAACTTATAAGATTGTATGTTAAAGGATAGGGATAGTTATTTATGCAACTAAAGAAAGCAATTCAGAAATTTTCTTTCATAGCACTATCTTTACTAAATCTCCCTCCCTCCTTTTCTTCCACACTTTTATTCTCCCTTCTTTCCTTTCTTCCTTTATCTACTTTTCACTACCTTTCCTGCACAAGATTTTTTGAATGCCTTAAAGAAAAGGCAAAGTCTAAATACTGACACACATACTCATATAAGTATACACTACTAAAACAAAAGCTCTATCTTATACAAACTGATGAGGAAAAGAAATAAAAACATGCTTGGGTACAGCCTTATTCATGGAAATGATCAAGCACCATAATTTATATATAGCCAAAACCTCATAGATTATAAGTAGCCCAAAGGAGAGGGAAAATATGTATAACTAGAAAAGTCAAAAGTGAAAGTTTGCTTGAATAAATAAAGAAACTAAACACATAAGTGGAATTTAGTTTCAATTTGCTCTCTTACTGCCCAATATGTATTCATTTCATTTCACACATAGGTAATATTAAATTTCAATAATGTTACATGTGATATAATACAATGTCTATACCTGCAATGCAAATTATATCTACCCTTTCCCAAAGAATTATAGCCACAATTTTATAAGGTGCAAAGTATTTTAACAGTTTTTCTGTTTTGATACTAGTTGTGATTTCTGATTGGTGTATCATTCTGAAGTTGAACACAATTTCATCTTACCCAGTGCACCCAAACGTAATGGCAGAGTGAAAGCAAAATGTCTTTAGAAGTAACTTTCTTTAAAAAAAGAATGAAGTTGGGGAAAAATAATTTATAGCATATTCTCTATTGAAGTCTATGGAAAAATAACAAAACAAAGCAAATCATCTTCATGCCCAATAGACTAGTACTGCTTAGGTCAGTGAATTTAGCTGTCTCCAGATTTGTTTAATGGAATTATATCCCTTAAAGTTTACCTATTATGAGAAAGAGAAATTAGGAACTATCTCGGTCTGTATTGGATGCTGTAACAAAATACTTGTATCCTGCAAACAGCAAACACTTATTTCTCACAGTTCTGTGGACTGGGAATTCCAAGAACAAGTTGCTAACATGCTCATATTCTGGTGGAGAGGCTCTTCCTTACCTGCAGCTGGCACCTTCTTCCTGAATCCTCCCATGGTGGTGGAGGATGGGATCAGCATGGAGCCTGATAAGTGCAGGGATTCTATTCTCTGGGCTCCACTCTCATATCAGTACTTCCCAAAGATTCCACTTTCTAATACTTTTGGGCATAAGGATTTCAACACATTAATTTTGAAGGGATGCAAATATCCAGACCACAGCAGGGGGAGATATTTGAGAGTTCTGAGGTTTCTCCAACAAGACACCGCCTTTAGTATCTCACTGAGCTAGATTTCTATTAGGAATTATGTTTTAGTAACCAACACCAGAAACTTGATAATGGACTTTGTAGTTTTCTAATTATCAGACATCATAGATATTTATGTCTTTTCAACCCTTGGGTTACTGGCTTTTATGTAGGTACAGAGATACTATTAACTGGCATATATCTCTAGAAACCATGATACAGCCCAACTGATAGTTAAAATGAAACCAATCTTTAGTTATTGTAGAGATTTTCAGCAGCAAGAGATGCAATTCTATATTCCAATTCTATACTGCAAGTAAATATTTAGGAAAAATCTATAGTAGTGAATTAAAGGATAAACATAACATGGACCATATACATATGTATACACACACACACACACACACACACACACACATATATATATATATAAAATATTCTAGTAGTAATCTTGAAGAAAAAGTAAAAATTATTGGTGACGATAAGTGATCTATTTAATTTAATCCAATACACCTAAAGTTCCAAAATATTATCATCTCAACATATAACCAATACAAATGATACTGTACTTTGTTTATGTAGTTATTTTTTAATGGCCACACCCATGTCATATGGAGGTTCCCAGGCTAGAGGCTGAATTGGAGCTGTAGATGCTGGCCTATACTACAGCAACAGCCATGCCAGATCTGAGACACATCTGTGACCTACACCACAAGCCCATGGCAATGCCGAATCCATAACCCACTGAGAGGGGCCAGGGATCAAACCTGCACTTTCATGGATGCTAGTCAGATTCATTTCCACTGAGCTACAGTGGGAACTCCTGTTAATGTAAAGTTTTTGAACTGCAGTGTGTATTGTGTTTTCTACACTTACAGTGTATTTTAAGTGCTCAAGAGTCCTAGCATTCTGCTACTGGACAGTGCAGAGAGATCAAATGTTTCCATTTCTTTAGATCCTATTTTTATCCCTCACTCACATTCATGATTCTCAATTTTACTGTCACTATGTTTATCTCAGAGTAGAACAGTTATATGTCCCATTATTATTTGCACCCATTCCAGATTTATGGCTAGAAACAACAACAAAAAAGGGATGATATTGAATGCTTTGATCTTTCATAAAGACCATTTTATATGACTGCAAGAAGCATTCTACCAAATTCAATATTTTTAACATATTTCTCCAGTGTTCTAAACTTCAAGTTTCAGTCAATCCTGTATCCCAAATCAAATCAGTAATAATACATTTTAAGTCCATCACTTATCACATTCTGTGCCCATGTACCTATTTTCTATACTATGTATGCCATTTTCTGTTCAGAGTGAACAATGCAGCCATGACTCTGGTCAGAAAATGATGTGCACTGGAACTAATAACCACAGTGCCCAGTGACAGCACAGGCTGAGCCAAGACCAGAGTCCAAAACATTAAATAATTACCAAGGCTCTGATTTTTCTCTTTCCCTCTTGGTTCAGATTGTCTCTGTCAGTATTCTTTGTAGAAATGCTCTGTATCAGGACAAATAAAATTGTGAGACTTGTGCTCCACAGCTTCCCTGACCCTAAGAAAAGGAATCTGTTTTCTCAGTATCCACGTATCAGTCAGATCCTATCCCTATTTAGCAGCTTTTGCACCAAGTCATCAAGCAGAGGGGGTACCCGGCCAGCCAGGAAGCAATGAATGTGGCATATCCAAAGTGGTCCTATAGGTGTAGGAAACAAAAAGACATGAAACCCAAAAACTGTGATAGTCTGCTAAAAAAGAGGCTTTCATCTGAGGACATAAGGTTTAACATTATCTATTTGGCTTAAGCAGTCAAGACAAAATATCTCAGGATAATTCTTTTATAACAACTCAGTGCAATCCTAATTAGCTATTGTTTTTCATAGCTGCAATACACATATGGTAGGAGTATAGTTTTAATATTTAATATGTATTCTTTATAAGTGTTTCATTAATTTTTTTTTCTATCCTTGCCCAAAGCCTTGGCCAGTCATATGAATACATTCCAAATACTACCTCACCAATGATTATCAAAGTAGAAGTAGAGATCAAAAACATACATTTTTGTTTGTTTCTAAATTCAAAGCTGTGGTCCAAGTATAAAATGGGAAATATTTTAAAACAGATTCAGGTCATTTTTCTCTGCCTTGAGGCTAGATAACTATTCCACAGACTTAAAAATGACCTCAAAGGAAGTCCTGGGATGCATGGTGTAATAATCATGAAGGAACTCACACCTCCCCATTAGCAAGTACTGATTTAAATCAGGGAGCCTTATAGGATCCAGTGTCTGGAAACCACCAGCCTCCGCCCTAGAGCTCAATGTATCTTATGTTTGCCAAACATCTCACATTTCTAGATCTACCTGCCTCATAAATGACTTCTCCCAACAAAAGTTTGTACTTCATTCCTTAGTGAAGCCTGTCCTTGCCTTGAGATATGTCTCAGCCACTATTTCAGGTTTCCTGTGTTGACTAAATATTTTTCAGTATCTCAGGAAACATTTATAAGATGCCCGGAACAGAGGGTGAAATCTGGTACCCCCAGGGATTTAGTTGTAATGGAATATCAGGAAAAGAAGAGGCCTCCCTGTAAGCAAGAGTGACTTCTTCACTATTTCCCATCCAACCCAGAGAGTGGTGAATAAAAGCCTCCCTCATGCATCTATGTGATACAGGACAAGGATAGATTTGGAGGTAAAATGGCATGGATGTCCCGCAGGACATCTTTCAGTCAGATCTAAAGCCAATCTCTTTTTTTAGCAGGGCTGCTGATGTAATCATCAGACTTAAGAGCTGATGTTACTACAACAAGAGACTGGGATTAAATTTCTTTGTTAAAAATATTCATATCATCCTGAAAATTTCAATAACCATGATGACTACATATCAAAAGTCACAAAACTCAATACCAAAAACACACAGACAATTCAATTAAAAAGTAATTACTCAGTTGTTTAGTATCAATACTAAGATCTTTCTGCAAAAGTTAGCCTATATCATTAATCTCCAGGTGGGAAGGTCTGGTGAAAGAAATAAAAAGAATCAGATTTGGGAACCCATTTATATTACTCTTATATGACTGACACACTGATAGAGCCAGATTCCTGAACGACTGATATCCCAGCCCCATCACTATATTCCAAACTGTAATCATTTCAGGGAGTTAAAATTCAAAGAGCTATCTCATAAACTGATAGCTTTAGCAATTGATGGGAAAATCGAGGTCCCTTTGAGCCAAATGCATAGAAATAAAATGGCAAAATAATGTTACCATTATATCAAAAAATGAACCTACTGTTTCCTATTGTTTCCTTCTTTCTGTTTTTTTGGGGTGGGTAGGGAGGAGAGAAGGGGTAATAAACTCAAAGTATCAACATAGTGACAGATGTTACAAATATGCCCCAGATTTAGATTAGATGGTTTATAGCCTACAGCTGCCACACACTAAATTAAAACATGGAATTAAATGCAGTGCAATCAATAAAGTAAGACTTTAAGTCATACTTGGACACCTCCTTGAAATTTCCAAATCCTGCCCTCTGATACACTTTTTTTCCTTCTTTTAAAGAGATGGCTTCTTGAAAGAAATTCAACAATTGGTTTCATCTTCATTATACCAAAGACAACATGGCATATCAAATTTGTTATCCAAATGGATGCTAGTCTTAAATCTCTCTTCAGTTATTATATACGCTCAGCAGGCAGTTATAGCAAATTCTACCCTAACTTCCTTATTGATGCTGCCATTACTCTGTTTATTGAGGCTTCAGAGCCTTAAACATGATTTTTGTTAACTTAAACACAGTGGCAGCTGGAAGAGAAAAACTCATTCAACTTTAATTTTAGATCTTTCCATCAAAACACCTACATTTACAAGTACAGCCGAGGCATATAATTTCTTCCTTAAAATTTCTATTTTCAGGCTAACAACCATAAGATTCTTTGTGTTCATTACTTGTTTTTCCTTCAAGGGCCTTCACCATAATGGAGTGCTGATGTTCTCTGGAGGGTCTGTTTAGCAAAAGTAGGCCTCAGATGTTGGGTCATGGGTATCAACACATGTGGCAGTCTAGACCTAGTTTGTCCATGAAGGAGATGCACTAGCAGAGTGGGGGAGGAGGAGACAGGCAGTAAGCAAGGAAATGAAAAGATAATAGAGATTTTCAGAGGCTTAAGTGCTATGAGGGAAATAAAAGATGGCACCCAGAAATCCCACTCTTGGACACACCAGAGAGACGTCTGCATATGGAGCCAGGAGAACAGACAAGAATATTCCTTGATGATCACAAAACAGGATCTTCATAAACAGGAGGCTGGGTAAAACATCTGTTCCTATGTATATGTAGTAGAATATTAGCTACTGGTACAGCTGCATGCAAAACTACATGAGTCTTAGAGACATGAGGCTAATCGGAAAAGGCTGGTCCAAAAGGAAATGCATGCCCATCTCTCAAAGGATGATCGTGATGCCTACTTGAGGACAGATCAAGTAACAATTTGATTTTTGATTTTGAGTGTCCAATCTCATGGGTTGGATTTTGGCATATGCGGTTTGAGTTTTTGCAGGGGAATTATTGTAATGCTAAGACATGAAATCATTCAACCATCTTAAATCAAACACAAAAGTGATAAAAGAAACATAGGGCCTTGGGGAAAAGAGCACCTGTTTTTAAAGTCCAAAACTAAGCAGAGCTGAACTATTGGTTTAGTTTACAACTATTGGTTAAGAAAACAAGCATATGTGGTATAAGAAGGGAATAATAAATAGAAAATTCATGTGAGATGATGTCTGGGATGGAGTGGTGTGGTGGGGGTGTGGAATAGAGGATATCTAAGGTTTTGTTCTCAGGCTGTATGCTAGGTTCCCATGTATCCACTTTATTACTACACCGTGTATAACTTAGGTATATGTTATATACATAGTGCAAGGGATACAATGGAGCCTATAGGGCAGCTAGGACTGAACCATGGTGGAAGGACAAATAAAAATTTAGCATAAGAAATTGAATTCTCATTGTCAAAAATAAGGGAAGGGATCTCTTCTTTGATCATTTACTTTGGAAAATTTGTAATCATGGCTTCTTTCTTGCCTCTTTGAAAAAGATGTAAAGGCTTTTAAAGCTAACAAAGGCTTCTGCCAGCTTCATGACCCAGGAATATCTTTCTGAAGGACCTAAAAATCATCTCTTTGGAATGCAAACATCTCCCACTTTCTGGGTAGGAGACTCACTACCTGGGCTGAGACTGGCTCCTGGCTGCAAAACTATTTCCTGTCAGGTAGACAAAAGCATAGTTTTCCCTGTGTGTTAAAACCAACTAACTAACATGGAGTCACCCCATTGCCAAGGGGACCTTAGGATGAACTGTGTTATAAATGGTGCCATCAAATTGTCTTACCTTAGGACTAGTTACTGTATGATCTGGACACATGTTTGCAATAGGTTATGTCTACTTGGATCCATAAAAGGGTGAGATTTGTCTCTGCAATCTCTCAGCAGACTGAATGTAAAGCTCATCACAGTCCAGTTTCATGCTTACTCAATAATAAAATGATTTTCTATCTCTGTTCCCTTTATGTAGAGTTTTTTTCCAGGTCATAAGATGATTCATTTGAGTTAATTCTATTTCCAAGTAGAAGTTGGAGAGGGGCTGCTGAAATCAGGTCTTAGGTAAGATTCCAATGGAGCAGAGTCCAGAAGGAGGATCTGTGTGCAAGAGGATTCCTAAGGAAATGTTCCTGGGAAGCTGATGAAGTGGTGGATAAGAAAATGGGATAGGGGATGGGGTGGATGAAGCCAAGGTCCTAGCTTCCACAGGGCAACTCTGGAGGGTAGGCTATACCCCAGGAGAGTCTCTGTCTTTCATGACCACATACTGAACATTTACAGGTGGTGCAGGCAGCAGATTAGGAAAAGCTGCAGGAGTCACACCTGAGGCAAATCTCTCAAAGCCAAGGAAGGGCAAGGTTTAGAGAAAGGTTGTGAGCTGAGATCAGAGACATGGGCTGGCCCCAGAGGCTGGGGTATTGTTGCCCTCATGAGGGAGCTTGGGTTTTATCCTAAATTTGATGGAAAGCCACTGAAGACCTTGAAAGTATTCCTTGATTAATCTTTTACCTACAGATTTTCATTTATGAACTATCAATTCAGAACAACAAAATGACAAGGAAATGTGGGCATTCCTGTGCCTCAGTAAATTTACAAACATCATGTCAAACTTAGGAGTTACTCACCAAAGACATGCTATGAATGTGAAATTTAAGAAGACCAAGGAGCCACAGAAGATTGTCACAAGAAGCTTAGAGCTGGTAGGCATCTTTCC
Organism: Babyrousa celebensis; assembly: GCA_028533215.1. Classification (NCBI taxonomy): domain Eukaryota; kingdom Metazoa; phylum Chordata; class Mammalia; order Artiodactyla; family Suidae; genus Babyrousa; species Babyrousa celebensis. The sequence continues at coordinate 126,676,304 of CM052683.1, forward strand.
AGCACAGAGCTAAGAGGGGAGGGGCAGATAGTATTTACAGTACTACTCGTCCTCAACTGTGTAGGAGACACCTGAGAGGGGGGATGCCTATGACATCCTCACCCCTTTGCAGCCTCTGGTGAAACAGGGAGAGGATGAAATAAACCCTCTGTAGGGAGCCCTGGGGATCAGAGCCTCTTCTATGGGTCTGACCTTGTGTTCCAGAAGCAGTTGAGATCAAAGACTCCAGCATGGGAAATCTCTTCCCCAGGGTCAGCGGGCTCCTCCCTGCTGACCCAGCATCACATGGCAGAGAAACCCCAACCACGTGGCTGGTCAGCTCCCTTTTCCTCCATGCCTCTGGGGCAAACCCCATGTTATAGAGTATTCATCTCTTTTTTTCTGCTTTTTAAAGCCACACCCATGGTGTATGGCAGTTCCCAGGCTAGGGATTGGGTTGAATCCCAACTGTAGCTGCTGGCCTGTGCCACAGCAATGCTAGATCCAAGCAGCATCTGTGAACTCCACCACATGTCCCTGAAACACCAGATCCTTAAGCCACTGAGTGAGGCCAGGGCAGTGACATGGCAGTGACAATGCTGGATCCTTAACCCACTGGTGCCACCAGGGAACTCCAAGAAATGCTATTTAAATTCACTGAAGGTACACCAGGTATGAGGCCATTTTCTTAACTCACTCTGTAGCCCTGTGTAGCTTTCTTTTAGAGCAAATAGGGAACTGAAACATAAAATATGTCCAAAAATTAAGCATTTCACCTTGTGTCCATAAATAAAAGACTTGAGCACTTGGGTTTCATACAAGTATCTGAATAACTGTCTGATGACACAGGAATGTAATAAATAGAAGAGAGAAGGGACTCAGCGCCATCAGGTGTGCTCCCCTCCCCTGATGACTCCAGAGTTAGGATACAGGGGACCCTAGCTGCTCAGAGGCTGTCTCCAGTGAGGAACATCTTAGGTAAGGATATATCTAGCTGGCCTTCCTTAAGGACGGGTCTGATGGCAAATCCCACAGTGCTTAGGGGGACTGTGGTTAACCAAAAGTTACAGAAATCCTCACCAAGATATAAAGGTTAGATTTAAATCATGGGAAGCTCCCAGACTTCCCCCTACACATGAAACAGTAGGGACCTGGGTGATGCCCCCAGTGTGAAACATCTTGGAAGACTGGATTAAAACAAAATTGTCCATAAAATCATTTGACAAAATTCAACCACCATTCATAATTCAAAGAGAAAATGATCACCAATCAAGGAATAAGAAGATTTCATTTATTGACAAAAAAATTCTACCAAAAACAGACCACAAACAACCTCATGAGTGATGAAACATCAAAAACCCCTCCCCTGAAAGTCAAAAATAAGACAAGGATGGGTTCTCATCAACACTGCTTCATTCACCACAGTGCTAGGAATTCTAGAATGTACAGTCAGACAATCAACAGAAATAAACTATGTACACGCTGTATTACTCAGCTATTCCTAAGCACATCTAGAAGTTGTTCTCACTCTGTGCACAAGGAGACATCAACAAGACTGTGCCCTGCAGAACTGTTTTGTAAGAGGAGGTTTGTCAAAAGACGACACTCTCTAAATGTCCACAAACAGGAAGGTATGTAGCCCTTGCAGTACATTTCTACAAGGAAGTGGAGCACTGCAGATGCCCACCTTAACATGCAGCTGTGTACACAAAAGAGATTGATTCAGCCTCACTCTGCATATCTGGGGATATGAGATAGTCCTGAGAGGCACGAAAGATGAAGTCCAGGTAGTAGAGAAGACTTTATGCAGATAATCCAGAGAAAATATCCTATAGTCCAAAGTGGACCAACTCACCTGTTAAGAGTTCAGTGTCACTACATAATAACTAATGCACTTCCAAAGGAATAAAGATGGCCCAGACCTAGAAATTCCACAGGTTTCCAGAGTTTTTGATTTAAATATATATTCATAAACATAGAAATTATATATCTTTATATATAGATTACATAAACATTTACATATTATATATGTGTGTGTGTATGTGTGTATATATAAATATATAAAAAATATATATTATATATATATAATATATATATAAATATATATATATATATATATATATATAATATATATTTTATGGCTGCATCTGTGGCTTATGGAAGTTTCCAGGCTAGGGGTGGAATCAGAGCTACAGCTGCCAGCTATAGCCACAGCCACAGCCACACCAGATATGAACCACATCTGCATACTAAACTATAGCTTACAGCAATGCTGGATCCTTAACCAACTGAGCAAGGCCAGGGATCAAACCCTCATCCTCAAGGATCCTAGTCAGGTTCATTACTGCTGAGCCACAATAGGAACTCCTACAATATTGATATATAATACTTATACATATAAATATTACATTTTACATATATTTATATTATAAATACATCTATATATGTATAAATGCATATATACACAACATACATTTATGAGCTATGCATTTACATGTCATAAAATTATATAGATTTATATATTATATAGACATATATGCTATACATTTATATATAGTAGATAATATTATAAATATCTATATAATGTATACATAAATTATAATTTATAAAAATGCATGTATATATTATATAAATATATTTTAATATAAAATTACATATATTTATATATTAAATTTTATTTCAATACTATAATATGTGATATATTATATACTATATAATATACAATACATAATATTTGTATATATTATATGTGTAAATCCAAATCACCAAAATCATCCTACAGACTGCACCAAGAAATTTCACCAAATAGGAGCGCCTAGTTGCAAACTGTTTATCCAGTTGGAAATAAGAATGTTGAACAAGACAATCTCTAACAGCCTCCCTGTATCCTCTTCTATAAGAATATAAATAAACCTGTGAAGGGACTGGATTTTGTGCTATTGTACTTCTGACACCCTCGGATGGAACATCGGTGATTATGTATTTCAAGAGAAGATTCAGGATCACAGAGCACTGTGTAGAAAAATTCATCACAACCTAATTTGTGATAATTGGCTTAATCATGAATTTGCATGTACTTATACCAAAAGTTTCTGCTATGCAATACCACTAAAGTAAATTTCAAAAGGCAACAATCTAAATGTCCTCTTGATAGACATTTAGATTGTCGCTTTTTGAAAAACTTCCCCTACCACACAAATAACAAAGCACAAATGGTTAGTCTACTTAGTTGGCACACATCAAAAATCAACACAACCAGTGTTTGGGATGGTGGTAAATAAATAGATGCTTATGTGTGGCTTTAAATTGAATAAAACTATAAAATATGAAAGTTAAAAACATGATCTAATCTAGTGGTTACAAATTACATTCTACAGTATGGCCTCAAGGTTCTATGAACCTTGAATGGTTCTTATTTCTTTTTCTAGTAAATATTAAACTTATCAAAACCCTTATTAAAAGAAACATATACATTCAAATGTGTACCATGCTCAGGCAGTCATTTTTTTTTTTTACATCCAGCTTTTGAACAAACCTCACTTAAAAGTAAACACTGCCTACTCATCCCCAAGTTTGAACATGTGTGCATTTCTGGACATGCATTTTGAGCCATCATGTCATCAAGCTCCTTTTCCCAGTCAGCAAGTCCACCTGTCAAGGTCTCTATACATACAGATGAAGTATCAGGATGCTTGAGAAAATACTGCAAACTCTTAGTGCTTTTTGCTCCTGTTATTGATTTAAAAATAAGTAGGAATAGAAATATTTTAAAACAAAACACCTAGTGATAATTGAGACAGAGAAAGTCATTAGGCATATACCACACAATTCACATTTAAAGTGGGCAGCTCTGAGTTCCTGGCATGGCTCAGTGGTTAGTGAATCTGACTAGGAACCATGAGATTGCAGGTTTGGTCCCTGGCCTTGCTCAGTGGGTTAAGGATCCAGCATTGCTGTGAGCTGTGGTGTAGGTCACACACATGGCAGGGATCCTGCATTGATGTGGCTGTGGTGTAGGCTGGCAGCTACAGCTCCAATTATACCCCTAGCCTGGGAACCTTCATATGCTCTGGGTGCAGCCCTAGAAAAGACAAAAAAGAAAAAAGATAAAGTGGATAGCTGACTAGTTTTTAATATAGTCATAGAGTGGTACAACCACCACCACACTCCACTTCAGAATATTGTCACTCCCCAAAAATAAATAGTCTACCCCTTAGCTGCTGCTCCCTCAAGTTTCCTGATACCCTCAGCCACTGGAGCCACTAATCTACCTTCTTTCTATGTAGACATGCCTATTCTTAACATTGTATATAAATGGAATCATATACCATGGGGTCTTTTCTGTCCGGTGTGTTTTCTTTCACTCAGTGCTGTATTTTCAAGGTTCATCCTCATGATAGTGTATGTCAGGACTTCATTTCCTTTGACAACTGAATAATATACCATTGTGTGGATAGACCACCTTTTATGGAGTATTGATGGATATTTGAGTGGATTTTACTTTTTGGATATCATAAATAAGGCTGCTCTGAATATTTGTGTACAAGGTTGTGTGTGGACATATGTTTTCCTTCCTCTTGGGTATTTAACTGGGAGTGGAATTGCTGGGTCACATGTAGAATATACATTTTAACCTTTTAAGGAACTGCCAAGGCTGTTTCCAAAGCAGCTTCATCCCCTTACATTGTCACCAGCATGTACAAGTGTTCCAATTTCTTCCCATCCTCGCTAACACACCTGTCTTTTTTATTATAGTCATACCAGTGTGGGTGAAATAGCATGCTGCTGTGGTTTTTATTTGCATTCCCTAAATAATGATGGCTACAGAGTATCTTTTCATGTGCTTATTGGCTATTTCACATTCACCTTTTTTTTCCATTTAGGGCTGCACCTTCAGCATAAAGTTCCCAGGCCTAGGGGTTGAATTGGAGCTGCAGTGCCTGCTGACATCACAGCCACAGCAATGTCATATCCCAGCTGCATCTGTGACCTATGCCACACAGTTCACAGCAGTGGCTGATCCTCAACCCACTGAGTGAGGCCAGGGATCAAACCCACATCCTCATGGACATTGTGTCAAGTTCTAACCTGCTGAGCCACAATGGGAACTCCACACATTCAATTTTTATACACCTTTAACATAAGACAACCTTCAAAACAGAGGACCTCCAGATTACAAATTTTAACATACCAAATACTGCCAGAGTGCTGATGTGTTCTCATTAATTGATTTTATAATGAGTAAAATGTATGAATATTAACTTAGAAAATACAAATTTATTTTTATGTTTCACAAATAACTTGTTTAACTTTAAAAAAACTATGGAAAAAATGGAGTTCCCATCATGGCACAGCAGAAATGAATCTGACTACGAACCATGAGGTTGCAGGTTTGATCCCTGGCCTCATTCAGTGGGTTATAGATCCAGAATTGTCATTAGCTGTGGTGTAGATTGCAGACATAACTTGGATCTGGTGTTGCTGTGGCTCTGGTACAGGCTAGTGGCTACAGCTCCCATTAGACCCCTACCATAGGAACCTCCACATGCCACAGGTGTGCCCCCAAAAAGACAAAAAAAAAAATAAAAATTAAAAAACAATAAAAGACAAAAAAAAACCCAAACTATGAAACCGCTAACCTAATCAAAACTCATTTGTTTATTTACACAGATTGGAAAGCCAAATGATCTAAATGACAAATATAGATTGGGGTGAAGAAATAAAGTAATAACAGTAATAATAATAATTGTGTCCTGGAGTTCATGTCATGGCTCAGTGGTTAATGAACACTACTAGCATACATGAGGACATGGGTTCAAACCCGGCCTTTCTCAGTGGGTCAAAGACCCAGCATTGCCATGAGCTGTGGTGTAGGTTACAGATGTGGCTTGGATCCTGCATTGCTGCTGGCATTCAGAGCTCAAATTGGACCCCTGGCCTGGGAACCTCCATATGCCACAGGTGCAGCCCTGAAAAAGACAAAAAGACCACAAAAAATGTGCCCTATCTCCCAGACTACCTGTTCTTTCTAGCAGAATTAGATGAACAAGAACAACAACAAAATTAATTAAAAAAAAAAACCTTAGGAATACATTTTATAATATGCTCAACACAAAATTGGTAAGACTAGAAAGAAAGCAAATAAATGCTTTTCAAAAAAGCCAGGATAGTACCTGTATCAGAAAGTCATAGAACACAGGCATTTCTGTGGTGTTAACAATACCCTATTTCAGGTAGTGATTATTCATTTATTATTTATTATCACTTAAATAACTATTTATAGATATTCTATGGGTTTTAAATTCAATTTTTAAAAGTTTAAAAAATAGGGGGTTCTCTGATGACCTAGTGGGTTGAAGCTCATGCATTCTCACCACTGTGGCTCTGGTTGCTGCTGTGCAACATAGGTTCAAATCCCTGGCCAAGGAATTCCCACGTATTGCCTTTGTGGCAGAAAATGAAAAAAAAACAAACAAATAAAAGTTTAAAAATAAATTTTTGCACCCACAAATTTAATGGTAATTAAGAGATTTCTGCTTTAGAAAAGAAATTGCTTAAATCTATTGAAAGCTGACAATTAAAAAGAGGAAATTATTTTCCTTTGATCTTTCATACTTATTTGAATGGAGACTACATTGTACATCTTAATTTGTTCTGTGGGGGTTAACAGAGCATTGCTTTCAAAAATAAACCAGTAATCTCTTTATGTTGGTAAATATCATGTGGTACCTTGAATTTTCACTTGACTGAAAATTACATGAAGTGCAAGGTCACATATTCCTTGACATCCTCCTTAACTCTAAACTCAGTACAACCCAAGGGTCACACACTCGTTCTTTTTCTCACTGCGAAATTATTAGCAGCAGGAAGGACATTTCACATTAGCCACTAAAAGTCTGAATATTTATACTGCTTAATATCTCATAGCCTGCTCTGTAATAAATTACTATAGAGCTGAGAACTAAGCCAAGGTCAACCCAGCAGAAAAAACACATGCAACAAGGTGCAAAAGACAAGGGCAGGCAGTAGCAATGCTCCTCACTCACAGACTGGCAAATAATTGTTCTTTAAAGAAAGTGAAATTAGTGGTTACAACAAGAATGTGAACACTTGGTTACTTGGTTGAAGTTACTTGGTTAAGAGCACTGGCTATAGGAATCTAAAATGTTCTAGAGATTTAGAACATTTTATTCTGTATCCCTTTTTAACCAACTATCTGACTTTTAATGCACTGAGAACCACAGCTTTTCTTTCATATCACAGTCTATTTCAACAGGCAAACTCTCTGTGTCCCCCCCACCCTCTATTTCTCCCTCCCACACACAGTCTGCTCTAGAAAGATCCAGTGCATTGAGTACACATGCTAAATAGCTGTCACTTTACAAGATGCTGAGCCTGCCTAGGACCTGCCAGAGGAAGCAGGGTGAGCACGTCACAAACTTCTTCAGATGCTGACAATGTATATGGTAGGAAAATCAAGAGGAGGGAAAGAGGGAACGATTTGACATGGCCCTTTATCTTCCTACCAGCATGCACCTTGTCACATAGCCCAGGTGACTGCAGGAAACAGGTGACAGCAGGAACAATCCAAGTTATTGAGCACCTGACACAACTCTGCTATGCACTTGTTATTTTTCCAAGAACTTCTGTGTCATAGTGAAATCACACTCCACATCACCTTCTTACATGGCAACTGCATTCCATGTATACAGCAGAGTATTGTTCTTATTTATTATAGCATCCAAAAGCATTAATTAAATTCAATGGGCAAAGCTGATGGTTTTGGTCAGGTAGAGGGATGGTTTGTTGTGGACACTCAAGGCACCTTACTATTTGTTTGCAGCTCACCTTCCTAAGAACCAGGAGGATCCCAGTGGCAGGACATGAGTGGAGCTGCTTCTGCCCATCCTCCAGCCATGGTGCCCCCAACCCAGGCACCTAAGTACCCGATGTCCCCATCCATGGGGGATCACTAACAAGCTAAGATATCTACAGGTACCACCTTGAGGATGGAGCCTGGGTTCTCTCACTGCCTGGGGTTGTCAACTCAAAAAGATTGCATCCTGCTTAGGAAGAATCCTCTAGAGATACCCACACAGGTGTAGTGAATGAAGGCAAAGGCTTGACAAAATACAAATCCATCACAAGTAAAGACACTCAGTAAACCATACATCAAAGCTTGATATAAAACACAGCAAGAAAATGAACCTGAGAGCACCCAAAACATGACTTTGGAAATCTGTCAGCCAGAAGAGCAATGAGAAACCTCTGTTGCCCATGAAATTCTATTAGGAAGTTTTTTTTTTTACTTGTTTCATGGTATTCTATCATGGAGATAATTGAGAAGTGATGCTATGCCATCCCTGGTTGCTGTTGTTAAGATTTTTTTGAATATACCTGAAAATAAACTCAAAGTAACTGAATAACCTTACATAAAATATCAAAAGCATGAGGCATCCACCACCAAAAGTTTGCACAGGAAACATGTTGCCAACATCTTTCCCAGTAACTAAAAGTGATCTAAGTTTTATGTTTTCCAGACTCTGCCTCCATTTTCCAAGTTCCTGGCATAGTTCCACTTCATTATCTCCAGTTTTCCTGCTCCAGTGAGACACAGTAGAGTGCAGTGAGGAGGGAAAAGTGTCTGAAGCCAAACCACCTGGGTCTGAATCTCAGGCCTGCCGCTTTTCAGCTCTCTGGCTCATCTGCAGAAGAGGGATAGTAATGAAACCATCACAAACTGTTCTAAGGTTTGAAGAAGTTAATGAATGTAGAGTACTTACCACAGTCCCTGGCACTTTCTACAGCTGTTTCTTAGCATATCGTTTTATAGAATAGAAATGTTGAGAGTTTCTTTGACCACTTGCTTTAGAGCAAGTAGTAAGTTTGGCCATACTCGTTCTTTTATAGATGATCAAGAGAACTTCAGGCAAACCAAGTAAGAAATAATTGAACATCCAGAAACCCTACTCCTTGGCATATATCTCAAGAAAACCATAATTCAAAAAAGATACATTCACCCCAATGCTCATTGCAGCACTATTCACAACAGGCAAGACAGGGAAGCAACCTAAACATCCACTTACAGAGGAATGGATAAAGAAGTTGTGGTAAATATATACAATAGACTACTACTCAGCCATAAATAGAATGAAATAATGCCATTTGCAGCAACATGGATGGACCTAGTGATCAACACACTAAGTGAAGTAAGTCACATAATTCTTGTGAAATGAATATAATGCTGTTTAAAAGTATTAAGTGCATTGTACATGTTTTTAAAATGTACTCATTTCTAGAAGATTATAGAATACCCTTTAATTGATGTGCAGAATTAATCTATGTTCATTTCTAAAAAAATTCCTTATAATTAAACTACTATCCACACATGCAGCAGTTGTAGACTACTTTGTCCTTTCTTTCTTGACATCTTGTTGTTTATATCAGTAATATATGTGATGAACTTGATCAGAAAGGGAACTCCTAAACATAGCATTACAGACATGCAAAAATGTGGTCTGCTTATGATGCACTTCCATGACACAACACAAGAAACAACAAAAAATGTTGAGGACTGCATGTATTTGAGATAATTTTTGTTTTTATGCCCCATTGGAAAAACTTTTAGCCCTATTTTTAAGAAACTATATATTTAAATACAGAAGGGTGCACTTGATGGAAATAGCTCCACCTTAATTCCACACCTGAAATCTCCATCTTTCCTCAAGTGTTCTAATTCCAGGGCAAAAGAGCATTCTCCCATTCCTCAAAGTCTGAGAAACACCTAAACTGAAAGACTCAAATTATCAGAGTGAACAGCCTAAGATAATGTACCCCTGGCCAATCCAGGCTATCAATCTGCTTTTAAAATTATGTTTATCTCATTTCTCATTCAATCTTTCTCTCAATCAAAACATATGATGGAGCATGATAATGTGAGAAAAAAGAATGTATATATGTATGTGTAACTGGGTCACCATGCTGTACAGTAGAAAATAGACAGAACACTGTAAACCAGCTATAATGTAAAAAAATAAAAATCATAAAAACATATTCTGTCCACCTCTCTCCAATTAGTGGGTTTTGAAAATTCAACAGGCAGAAGTATCATTCAAGGTATTTATTTAAAATGCATATTCTACACACATACACAGCCCAGTGTAATTCAGCTGGTCTTGTTTCAATCCCCAGGAATATATGTTTAACAACTACTCTAGGGAGTTTCCATCATGGCTGAGTGGATATGACTCTGACTAGAAACCATGAGGTTTTGGGTTCAATCCCTGGCTTTACTCATTAGGTTAAGGATCTGGCATTGCCATGAGCTGTGATGTAGGTCAAAGATGTGGCTCAGATCCCACATTGCTGTGGCTCTGGTGTAGGCTAGTGGCTCTAGCTCTGATTAGACCCCTAGCCTGGGAACATCCATATGCCACAGGAGCGGCCATAGAAAAGGCAAAACACACACACACACACACACACACACACACACACACACACACACACATAAATAAATAAATAAATAAATAAATAAATAAATAAATAACTACTCCAGGTGATTCTGATCTAGTGACCATGGGCCATGATGGCAGAAACATCACCCTAAATCCGTGTGATGGAAATCTTTCCTATGAATATCAAAAGACCTAAGGAGAGCTGGCAGCTGGCAAGCAAGCAAAAAGGACTCCTTCAAAAATCCTGGCCACTATAACTAGTTGGTAAGAGGAATCCTAAATTGTTGGATGTGATCTGAGAGAACCACACCTCTTAAAATATTAGGATAACCAGTGCAACCATTGTTTCTATGCAGACAATCCTTTCAGCAAGTGAAACTCTGAGGCTGACCCAGGAGATTTCTATTATGTTCTATATCATATTCATCAAGAACTTCTGTTTATTAATATGTTGACTATTTTACCATTATTAAAATACACTGAAAACTGCTAAACCTCAGATTTATTTTCACCCCAAAAGGAACAATAAGAAGAAATGCATTCAACAACAAGTGCTTAATTAGAGTACTATGACCAAGACTGCTTTAGGCTCTTGGAGTCTATTAGTGAATAAAACACACCATAAAAATCTCTGCCTTTCCAGAGATCAAAGGCATCATTCACTTTAGTGAGCTGATAACCACATTTTACAGTGTGTGCTGAGAAATAATGGGTCACTACTGATGAAAAGCTCAACATACAAAGGCAAACCTTGATATTTGAATAATTTATTCTAGTGTAAACAGTACAGCAAATGCCATCACATCCATGAGAATAATATGCTATAGGGACACAAGGAATAAAAAAACAAACTGCCTTGGAGGAGGCAGGCAGGAAGGCAGGCTGGTCTCCACTTGTTTGCAGGACTGCTGCAGCCCCAGCCAGGCTAGCACATTCTCAGGAAGTGTGCAGGGTCTCTACAGGAATCTGGAGGCAGGAGAACAGAGGCACATCCAAGAACTCTTGGGTAGGCTGATATGGCCACTGCAGATGGGGGAAAGGAAGGTGGAACTTAAGGTTATGGAGAGGGAAACTGAAAATGACTTTGGCCTCATTGTAGAATAGGTTAAAAGGCAAACTGAAAGCCAGGAGCCAAGTTAGCAGCCATGGGGACTGTGCAAGGGGGAGGTGGAGAGGCCCATCTCCAGGAAGTGGAAGGGGGGGACAGGATGGAACTGATGAGACAGTTCAGGAACATCCACCTCGATTTAGAGACTGCACATAAGGAGTAATGGTAGAAAGGAAATACAGATTCAACATTGTTTATTTCTGAGTTCCCAGGATGACTGTGATGTAAACAATTAATATAGGAAAAATAAGGAAGGGCATATTTTGGACAAAGAGGATGGACTTCATAGTGCAAATGGTATATTACGAGTGCCCAATTGATATTCTTTGTGGGACTAACAGAGTTCCAGGAAATCCAGCACTCCAAGGAAGCGCTGCAGTCCAGAGAACTATATCT
>CM052683.1:126688740-126733480 GCA_028533215.1 Babyrousa celebensis
TCTCTGACTTGTACAGATTTTGTTTGGATTGTGAATTATAAGTGGCAGAAAGATGGCTGCCCATCATGTTAATAACTGCTGATGGGATGATCCAGCTTTTACTAGGAGATGAGATGTACCTAGAACATGCACACTATTTAGAAAATGTTACAGCCACTGAAAAAAAGAGTGAAGACATCATTAAGGAAAGCAAGAAATTGCACCGAATAGTGATCAACAGTTGGCATGATTATGACATCCAAGTGACTGTTCAGTCAAAATATAAACATGTTTATCCCACGAACTCTGTAGTGAGTAAGAGCCATTTCTAGAGCACTCCTTCTTTGTAAGCTGGCCTTCTTGAAGTAGTGCTGATGAAAACAGGGTTGACTAGCTAGGATTGGAACTTCAAGAACTTTGTGCCTGTAAATTTCTAGAACAGTCTTGAAGATTTCAAGTGTGTCATGGAACTCTTTATTTTACTCATTAATCCTTACAGTATCACATGGGTCTAAGTATTAATGACCTTGTTACCAAAATGAGAAAAAAATATTTACAAGGATATCTACTTGTGTACTATTTTATAATCAAGAATTTAAATAAGATGTTAGGTAAGATGTATGAACACTTTGCTCGATGTGCCAGGATATTGATCCATGAATTCCTTGGACATTCTACTGGAATTAATTTAAGGGTGTCTGATTAGAAGGATGGTACACAAAGATGACCTTCATGTGACAGTGTCATTTTTTTAATGATTTTAGCTTGATGATTAAAATACAGCATGAGTTACTAGGTTTACAAAATTGGAAATTATTTTAGTGACCATTTTAAAGAAATAAGCCATAATAAATGCATAATTATTTTTACCTTGGAGTGTGCATTAAGAGACTACAAAGAGGTTATAAAGATGTAGAAGTATTCATCATTTAATGGTACTTTTTAATGATATTTATTTTCAGGTTTTGGGGGGTTGGTCTTTTTAGGGCTGCATCTGTGGCATATGGAGGTTCCCAGGCTACAGTTTGAATCAGAGCTGTAGCTGCTGGCCACAGCCACAGCAACTTGGGGATCTGAGCCATGTCTGTGACCTACACCAGCCCTCACAGGGCAACATCAGATCCTTAACCCACTGAGCAAGCCCAGGGATCAAACCTGCATCCTCATGGATGGTAGTCAGATATTTTTCCACAGAGCCATGATGGGAACTCCTATCTTCAGAACTTTTAATATGGGTAATCTTTCCACCTCCTCTTAAAAGTAATGATGTCTACTGATTAAAGATGGGAGACACTTAAGACATCAATTGTATTTCAAATCTTTGTATTATGAATTATACAGTGAATGTCATTTTTCAAGAAAAAAAAAAACCAAGCAATGGTCTACTGGATTAAGTATTAACATAGAAGGAAATATTGGTCTACTCATATTATTTGCTCAAGGATAGAACTAAGAGTACAAACATACATCACATTGAGAGGAGAGAGTAATAATAGGAACAGAAAACTAAATCCTTGCTGAAAAAAAGTGGCCATGTACTAAGAAATGCCTGAGCATTAGTAAAGATATATTTAATTTTACACATAATAATAGCAACACTGCCAGCTTCTTGCTGTAATTCAAGTTTATCATCTTCTGAGGCAATACTCTACAAATACTATTTTGCAAAGTAATTATTAGGAGAATTTCTCATAAATATGTTTATGTAATATAAAGTTACCATCCTCAAGCCAAACCATCTGGGTTGAAATCCTATATTACATGACATTTGGTAAATTGTGAATTTGCCATGCCTTGATTAAATAGCCTATAATTTAAATGACAACTTTCAGCTCTCAGGGTGATTTTAAGTATTAAGTTAGCTAGTTAATAAAGAAGGTCTGGATTATAATATAGAAGGATCATAGGTCTCATGAAATATTATCCCCAACCCCATTTTTCCTCTTCCATTTTGGCTATGTTTGGCTTGGAAATTTGCAAAAAAAATTCATAATTTTTTCTACTGAAAATAAATTTTCATTCATTATTATTCCTGAAAACTTGTTTGAAGCACCACATCTAATTTCATGCGAATGCATATATATCTCTTCAGGTTACAACTTAGGGAATAAAAGCTTTTTTATAAACATAGTTTTCTATGATAAATTAAGCAAAATAAATTTTTTTTCCCAAAACCTATTTGAAATAAGCCCCACTGAAATATTTCATTAAGGCTTTTTTTTCTAAAGCCTTAATGAAATATTTTTTTCAGTTGTTGCATAGATTATTTGTTTTTTCCTTTTTAAGAACAAAAAATGGGGGTCCCTATTGTGGTTCAGCAGGTCAAGGATCCAAACTTCTCTAAGGATGTAGGTTCAATCCCGAGTCTTGCTCAGTGGGTTAGGATCCAGTGTTGCTATGTGCCAAGACTCTGGCAAAGGCTCAGCTGCAGCTCAGATTCAACCTCTGGACTGGAAACTTCCAAATGCCACAGGTATGTCTGTACAAAGAAAAATAGTGGGAAAAAAAAACACAACAAAACAAATGGAGTTTGTTTCCAGTCTGTAGTTCTGCATATGAAGAGCTTGGAGATAGTCTCTCTGCCCTAACAAGAGATAAAAAAGGGAACAGATTGAAAAATCAATAACTCTTCTTGGCTCTAGAAGAGAGAGTAGAAGACAGGAAAAATTATTTCATTCAAGATAGAAGAGACAGAGAGGCAAAGGCATATAGGCAGACATATCTTACCAGAGCAGAAATGCAGGAGCAGAACCATTGAAGGAACCCATGCCAAGGTAGGAAAATCTGTGATGTAATTGATGTGTGGCTGGAGACTCAGTGCAGGCAAGTTTGAGAGTTAAAAACTCCAGGCTATTGTGAAATTTACCTCCAAGAGCTTAACCAAGGTCCCATGGTTAACTATCAGAGAAAAATCCCTTCCAGCTTCCCTTCCCTTCCCTCAGGGGAAACTAGTTAACCAGAGCCTAACCCGTTGGGTGTTATCAGTGCCTAACTGACTTGGGGGAGAGAAGTAACCTAGTGCAGCTGGTTCTAGCCTTCCAAGAGGGGAAGAGAAATAAGCAACTTTAGCCCCCTTTAGCTATTCTCAACCAGCCCATACAGGAGGAAAGGCTGAGGAGCACCTGTGATGCTTACAGTCTACAGGCATATACTCACTTAGAAATTGAGACCTATTTACATGCCACAAAAGGCTGCCTATCCTCTCACACCTCACCACCACTTTAAAAAAGGCCTACATAACAGCAGATCCCTATGCGGTCAGTGCATTATGTCTGGCTATTATGGAAAAATTGCAATGCATACCAGAAGGCAAAAACCACACCTTACAGACTCAGAGCATGAATCAGAACCAGTTGTGGCAGGGGTATTGATATTATTAGATGGAGAATTGGAAAGCATGATGATTATTATGCTAAGGGCCCTAGCAGATAAAGAACACAGCATGCAAGAAGAGATGGATGATATAAGCAGGGAAGTGAAAATGCTAAGAAAGAACCCCAAATAAATGCTAGAGATAAAAATAAAACCATGGGAACAGAAACAGACTGACTCTGAGGGACTGGTTAGTAGACTAGACACAGGTGAAGAAAGACTCTCCAAGCTAGAGGATGTAGAAATAGGATCCTGAAAAACTGAAAAGAGACTATTTGTGGAAAAACTGAAGAGAAATTCCAAACACCATGGAACAACTACAAAAGGTAGAAATACATGTAAATACCAAAAGGAAAAAGAAGAGAAGAAATGGAAAAATATGTGAAACAATAACAATTTCCCCCAAATTAATATCTGATATCAAGCCAAAGGTCTAGAAAACTCAAGGACACCAAGAAGGGTAAATGCCAAAAAATTACACCCTGCTACATCTTTTTAAAATTATACAAAATCAAAAATAAATAAATTCCAAAAGAAGCCAGAGTAAAAATACAGTTTACCTAAAGAAAAACAAAGATAAGTTCTTGTTTTCAGAAAACATGAAAACAAGAACAGAAAGGACAGACATATTTAAAGGGTTGAGAGGAAACAACCACCAAATTATAATTTTGTACCCTGTGAGATTATCCTCCAAATATGAAGGAGGTATAAAGATTTTCTTGGACAAACAAAAATTGAGGGAATGTGTTGCTAGTGGACTTGCCTTGAGAGAAAAGTTAAAAGGAGTTCTATAGAGAATGGAAAAATAATATGTTATAAGACTGAACATGCATAAAGAAAGAGCCTGAAAGAAGGAATATGTGGAAAGAAAATAAAAACTTTGATTTTTCTCATTCTTAATTGAGAGCACTAAATCCTAACCACCATACCACCAGGGAAGTTTTCTATTCTTAATTGATCTAATTGGTAGCAGTGTGTTCAAAATAAAAACAGCAATAATGTATTCAATTATGTATGTTTATGTATCTATAATATAGATTTATTTATGCTTATTTCTAAGTGAAATGATAACAGCAATGGTATAAGGAATGAGAGGAAGTTAGGGTTATTTTGTTTTTAAAAGATATGGTCATTACCTGTGAAGTGATATAGTATTATTTGAAAGTGATCTAGGATTACTTGTAAATGTATATTGAAAACTCTAAGATAACCACCAAAAAAGCAAATATATATATATATATATACACATATATATATATTTACAATTTTTAAATTATAAAATATATTAATATATTTATACATATGGTATATAAATATATATACTTATTTATATATTAAAAAAGAAAGTAAAATCATGTGCTCAAAAAAATGAACACGGAGAGAAAATGGAATCATATAAAATTACAAAACATCCTAAAGGAATGAAAGACAAAATAAACAAGAGCAACAAAGAAAAAAGAGTGACAAATATGGTAGATATTAACCTAACTCTATTAATAATCACTTTGAATATCAATGTTCTAAATGTATCAATTAAAATAGATCATCAAAGTTAATCAAAAACCATAACTGAACTATGTCATCTGTAAGAAACTCACTTTAAATATAAACACATATACAGATTAAAAGTAAATGGATGGGGGAAAATATACTATGCTAAAACTAAAGAAAAGAGGCTGGAGTAGCTATGTTAATTCCAAACAGAGCAGACATCAAAGTAAGGAACTTCATGAAGGCAGAAAGACAGTACATAATGACAAGGTGGTTAATTTTTTAAGAAGACACAATTTTTAACATATATGTTCCTAATAGCAGAGCGTCAAACAATGTGATTCAAAAACTTATAGAACTTAAGGAGAACTAGATAAATCCACTGTCATAGTTGGAGACTTTAACACCCTTCTGCCAGTAATGGACACATCCAGATGGCAGAAAATCAATAAGGACACAGTTGAAATCACCAACACTATTAATTAGCTGGATATAATTGACATCTATAGACTACTTCATCCAACTATAGCAGAATACACATTCTTTTTAAGCACACATGAAATATTTACAAAGATAGACGACATTGTGAGCTGCACAACACACTTTGACAAATTTAAAAATATAGATTTAATGCAATATCTGCCTTCAGGCTACAGTGGAATTAAACTGGAAATAAGTAGCAGGAAGATAAATGGAATAGACTCAAATACATGGATATTAAACAACACACTTCTAAATAACACGTGAATGAAGTAAAATCTCAGTAGAAATTTAAGAGATCTCTTAACTAAATGAAAACAAAAAACTTTTCAAAATTTGTGGGATGCAGTAAAATAAATGCTTAGAGGGACATTTATAGCATTAAGAGTAGATGCTAGAAAGGAGAAAGATCTAAAATCCAATCATAGTATTTTCCACTGTGGCACATTGGGTTAAGGATCTGGCATTGCCACAGTAGTGGCCGAGGTCACAGCTATGGTTCAGATTCAGTCCCTGGCCTGGCAACTTCCATATGCCAGTGATGCAGCCAAAATAGAAATAAAATAAAATAGCAAAATAAAATCCAATAGTATAAGTTCCCACCATAGGAAACTAGAAAAAAAAGAGAGCAAATTAAATTCAAAATAAGCAGAATTCGAAAACAGAAAATGCATAAACTATTGAAACCAAAAGCTGGTACTTTGAAAAAATTCAATAAAATTAATAAGACTTTAGCCAGGATAACAAATAGGAAAAAAAAAGAGAGAGCAGATACAAGTTATTAATGTGAGAATTGAAATAAGGGACTTTTACTACAGATACTATGGAAATGAAAAGGATAATAAAATAATATTATGGAATAATTATGCCCCCCAGGTTGATAACCTAGATGAAATGGACCAATTCTTTAAAAGGCAGCCTGTCAAAACTCACCTAAGAATAAAGAGATAAGCTGAATAGGCCTATATCTATTAAAAACAAATAAATCAATAATTAACAACCTTCCAAAACAGAAAGCATGAGATCCTATTGGATTCATTAGTGAATTCTACCAAACATCTAAGGAAGAAATCATAGCAACTCTTACACTTCTCAGAGGATAGAAACAGAAGGAATACTGTTTAACAAATTCTATGAGGCCAGTATTACACTAACATTAAAACCAGACACATTCATTACAAATAAGAAAACTACATACCAATATCTCTTATCAACCAAGATGTAAACATTCTCAACACAACTATCAGCAAATGGAATATAACAATGTCCTCCCCCCCAAAAAAAAGCACACCATGACCAAGGGTATGCAAGTCTGATTAAACTTTTGAAAATCAATTAACATAATCATTTACTTCAACAAGCTAAGAAACAAAAATCAAATGTTCATATTGAGAGATGCAGAAAAAGCATTTGAAAAAATCCAATACCTGTTAATGATGTAAAAAAAGAAACGCTCTAAACTAGGAATACAGGAATAATTTCCCAACTTGATAAAGAATATCTACCAAAAATATCTTTGACTAATATCATGCTTAAAACAAAGAAACTTGATGCTTTCCACTAAGAGCAGATATAAAATAAGGATGTTCCCTCTACCTACTCATTTTAACACCATATTGGAAGTCCTAGCTAATACAATAAGACAAGAAGATAAAATAAATTGTGTTCTGATTTGGAAGGAAGAAATAAAAGTGTCTGTTGACAGACAACATGATCATCAATTTAGAATATCAGAAATAATTGTTCAAAAAAAAAACCTTAGGAAATTTATAAGCAGTGATAGCAAAGTTACAGGATACAAGATTAATATAAAAAGCCAATTAATTTTCTGTACAGCAGCAATGAACATAAGGAAGTTAACATTAACACATAATACCATTTACATTAGCACCCCCCCAAATAAAATACTTATAAATAAATAACAAAGCATAATAAGTTCTATATGAAGAATATTGCAAAACTCCAATCATAAAATCAAAAAACAATAATTGAAGAAATATTCTATGTTCATAGGTAGGAAGCCTCAATATTGTCAAGATTTCACTTCTTCCAAACTTGGTCTATAGATTCAATGCAATCCAAACAAAACTCTTACAAGTTAATGGGACTCAGCAACCTCACTGAAAAAAAAATGTATATGGAGTGTCAAAAGACCAATATTAACTGACACAATATTAAAGAAGAACAAAATTGGAAAAATGACACTACCCAACTTCAATGTTTAATATAACACTATAGTTGTTAAATAAAGACAATGTGGTTATTGGCAAAAGAATGGACTAATGGCTCAATAGCACAAAATAGGAAGTTCAGAAATAGACACTTAGAAATATAGGATATTGTTCTTTTACCAAAAAAAAAGCAAAGACAGAAAAGTAGATAAAAGAAAATTTCTTTAAC
Organism: Babyrousa celebensis; assembly: GCA_028533215.1. Classification (NCBI taxonomy): domain Eukaryota; kingdom Metazoa; phylum Chordata; class Mammalia; order Artiodactyla; family Suidae; genus Babyrousa; species Babyrousa celebensis. The sequence goes on from CM052683.1 coordinate 126,696,463, forward strand.
AAATACTGGTCCAACAACTGGACATCCACATGTAAAACAAAGAATTTAGAAGCAGAACTTACACCTTTCATCAAAATTAACTCATAATGGATCATAGACTTAAGTGTACAATGCAAAACTCTAAAACATAGATAAAGATAAAACCTAGATGGTCTTGGGTATGGTGATGTCTATTTTGATATAACACTAAGGCACAACCCACAAAACAAATGACCGATAAGCCAGACTTCATTAAAATTAAAATTTTTTGCTCTGTGAAAGACAATGTAAAAAACAAATAAGGAGTTCCCTCATGGCTCAGTGGTTAATGAATCCAACTAAAACCATGAGGTTGCAGGTTCAATCCCTGGCCTTGCTCAATAGGTTAAGGGTCTGGAATTGCCATAAGCTGTGGTGTAGGTTGAAGACATGGCTCAGATCTGGCATTGCTGTGGCTACGGTATAGGCCAGGGGCTACAGCTCCAACTAGACATCTAGCCTGGGAACCTCCATATGCCATGGTGTGTCCCTGGAAAAAGACAAAAAAGACAAAAAAAAAAAAAAAACAAATAAGACACACCAGCCTGGGGGGAAATCTTTGCAAAAAGATATATCTGACTAAAGACTACTATCTGAAACACACCAAGGACTTATAAAACTCAGCAATAAGAAACAGACTGCAGAAAAAAGGAGTCAAAGATTTTGACACCTCACCAAAGAAGATATACAGATAGAAAATAAGCATATGAAAAGTTTCTCTACATCATATATAACTAAGGAAATGCACATTAAAATAACAATGAGATATCACCATACACTTATCAGAATGGCCATAATCCATAACACTTTAACAGCACTAAATGTTGGCAAGGATGTGAAACAACAATGCTGGTGGGAATGCAAGATGTTACAGCCACTTTGGAAGACATTTTGGTAATTTGTCACCATATGTTGCAGCAATTTTGCTTATTGCTCTTTTCTCAAATGAGCTAAAAACTTATGTCTACATAAAAACTTGTGCATGGATGTGTATAGCAGCTTTATTCATAATAGCCTTTAGTTGAAAGCAACCATGATGTTCTTCACATGATAAGGTGAAAGAATAAACTGTAGATTATAAAGAAGCATAACACAGTGGTAAAAAAGAAGGGATCAAGCCATGTAAGGACTTGGAGGAAATGTAAATGCATATACACACTGAAAGAAGCCAAGCAGAGATGGTTTCATCCTGTATTATTCCAACTAGGTAAACTTCTAGAAAAGGCAAGACTATGGAGACAATAAAAGATAAGTGGTTGCCTCAGGTAGAGTGGATGGGAAGATGAATAGACAAGAGCACAGATTTTCAGGGCAATAAAAGTACTCTCTTTGATATTATAATAATGGATATATGTCATTATATATTTGTCCAAATCCATAGAATGAACAACACTAAGAGTGAAACCTAACATAAACTATGGACTCTGGGTAATTATGATGTCAATGTGGGTTCATTCATAGCAAAAAATGTACATGCTGGTGAGAAATGTTGATACAGAGGGGTGTTCTGCACATGTGGGGGATGGGAAACATGGGAGTTCTCTGTATATCCCTCTTAATTTTCCTATAAATTTAAGCTGTATTTTTAAATAATGTCAGAAAATAACAAATTCCAATTGATATTTTAGTTAGTAAAAAAGTCACATATTTGATATTTATGTTTTATCTTAGTGTTTATTAAATTTAGTGAATTTTTTAACTTAATTAGAATAAAGGTGCTATTGCTTATGTTGGATTCATAATATGGAATTTATTATGGTAAAAAGGTCTAGGTCTTAACTGAAATGTAATTAAACTTGTAATATAAACTCCATGCACAGAATAATCTTTAGTGTATTTAATTGCCAATTTAAAAATGTTTCATAACAAACCAATTTTTGGTGATTGTGTTTTTATAGTAACTATGATTTTTGAATATAAAATTTCACAAGTCTACCTGTAGTTATTACATGAAATTACAATGAAAGGGAGAGGTAAATTCTCATGCCCTTTAATATTTAAAGAATTTTCCTCATTTCAAACAATATTTTGGCATGTGAAGAGATGCAAATCAATCCTTTTAATATAAAATTAATTCTATTTAACACAGAATTCCTGTCATGGCACAGTGGAAACAAATCTGATTAGGAACCATGAGGTTGTGGGTTCAATCCTTGGCCTTGCACAGTGGATTAAGGATCCAGTGTTGCTGTGAGCTGTGTTGTAGTTTGAAGATGTGGCTTGAATCTGGCATTGCTGTGGCTGTGGTGTAGGCCAGTGACTACAGCTCCAATTAGACCCCTACCCTGGGAACCTCCACATGCTGTGAGTGTGGCCCTAAAAAGACCAAAAGACAAAAAAAAGTTAATTTTGTTTAACATAAAACTGTTCCTATATTGGATAATATTCTCATTCCTGAGGGTAAGGGGAAAAAAAAAAAACTCCAATAATTCACAAACTAGTGACACATTGGCAAAATAGCAAGGTAATGCAAACTCCAAAATGTTGAGACTTTAAATCAATCAAAGATAATACATTATTTAAAACAAAAATTTGTCAAGCATAATATCACTTTATAATCTGACTTCATGGAATGTGTAAGATAAAATAATTTCAGAAAGTTCAGAGTGCAATTGAATTTTAATCCTTGAGAGAGGAGGGAAATACTAGTGATGTTTCAGATTTATGTGGGACTTAAAGGAAATGTGAGCAATTTAGGAATAAAATTGAGCTTCTTGGGTTTTTAAAGTGTAATGTCTATGACTGTCTAGAGATTTGCATCAAAAGATCAAAATGATGAGTTGATTATGCACAGGTTCAAAATTTCAATCATACCATCTGTAGGGGGTCTCAATAATGAGATCCTCATTGCCTAAAGGGAATGAAAAATTGGCAGGCTGGTTTCTTGCAAAATTAGAAGAAATGCTATATCTAGGATAGTTTCACCAAATAATTTGCTTCTTTAATAATTTCTCACAAATAATCAGCTCTTTTAAAACATGAAAACAAATACTTTGAAGCTAAAACTGAGGTTATTTTCAATGTCACATATTTTGTGATTAAGTATATAATTGTGTTTCTGAAATTTTACAAATTATAAACAACTCTCACCTCTCAAATATAATCTTGATTTATAAATACCTTACTAATAAACATATTTTAAATGTGATATAGAGGAAACAGCAGCCAGAATGTCCACAATACCTTCACATTCTTCTGTGTTGCTCAGCCAGCAGAATGAACACAATTGACAGATCAATAGATTCTTCAAGGGAATAGATGCATATTAGGCCTAAAATCCTTAGGAGGATTTTGTTATGGATTATATTTTATTAGACTACAGTGATGACTAAGAATTACAGCATATTGCTAATCAATTACCATGCCTGAGTCACCTACAGCCATGACCATCAATCAATCTGTTTAATAATTAAACTGAAACTATTCCCTGGAGAAATGTTAGGGAAGAGGACCAGGGTAAACCACTCAAATGAATTACTATTTGCAAGATCTAAACAAATCATAAAAAATTTAGTAATAATCATAGGTCAATAATATCCCCAGGATTTATTAATATAAAATTCAAAAGCACTTTGAAGGAACATCTCCAAAACTCAGGTAGCACAATAATCCAGTTGACTGTAAGTATATATACATATATATTTATATTCCACTGAGTACAATGTTAGTTTAAATCATAAATGGAAACAATATGTGATTATAGAACGTGGAAAGTAAAATGAATGACAGCAATGACTCAAAGGATGGGAGAGAAGGATTGGAAACATTCAGTTGTATCTATGCTACACAGGAAATGATCCATTACATTAGTAAAAAAATAAACATTGTAAACTCTAAGGTAACTGATATACTAGAAGGAGGTTAAATGGAAATATAAAATGCTCAATTAAAACCAAATAAGACAGCAAAGAAGCCTCCACCAGTAAATAGAAAACAGTCACAAACATGGTTAATGGTAATCAAGCTTTAAGTATGAATGGTCTAAATATAAAAATTAAAATATAGAGATTGTCAAATGAATTTAAAAAAGAACAACCACCACAATTTCATGAGGTCTCCAGGAAATCTACTTTAACTATAAAAACTAAGGTAGGTAAAAGTAAAGGCATGAACTTCTGCTTGGGGAAAAATGAAATGTCATATTTTTCCCTATTCCTCTTCATAAGTACAATGAAAATTCCTGGTCAATTTTAAATACAACAAACATAAGAAGACTCTGAAAGATGCAGGAACCTAAGGGCCTATAGAATAACATGGCGATGAGCTTTCTGGATTTACTCTGTGCTTCATATATTCTAAACTTGGAGTTGAAAAGCCCAGCAACATGAAAATGCCAAAGGGCAAAGCACAAACAAATCACCAACAAATCCTTCTCTTCTATCTAAAGAACAAGGAAGGAGCAGGCAGAAATATGAGACAATAATGACTCTACTGCAATAAAACATCATAGGAAGCAGCATGGCGCTTGCCTTGACCCACACCAGCAAATGCGGAAGGGGAAGCCTGCACTTTCACCTTCTTGAGATTCTCATGAACTGCCTCAACATGACTGCTAGAGGGTTTTAAGAGAACTTCCAGGAGAGAAACTCAACTTTCATGTTCAATTACCAGTCATCAGTTTCTTCTCCCATTTTGCTATCAGTGGAGACCTTGTGGAAAGCCTGGACTTCTAGAACCATCTGGATACAATGTGCTGCCCTTTGCTTTCACCATTGGGGTGGTATCAGAGGAGGCCTAGCAAAGAGGCAGCACCCTCAACATCACCCTATGGACACAAGGATCCCTCTATAGTACTGTCAGTGAAGAACAGGTTGGGAGCCCATGCTTGGCCAAGGGTAATGAGGAACTCCCTCTTCCCTGGGTATCAACTGAAATCCAGTAGGAATCTGGTCTAAGCCAGAGATAGGGCAGTACCTTCCTTCCCTTCTCAAAATGCTGGTGGAAAAAGCCTGATTAATCACAAAGTTAAAACAAGATCCAGAGTCTCAACATGATACAGGTTTCAATATTTTCATAGAAAGAACCAGGAACATCTCAAACTGGATGAAACCAATTAATCATAGAGATCAGTATCAAGAATAAAAAGATAGTGAATAGCTCCACAAAGACCTTAGGTAGTTATCAAAATAATTGTCTAAGGAACAATGATAAATATGTTTGAAACAAATGAAAAAAATAGAAACTCACACACAAAAAAAACCAGAAATACTTGGGGAAAAAGAGAAGATATTAAAAGAAAAAATATAATTTTTAGAATTGAAAAGTAGCATGTCTGAAATAAAAATCTCAATGGATGTGCTCAAGAACAGAACCAAGGGAGAAAGTGCTTAGAAGTTAGGAAATAGAAACTATGCAGTTTAAACAGTGTGGATGTCTCTTCATTTTGTTTATGGTTTCCTTTGCTGTGCAAAAGCTTTTCATTTTAATTTGATTGTATTTGTTCATGTTTGCTTTTAATTTTGTTACTCTAGGAGGTGGATCTGAGAAGATACTGCTTTAGTTTATGTTAGAGAATGTTTTGCCTATGTTTTCCTCTAAGAGTTTTATAGTATCCAGTCTTTTTTTCTCTTTATACTTTTTTTTTTCTTTTAGGGCCACACCTGTGGCATATGGAAATTCTCAGGCTAGGGGTTGAATTGGGGCTGTAGCTGCTGCCTACACCACAGCCAGAGCAATGTGAGATGTGAGCTGCATCTGCAACCTATACCACAGTTCACATTAATGCCAGATCTTTAATCCACAAAGCAAGGCCAGGGGTTGAGCTCACACCCTCATGGATACTCTAACCACTGAGCCATGATGGGAACCCCTATAGCATCCAGTCTTACATTTAGGTTTTTCATCCATTTTGAGTTTATTTTTGTGTATGGTGTTAAACAGTGTTCTAATTTCATCAACAGAGGAATGGATAAATATGTGGTACATATATACAATAGAATGTTACCCAGCCATGAAAAAGAATGAACTAGTATCATTTGCAGCAACATGGATAGCCCTAGTAATTATTGTACTAAGTGAAGTAAGTCAGACATAGAAAGACAAATATCATATGATATCACTTATATGTAGAATCTAAAAAAAGGATACAAATTAACTTATTTGCAGAAGTAAAATGGACACACAGACTTCAAAAAACTTACAGTTACCAAAGTGGAGAGATGGGATCAGAGGGATGGACTGGGGATTTGGGATTGGCACATGCACGCTAAGGTATATGGAATGATTTACCAACTGGGACCTGCATATAGCACAGGGAACTCTATACAGTATTATAATCTGGGTAAAGAATCTGAAAGAGAATGGATGTGTGTATATGTATAACTGAATCACTTTGTTGTACAGCAGAAATTATCACAACATTATAAATGAAATATACATCAATAAAACTTTTAAAGAATAAAAAACAGTGGGGAATAATAACTTGAAAAAAATAAAAAGAACATCAGTGACCTGTAGGACTATTAAAATATATTTATATAATTGGAGTCCTTTAAGAAAGAAGGCCAAAAAGGCAATGATGCATATGTATTCCAAATAATAATGGTAGTAAACTGTCCAAAGTGGAAAAAAAGAAAATCTACAGGTTTAAGAAGGTGAGTGAACTCTGAAGAGAATTAACCTAAGGACGTACTTAATAAGACACTTTAAAGTTAATCTTCTGCAAACTAAAGGAAAGAAAAATTGTGAATGCAGTTAAAGAAAAATGACATTTTACCTACATGGGAATAAAATTAGAAGACAGTAGATGTCTGATCAGCAACCATGGAGGCCAGAAAGAAGTGAGATGGTATTTTCTTAAGTGAGATCAAAGAGGAAATCAAGATATTCTCAGATGAAGGAAAACTAAGAGAATTTGTTACTAACAGACATACACTACAAGAAAGGCTAGAGTAAGTTTTCCAAACAGAAAAAGAATGGTAGAAAAAGAAACACTGGGAGATCATGAAAGGAAAAGAGCATGGTTAGTGAAAGACTAATGAATACAACAGACTATCTTTCCCATGAGTCTCCTAAATTATTTCTGGTGGTTGAAGCAAAAATTATAATACTGTCTAATGTGGTTTGATGTATATGCACAAGAAATATTTGACAACTATAAAAAACAGAAGGTAAAAACACATAAATGGAAGAAGTGCTTCAGTTTCTCAAACATGCTTGTTAAATGATGAGAGCAGCAAACTATGAAAAGTGAAGGGCATATCAAGTGTTAACAATTAAACCAATCATTAACAAAGCCATACAAAGAAAAACATCCTGGACTTCCCACTGTCCCAGTAAGTTAAAAATCCAATGTTGCTGTAGCTGTGGCATAGGTCACAGCTCAAATTTGATCCCTGGCCCAGGAACATTCATATGCTGTGTGGGCACCCAAAAAGGAAAAAAAAAATAAAGACAAGGAAAAACACTCAAAAACACTATAGATAAATCAAAATGGAATTCATATATATACATTTTTTTTTCAAGTAAGTAACACACAGAAAGTCGGGAAAAATAAAGCCCAGAGAGCAATAACAGATGGAACCATATATACATGTGCATATATATCCTCATATACAAATAATCACATCAAATGTAAGATGATATGAATGTACCAACTAGAAGACAGCTATAGATAGGGTGGATAAAAAAATATAACCCAATTATATGTTGACTGGAAGAAACTCTCCTCAAATATAATAACATGGGGGTAGAAGTAAAGTCATAGAAAATATTATGCAAATAGCAATAAAAGGGAAACAAGTGACTATATTCATATCAAAAAAATTCAACTGCAGAGAAAATCACTGGGGGGTTAGGTGGAACAAGAGGGAGAGAGATTACATCATGATAAAGTGTCAATCCATCAGAAAAAAAAATGTAGAAATCTTCTGTGGATATACACCCAGCAATAGAGATGAAAAAAAATGCAAATCAAAATCTGATAGAAATGAAAGGAGAAACAGATATATATATATTTGGTTAAAGTTAAAGATTTTGACTCTCCTTTCAAAACAATTGATGGGACAACTAGAGAGCAATTCAGCAACTATATAGAGCTCAATGATGCCATTAATCACCAGGACCCAATCAAAATTCATATAAAGCTGCATGAAAATGAGATGAAAACATATTCTTTTTATGTGTTGCCAAATACTTATAACAAAATACACTATATTCCCAACCATAAAACAACCTCAAAAAATTTACAAGAATTGAAACCATACAAAGCAGTGTTCTCCCCCACAGTGGGATTAAATTAGTAATCAGTAAGGGAAAGATAATCAGGAAATCTCAAAATTCTAAATAGATCTAATTCATTCAAAGAGAAAATCTTGAGGGAAGTATAAAATACATTGAAATGAATGACAGTGAAAATATATCATGTGTCAGAAACAAGGCTAAAAGCAGCCTTGTGAGTATGCACAAAAAGTGCATACATTAAAAATAATAGTCCACAATGCATACAGAGCCTTATTAAACATTGAAAAGAGAAAACCTTCTAGGCCCTTCTCTTGAGATGAACAACGTATATATACATCATGAGGGAGAAGATTCTGCCAGCAAAGTGCAAAAACACAGGCTCATTGGGTTTCTTGACTCCTGCTGGCTGCAGAATGGAGATCAATCCATCCTTGAGAGAATGGGGTGCAAGAATCAAGTCCAGAAATTAAGAGCAGCTTGAAACAGCTATCTCAGTGGTGTACAGACATCTGTGGTGTACAAAACTCAGCCATTCCCAAGAAGTTCAGTAAGGAAAAGACCCAGAATCCAGGGGAAAATTTGACCTCAGACAACCACTGGGACAACACATCCTGGACCCAGAAAACTACCCAAGTCAGTAGCACTCCCAGGCATTATTAGATGCTATTCCCAAGGCCACAGGCCTGTCACTAGAAGATAGTACTGAAGAGATTGGCTCCAGCTTGCCCCCTGAAATCTCTCAGCAGCCACCACCTATATCTTCAGCCATCAAAGTCCTGGCTCTGCCCCACCCATCACCTCAGGTGCCCTGCCCACTGTGATGCTGATTTCTGGTGGATATTTTAGATACTGCCCCTTTATCAAATGGGTATCTTGCAAAATATGTTTGTCTAGACTGTCTTCCCTATCTCTTCCAGAGGCTTTCAAAAATTCAACATCATTTTCCCCCATGGATTATATCATGCTTTTGATTTAATTTCTAAACTCTGATTATAAAACCCCAAGTTAATTATTTTGTTGAAGCTTTCATTATTTTTCTCCAACTATGAATATTCAGTGATGCCTTATTTTGGAATGCCTGATTTTTTTCATCAAAGTGGAGAAAATAGGCAAAAGCTTTATTGAATAAGAAACAGAAAACTAATTGTGTTATTATTGTTGTTGTTAAAGTAACATCCCATTCTGAAAAGTGAAAAAAATTCTCTCCTCTTTCAGGTCTACTTATTCTCAGCTGAGAAGGGGTTAAAAATATTCTCAGGAGGTCCAAAATATCAACATTGTTAACTTTTTCCAAAGCCTCAGAGGAAGTCTGGGCAATTTACAATGGTTTGAGAGGCCTCTAGTGAGGATTATAATGTTCTTGGTTGTATTTTCAGTAAAAGGCATAAAGGTAGTATTGTTTCAATGAGCTATGCCTCCAGAACATTGGGGCCTGTACAGAACTAAATCTCAGAGTTAGGACTGGTTATCATCAATTGGAAAATTAAATGTAGATACCAAATGACATAATACTAGAAGCAATCTACTTTCTAGTTATTGTTCTGCTTTCCCATTATTTAATGTAGGTTCACTAGGCTTGAATATAAATCTCAATTTTACTTTTTCCTACAGAATAACAGTGGATTCTAATTATTCACAGATTACCAATTTGCAAATTCATCTATTTGCTAACATACATTTATAAAATCAGATATATCCTGGCAGTGCATCCATGCACAGAGGGGCAAAAAAATTTTTGTCACCCACAGTGACACTCTGCCTTCTGTTTCAGCTTTTTTAATCTTTAAACAACTCTTTTTTTTTTGGTCTATTTAGTGCCAGCTTTTCACATTTTTCTTGGTGGTTTCACTATCTACTCTTCCTAAGCATAAGATGGCTGCCATTGTGACAGAGGATATAGTTTGGATATTCATTGATAAAATCCATATCTGTGACAGCCACAGACTAAACTGAAGCCCATAGCATTTAAGTAGCTTTCTCAGGTTACACAGGTGGAGTTAGGATATAAACTCTCTTACATTTTCATCCACTGTTATACAAAATGTTAATAAACAGTTTCTCTGTCTCCAGTGGGAGAGAGAAACTGTGCTCTCAAGGGATGAACTATTTTGAGATTTTGATCATTCTAAATAAAATGAAAGAAAGCAAAAATTAGAAAAGAAAAACATTTTATGTGTTTCCAATTCAAGATTATCTATTGTCACACCATGAATTCATTTTAGGGCAATGCATTATTTTTATGGGAAAAAAAACACTAACTTCAGATTTTATATTTTCAAGATTATTGGTGTAATTTTTACTTATTTATAATTGATTTTAAGAGGATTTCACTTTAAAAATCTGCAATTACAGAAATACATTTACTATTTTGTTTTATTGTGTTCCATTAGATGTTTAGCATGGAAATCAGTTGAAGACACTTGAATTGGGTACATTATTAAGACATATTATTGTGTTTAACTTCACTAATTTGACTATAGCATCTTAAAATTAAATATTTTAAATGAAAATCTAGCATACTATATTGATTACTGGAAATCAAATACTTGCTATGATATAATCTTATAAAAACAAAATTATTCTAAGCATAAATCAAATTTGGCTTCACATCTTTATTAATAAAGCCTTACTACACACATTAATAATCAGTAAAGTAGTTCACTAGCAGGAAGAAATAGTTGTAAAATTAACTTATATATTTAGAAGATAACTTTGCTTTATTTCATGAGAGTAATTGCATGGATATATGCCTGTGAAGCAATATATTATATTATTTTCCAGTAGGATCACAAAGAGAGATGAGATACATTACATCAATTTTAGTTTTCAATGGTGCAAAAATATTGAATCTTCCTTTCAGGAAATCATGACTTTTTATTTCCATTATTTATGAGTTATATTTTTTGGAATGAGTGGATTCTCTTTAGAAATTACATTTGACCTCTAAATGTCTTCCTCTGTAGGGTTAAGTAAAATATTAATATCATGTACCCTAAATTGTATTTTATGATCTTCTAATTTAAAAAGGTAAGTTTGACTTCCACCTGCTCAGTTAGTGCTAAGAACCCTTAAATTATAAATATGAATTTCCACTGGTATAAAAATCTACTTTATGTGAAATTGTAAAATATTCTGAATTTTTAGGACAAAATCATGCCTTAATGCTTTTATTGTCTTTGAAAAGATGAGGACATTGCATAGAACTATTAATGTCCTACCAAGTAAAGATATATTTTGATATAATCCTAAATTCTTCCTACATTAAGATATATTTTTAAATTATATATATATAATTTATATACATAAATCCCATCTACTTCAACACCCTCCGACACTTTCTGAGAGCAATAAAAAAGTTGTCTACTCATTCTGAGAAAATTAGATGCTTTGGGTTATTTCTGGGGTGAAGGATTTTGGTATGTGTACAGAGGGAGGGTGCTGGTCTAAGAGAGTAAGGAAAGCTTATATATACTTTAGCAAATTAAGTTTCTCCTAGAAGTTAAGTATATTTGGTCTCACCTAAAACTTTGAAATAACCCCAAATTTCAAACTAGAATGAACTGAACACATACAGCATGAAAGATTAGATGTGACAAATCCCTAAACCCATACTCAGCTGGGTTCATCGTAACCACTGATTAACTGAGGTGTCGGATATGATTCAGGGGTGGCTTCCTTCTTCTGATGGTACACCTTGAGATGAAAGAACATACTTGAGCCTCTTATTAGGAACAAGGAAAGATAAATCTGAATTGTCTTTGCTAGTAAATTGTGTTTATAGAACATAAACGACCATTGTTATTAGAACAGAAGAAAGGAATCAATTTCTATAGCACGATGGATCTCAGCATGCAAATACTGTCTCATACACTTTAGAAATTTGTAGGGATATTTTGGGGAACATCACTAAGATTTAATAGTCTGAGGACAGGGAAGTTATGAGAAGTGAGAGATATGGAACCTCTCCCCAAATCAAGGATTTGTTCTAAGTCCCACATAGTATTTAAATACCTGTCAACTATTCAGGACATCTGCCAGGCCTACTTAACAAAAAACTATTTCACACATAAATACAAGACACTATGGCACAGTTTTAATAGGCAATGAATTTCCCAAGTCTGTAACCATTATGATAAGTGAGAACAGATTTTTTTATTTGCAATAGAATACAAAATAGAAAGTCATTAAATATTTAAGTAATAGATTGAATAAATCATTTTTCAGGGAAAATCATAACAGTTGTTTTTTTTTCACAATAGCCTAAATAACATAAATGAGTAAGAACAAAATATGTACATAATCTATTAAAGAACATGGCATATAACACAAAAAAATTTTTTAACCTACCCTAGAAAGTGAGCAAAAGGGTAAGAGCATTCTCCATTAAATTTCTGATTCCCATAATTTAACATATATAATCTACTTATCAATCTGCCTATATACATATATAAATGCTATATGCATTAAAAAAAGAAATAGGAAGGATAGGTTAAAATCTGGGCTTTTTTGCTTATGCTACATGCCATGTGAGTATATAACCAAACATATCAAGGTGTTTACATTGTGAACTAAAGTATATCCATATATATTTTATTTCTTTTATTTTTAGTCAGAAAACTATTTAAAAATCTGAATCAGCAGGATTCCTCTCAAATTATTCTTGGGTTCTATATACTAAAAAAAAGGAAAGCATTAGTAATTTTTTTTGTTTTTCTTCCTTGCCACTTTTGTATTTGTACAAGATGATGGCTATTAAGTAAACTTACCATGGTAATCATTTCATTATATATGTAAATATTATGCTGGATGCTTTAACTTTATAGTTGTATATGTTAGTTGTATCTGAATAAAACTGGGGAGGAGGGTAAACAGAGGGTATTAAACAGATAACAGTGGTAGGGAAGAAAGATAGTTTGTTATTTTACTTATTGCACATAGTCTGTTAAAACAGACCAGTTTCCAGAGTAATCATGAGCATGACAATTATTTTGAAATGCTTACAAGATAATTTCTTTTTCATTTTTAAAATGGACTAGGTCTGAAATCTCTGGATTCCCATCATAGCTGTTTATTGGCTACATTACCTTGGACAGATGGGTTTACCCATTTAAATCTCTCGGTTTTCTCATCTACAAATGATAATGCCAGCTTCACAGGATTACTGTTAAAACAAAATTTAGATCATATAATTCCTCTCTTAATATTAACTACCATTCTTAATCCTCAAAACAACACTAGGAAGGATATCATTTTTATAAATAGAAGAATAGATATGTAAGAAAAAAGTGTCTTTCAAAATGTTATATAGAACTCAGTATTCAAACTCTGTTTATGTTATGTCTGAGCCCAAATCCTTAACCATGGAACTATAATCACTCTCCTTTTAGGTCAGGTAATCCTTGGATGTTAACAAGTAATCCTGATCAGAACAATACTTTCTAATGCTATGATGTTTTCATGTCAGAAGAGAGAGCCTGAAACAACAAGGAAAATAATCTAGAGTGGTGTTGAGAGCAGTGAACCAGAAATGGATCCCCCAATGGCATATTTTTCAAAGCAAATTACTTTCCATCTAATCCTTTGTTAATCCCAGACACTCTGATTAGTCTTTCAAATTCACTTATTTCCTACTGTAGATAAGAGTCCTCTAGTCAGATATATAACCTTGACACTGGTATGAGAAATAAATAAGAGAATGATTTAAAAATAGGAAAATATTCCTGATAGACTTTGTTATCCTATATGGCTAAAGCTTCATAGTAGAAATTGTTAAACAAGCTTTTAATTTTCCAAGGGTATTTATACAGTAGAACTTTAACTGCAGTATCAGTATCAAGGATATAGCATCCAGAAGTGGTTGAAGTCATAATTGATGAAGGTGCTTTTCCTAGGTTTTATGGCTAATTAATTGTTTTATTAGAAAAGCACTTAAAAATTACAATCAGGAGTTGCCTCTGAGGTTAATGATCTAGCTTGTCTCTGTGGAGGTGTGGATTTGATACCTGGCCTGATGCAGTGGTTTAAAAATCTAGCATTGTGGAGCCATTGTATAGGTCACAGCTCCAGCCTAGAATTGATCCTTGGCCCAGAAACTTCCATATACTATGGGGGTGGCTGAAAAAGAATAAAAAGTTGAAGTCAAATTTCAACAGAATAAGACATTTTTAAAAAGTTAGTGGATGCAATATTTAAAGGTAGTATATTTTGTTTACATTTTTTATACTTTCATTATTTATTTAAATTTAGGTTTCTCTTAATTCTCATTACCATCATAAAAATTATTTAGGAGCAAATATTTTCCAAAAAAAAAAAAAGGAGTTCCCATCATGGTGCAGTGGTTAATGAATCTGACTAGGAATCATGAGGTTGTGGATTTGATTGCAGGCCTTGCTCAGTGGGTTAAGTATCTGGCATTGCCATGAGCTGTGGTGTAGGTCAAAGATGTGGCTCGGGTCCCACATTGCTGTGTCTCTGGCATAGGCTGGTGGCTACAGCTCTGATTGGACCCCTAGCCTGAGACATCCCCCCCATATGCTGTGGGAAGTGGCCCTAGAAAAGTCAAATAGACAAAAAAAAAATGCCCTCCAGGGAGTTCCCACTGTGGCACAGCAAAACTGAATCCAACTAGTATCCATGAGGACACAGGTTCAATCTCTGGCTCCATTCAGTGGGTTTAGGATCCAGTGTTGCTGTGAGATGTGGTTTATGTCAAAAATGTGCCTCAGATCCCACATTGCTGTGGCTGTGGTGTAGGCTGGTGGCTACAGCTCCAATTAGACCCATAGCCTTGGAGCCTCCATATGCCATGCATGCAACCCTAAAAGAGAAAAAAAAATAAAAGCCCTCCAAACTTCCACCAAAATAAATGGAATCATATTCTAGTTTGTGGTGGTTGAATTCCTAACACATTTTCTATGATGTTTAAATAAATAATCCATTAATAAAATGACTGGCCAAATATTTAGTGAAAAGTTAAAATATGCTCAGAGCTTTACTAAGAACTAAAGGTACAAAGATCAATTAAAAAATCACTCGCCTTTAGGAGATCCAATTCTAGTTGCTGAGAAAGATACTTGAAGTAATAATTACAATCCATCATGCTTAAGGGTATGATTAGTTTTTTTAAAAGTTCTATGGGAAGATGGAGAAGGAATTTCCTGACTCATTAGGGGTTTACTCTATTCTTAAGATAATTCAATCTCTCTTAAAGGAGACAGAACTGCAAATGGAGAGCAGGCCATTTAAATGCATGACATGATGACCCTGCCTTTGCTGGAAAAGCTCATAAGAGCTGGAGGAAGCCTGTACAAAGAGTCCAGGGCAGTAGGTGGCAGTACACCCAGGGCAGGACTTCAGGTCTGTGGGCATAAGAACATTAGGCCAGGAGTTCCCAGCATGGCTCAGTGGAAAGGAACTGACTGGTGTCCATGAGAGGAAGGTTTGATCCCTGGCCTCACTCAGTGGGTTAAGGATCTGGCTTGAGCTGTGGTGTAGCTCACAGATGCAGCTCAGATCCTGCATTGCTGTGGCTGTGTTGAAAGCCAGCAGATAAAGCTCCAATTCAATGCCTCAGAGCCTCCATGTGCCCTAGGTGTGGCCCTAAAATAAAAAAGAATATTAGGCTTGAATTCCATCCAGGTTTTCAAATGTCAGACCCCAGTGGATGTTATGAGGCAACCTGCAGCAATCCAGGCTTTAGACCATCCTGTTTGAACAGGATGCTCAGGCTGGGGGATAGATGTGCATATCTACAGGGCAAGATGGCAAAGATAAAATGCTCATGATGGAGAATCATGGGCATTGATGACTTGAATATTCTCATGCAGGACTAAAGAGTAGTAGGAATCCCTAAAATCCTCTCACAGGAAGAGTCACAGGAAGACATACTTTGAGACTGTCAGGTTGAGGCTCTTAGAAACACCTGATGGAATGTGTATGTGAACTGCGGAAGCAATTTAAGGCAAAGAGAACTAGGCCTCCAACAAAGAACTTGTGATGTGATGTCTATTAAACAATGGAATCATTTACCCAGACAAATGGCTTCCTTCTCAATAGGTTCTCCTCTATGAAATGCAAATACCACCACCACTGCTTCTACTACTCCAAATGATGTGTCATTTTGGAGTGATTTTGAGGTTTTCATATCTTGCTCTTCAAAAATGCTTACAACATTATCTTGTGCAGAGTAAGCACTATGAAAATGTTAGAAGTGACTACTATTATAACTCACCAATGTTACCACTTTAAAGGAAATTCTACTTTTGCTTATCTGCTGATATCTTCTTGACATTTTTTTATCAAAAGTATAGTCATCATAGGTGGCATCAAAGTAGTTAGATCCAGATCAAAAAGTATCTTGGGACATTATCCTCAATTAGCAGAAACATTTAAAGTTTAATTTTAAGAAAATAATTCCTGGGAGTTCCCATTGTTATGCAGTGGAAACAAATCCAACTAGTTTCCTTGAAGATGCTGGTTCAATCCTTGGCCTTGCTCACTGGGTCAGAGATCTGGCATTGCCATGATATGTGGTATAGGTCACAGAGGCATCTCAGATCCTGTATTACTGTGGCTGTGGTGTAGGCTGGCTGCTGTAGCTCTGATTCAACCCTTAGCCTGGGGAACTTCCATATTCCATGGGTGCCACCCTGAAAAAAATAAATAGAAAAAATGACTCCTGGGAGCCTATAGATGGAATATTATGGAGGAGCAACAATGAGCAGAGAGTCAGTCATAAATATCTAATAATAATTGGAAACATAATGAAAACCTCACATGAGGCAGTAGAAAGAACTGCAGTGGTTACAAAGTTATTTTGTGATATAGCAGGTTATAGATCCTGCCTTGTCACTGCAGCAGCTTGGGTCACTGCTATGGTGTGGGTTCAATCCCCAGACCAGGAAATTCACATGCCCCAGGAGTGAGCAAATAAATGAATGAATAAATGTCAGTGTTTAGGACTGATTGATTTATAAAGTACAGGGGAGGAAGGCTCAAGAGAGGAAATATGGCAAATGGAATAGATGAAGCTACTGAGGGGACCTGGCCTGGGGTGAGCTCTCTAAGATTAAGGCCCTTTCCTAACATTATCAAGTATATTTTGTACACAGTATAATAATTTATCAATTATTTTACACATAATTATTATAATCAATTATTTTATGCATAATTATTGAATAGAGACTATACATCTATGAAGATGATGAAAGGTTTGAAATGTCTCTCCCTTAAATGATTTAGTTTCATATTAAACATTGACTGTGGGTTTTGATTTTATCCCATAAGCAAGGTATTGAGTTAACCTACTGCAGTTTCATGGATGTTGGCAGAAGATCCAAGGCTCATAGGTGGGAGTCAAATTATTTTATTTTTCAAGGCCAAGTAAGCACTGTGATTGTCGTGTTTGCATTGGTCTCTTTTGTATCTTGTATGGTCTAGATGCCTGAACACCTCAAGGATTGAAGGAGAAGAGAAAATTGCTGAGCTTGGCGTACTCTGTTTGTTTTCAGTAAGCAGTACATGCAACTGCTCTTTGCTCCGGAAAGAGGCACTTCTCCCTTCCTGAGGGTGTTTTGCAAACCCCAAGAATTGCTTTGGGTAAAGAGGAATCAAGGGCTTATATTCCTGTTATTCTAGGCAGGCATGTAGCTCTGTGAGAGACCAATAGAGGACCATCTCCCATTGCAAAATATAGAGAATAAGCAGGGATATACAAGCCACTGTGTTCAAGTCTGTGAGTGGGGCAGCTTAGTGTGCTATAGGCATACCCAGGAGGACTCATAAGGAACACTGCCTCATCAGGTTTTGTGAAAGAACTGATTTCTAAGTTGAGACCATAAGTATGAATATAATTAAATTGAATTAAATTTCAGGCAGCAAGAATGTTAGCATTATCAGGAAAAAAAATTGTGAAGCTAGTGAAGAAAAATTAAATATTATTTTATCTGGGTATTACTGTGCCAGCATAGGGATGTGAAAAACAATGCTGAAAAATAAGCAAGTGTAGACTCATGTCAGAATCTGTAAGATATATTCAGAAGTTTAGATTTTATTTTAAAAACCATAGAAAAGCACTGAGTGTTTACACTTACCCATATATCCATCCATCCATCTACACATCCACTACATTCACCTTAGAATTTTCCATTTTTAGAAAGTGTGGTTTGGGCAGAGGGATGAACACAAAACCCCTGGCACAGATTCAAGAGCCCAAAAAGAGAGCCAAAGAAAATCCCACCTCATTTTCAGTGAAAACATAAAACAATTCAATAGGAAATCTAGAGCCTTTGGCAAATGGAGCTAGAGCAACATCCCTGGCAAAAAAATAAATAAAAAAATAAAAAAACAACAACAACAACAAAAAAAACAAACTTCAGCACTAACCTCCCATTTTATATTAGAAATAACTCCCAAAGGATCAGGGATTTAAAAGTGAAATGGAAAAAAGCTAAAATATTCAAGAAAAAGGAGAAAAAAAGAATCTTGGGGATCTATGGTTAGAAAAAGAGTTCTTAGGTTTGAGTCCAAAATCGTCCTTCATAAAAGGAAAAATTTTAAATAGTGGACTTCATTACAATGAAAAACTCTTTCTCTCTGAATGACCATTTTAAGAATAAAAGGAAGCAAGTGCCAGAATTGGCAAAGTGTTTTACAAACCATTTAGCCTACAAGGGGCAAGTAACTAGGAAATATTTTAAAATTCTCAAAATTCAAAATTAAATATGTAGTTAGATCATCAGCAAAAGACAATAACAGAACTTTTTGTTATATATGCTGTAACTCAAATGAATCAGGGAATTAAAAGTAAAATGTAAAAATCAATAATGTTCAAGAAAAAATGGAAAAAAAAAAGAATCTTGGAAATCTATGGTTAGAAAAAGCTTTCCTAGATTTGAAGCCAAAAACACAATTCATAACAGGAAAATTTGATATAGGGACTTCATGAAAAGGAAAAATTCTTCCTCTCTGAAAGACCATTTTAACAGTAAAGGAAATCAAATGCCAGAATCAGCAAAAATGCTTTGTAAACCATTTATCCTACACCAGTCATCTAGAAAATATTTTAAAATGCTCAAAATTTATTATTAAAAATGCAGTTAGATCATCAGCAAAAGACATTAACAGAACTTTCCCTGAAGCTTCAACATTGCCAGAGTACTTTGCTGAAGCATCCATGAAAAATGATAATTGCATGGTCTCATATCACTCAGTGTCTTTCAGGGACCATAGAATACATCTTCTAAATTCCCACTGTCTATACCTACTTACAAAGTTTTAATAGTAAACATTTGGCTATATTTATCTATTTTTATTTCTTCTTTAAACTGTCTCCAGTGCTAGCCCACCATTGTCCCTACATCACAACCTAGTTAATATGAAAAAAGATATATTCAATAAGTGCATTTATGTGTTTGCTCCTCTCTCCTTGCCACGGGTTAGTGATGATTTGGAGAAATAAATCTATGAATATCTGATCCTGGTGACGATTTTGTCATAATTCTAAAATTCTGCTAAGTTATTTGAATTGCAATGCAATCATGTGTGAATAAAGTAATAAAATGGATTTATTGCATCCAGTAAAAATAAAAGTATAAAATTAAATATGGAAATCTATGCTATATTGGCAAGTATTCTACAGGATGAGACTATAAAGTTAAGATATCAACAGGCTAGTGATAAATAGAGATAATGACAATTGAACCTGTATATTGCACACTCACCAGGTAATTCGGTATTACTGTCAGAAGCTATCAAGTCAAGGACATGGAAAATGGACTGATTATATTGATTATTCTTTTTTTTGGTATGGTTTTCAGTCATTTAATATTTGCAGAAGAGGGAGTTTCCATCATGGCTCAGCAGAAATGAATCTGACTAGCATCCATGAGGACTCAGGTTTGGTCCCTGGCCTCACTCAGTGGGTTAAGGATCTGGTGTTCCCTTGAGCTATGGTGTAGGTCACAGATGCAGCTTGGGTCCCATGTTGCTGTGGCTGTGGTGTAGGCCAGTGGCTACAGCTGTGATTCAACCCCTAGCCTGGGAACTGCCATATGCCACAGGTGTGGCCCTAAAAAGAAAGAAAAAATATTGTACAGTAGAGGATCTAGCATATATGATATGTTATTTTCTTTCTTTAATTTAAAAGTTAAAATGGACCCAAGAAGACTCTGACTTTGTATACAGTACATACATGTGTTATAGGAAAATAGTAACTTTAATTGTATTGAACATATTTTAATTCCTCTTAGAATTGTGGAAGATGGTTACTGAGTGACAGGAGACCACAAGATGAGCTTTTTTCAGAGATACTTCAGCAAATTACCTGAGCAATGTTGATGCTAGAAACTGTGATAGTTCTTTAATAATTATTATTTTTAAGGTATGAACAGGAGTGTTTGTAACTCTAGTAAAATCCACAGGACAATTGCATTTGCTTTTATCATATTGAAAAGAGAAAAAAAATGTTGCTTCAAAATCATGTTGGATACACTGCATTCTTCCATACTAAGAAAAAGTATATTTTTCTTAGAGAGTCCAGTGATAGCCAGTACCAAGTATTTTGGTTCTAACTGCAGAAAACTAATTACTAAAAAGAAGTGAGATCTGTCTGGGAGTTGACAATGTCCACATCCCATCCTCAGAAATGTCCATTCACTTTTCTGCTTCCAATAAATCATATAAATTTAACTACCATAATCATCAACACTACCTGGTATATTCCAACATCCAACTTTAATTTATGTTCCTGTTCTAGGTTTGAGCTCTTAATATCTTCTTTATCTATCCTCCATTTCTGTCTCTGCATTCCTAACATCCCATATTTCTCCTCTGAGGTCAAATCCTACTTCTCTCTGTCTATCATTTAATTGTATTCTTTTGGATTCCTTTTTGTAATCAATGTCATTCCAACCTCATCAACATCATCCAAAGACATCACCTCAATTTCTTCATGCCTCGACTGGATCCTAGCTAGTTCGGGGAGATGTAATCTCCCTTAAGACTCTATTTAGTAGCACCATCTTCTGTCACAGTCCACATTTTTTCAGTGTTGGAAGCCACGCTCCTTGACCAATTCTTCTGTAGTTCTGACTGAAAACTACTACACCACTACTGACTTGGGAAAGTCCCCAGATTTATGACAGACTCCATACTGCTAGTGTCTTGATCTAGAGCAGCACAAAATGGGCTCTAGATAGATACATATTGAATGGCATGTGGCTGTATACCTCTCTACAAATTTAGAACTGTCCCCAATTTCCAAAGTAGATATAAAATCAGCTTTCTTAAACTCTTCATGACCTAAGCCTTGTCAAAAGCATTATCTAAATTATCCATTTGCTCCATTATCTAAATTACAGCCAAAAAAGTTAATTGGTCTTTTGTTCTTTTCTTCACCCCCAACTTAGAGATTCACCAGAAACCTGCAGACATAGAAAGAAAACTCACAGTTACTAAAGGGTAAGGGGTAGGGGGGATAAATAAGGAGTTTAGGATTAAGACATAAATACTACTAAATAGAAAATAAATAAGGACCTACTATATAGGACAGGGAACTATACTCAATATCTTATAATAATCTATCATGGAAAAGAATCTGAAAAATAATTATATATATATATGTATATATATATATATATATATATATATATATATATATATATATATGTATGTATGTATATCTGAGTCACTTGGCTGTACACCTGCAACTAACATAACACTACAAATCAGCTATACTTCAATAATTTTTTTTAAGAAAAAGGAGGAGTCAAAGCCTTGAAGAACCAGGACAGTGAGAGGTTATAGCACAGACAGCAGGAAATCTCAGCAGGTGGTTACATTCCAAGGGAAGGATTGGGGGATATGACACTTGCTGAGACATAAATGGCATGCCTGGGGCAGGGGGCACCAGTGTCATTAAAATGGTCATTACATCCTCTCCTCACAAACCAGAGCTTATTGCAGGAGAGACAGTCACAGAATTAGGAACAACAATAGAAATAGGGATGCTAGCTACTCCCCTCCCCCCAAAAAAAACCCAAACCTGTAGATGGCTAGTAAATGTACTCCAGTAGAAGAAGCCATGTGGACACAATGACTACATTGAGGCCTATGGTTGGATTGGCTGCCAAGTGGCCTGTCTAACCCACAGATACTTATGGAGATATGAGAACATAGTGTCCATAAGTATAATAATGTAGGCAGCCCAAAATGGTACAGCTTAGCTTGTAATATTAGGAAAAAAAAAGATGTATGACTTTTGCTTATAACCTCCTATAAAGTTATAATTATTTGCCCAGATTCCAGACTAAGCTCATTTTCAGGTCCAGAAGCCCTTGACTTAGGAGGCCAGATCCTCAGGAGAAAGGACCCAGTGACAGCAGCCCAGAAATACATGCTAATGGTGACTCCAGACATTCTCCAGGACAATCCTGCAGCTAGCTATTCACTTGGATGACTGCATTAGGAAAGGAGGGTGCCCAGATTTTAGGGGACTATCTTTCAGAGGGTCTGAGCTAACACGAGTTCCTGGACACCTGAAGCATCATCATGGTCCCTTTCTGACTGACCAGGACCAGGTAATCAATTCATTATTTCACATAATTCAGCAAACAGTAGTTCTACTGGGTTCTTAGACAATTTTGTAATCATTTTCTAGGTTCAGGAGCATGTGATGGAGATTGACATAACTAGTAGTTGTTGGAATTCCTAGGATTTGGGCCTATAGGATAAGCACTAACATAAATAGTGATACCAAATGCCAGCTTCTGTAACTGGCTCCCAAGATAATAAATTAAAAGTAATGTCACATCATTGGGTGAGATGAAAGACATTATGGTACCCTCTAGGATCTGAAGGACACAGAGGTAGCATCCCTCAAGATTTTAATATTAATTTTACCATCTTACCTCTTCAGAGACCAGGTGGATCCTGTAGAGAGACAATAGATGATCCAGAATTCGGTTAAGTGGTAGCATCCATTGCTGCTGCTGTGTCGCTTGCTCGTTTTGTTTCTAGACTTGAGAAATCAATTATTTTCAGAGTTCCCATCATGGTACAGTGGAGATGAATCCAACTAGGAACCATGAAGTGGTGAGTTCAATCCCTAGCCTTGCTCAGTGGGTTAAGGATCTGGCCTTGCCATGAGCTGTTGTGTAGTTTACAGATGAGGCTTGGATCCTGTGTTGCTGTGGCTGTGGTGTAGGCCTGCAGCTACAGCTCTGATTCGACCCCTATCCTGGGAACCTCCATATGCTGCATGTGTGGCCCTAAAGAAGGCAGAAAAAAAATAATAATGAAAATAAAAATAAATAAGTAATTTTCTACTCTATAAAGAGATCAGAAAGAGGATTCACATGAAAAGGACAATAAATTTATTTATTTGCACTTTTTGTGTTGCTGTTCTTTCCTTCCCAACCTCCCAGGATTATGTTAATTCTCAGTCATAATATGGTTAGAGGGAACTGGGTCTTCTGGATGTCACTCAGAACATCACATGGATCCACACCACATTGCTATAGTAAGAAGAAAAGGACCACATAATGTGTATATTTGGGCTTTTTCTTCTGAGTATGAGTTTACTATGTAGAGATTTGAAATGGAATGATTCAGTCAGAATTTCAGTTTTAATAAATTACACTGGTGGCTTCATAGAGGGGAGACTTTAATGGGCACAACCTGAGATAAATAATTGAAAAGAAAAAGGCCCTGAAATTGTCCTAGATATAATGGACATTTGTCAGAGTTTTGGCAAGAAAGAGGATCTGCCACACTTAACCTGGATAAGAGGGTTTAATAAAGAGATGATTTTAAGAGGTGGGGGCAAGGTTATGGAAACTCCAGAGGTTGCTGAGGTGTTTATGTCTCATTCAAATGAGAAGCACTACCACAGTTTTTCAGGGGCAGGAGAAGGAAACAGTGTGGGATGGATGAGAACTGGAAGGAAAATCACCAGAAATAAAGGCTAGTCTTAGAGAAACCTGTCACAACCATGCAAACACTTGGAGACAAGAGCGTTATCAAAACAAAACAAACAAAAAAACTCTACATGTTTCTTCTCTGATTTCTAGTAGAAATTGATTCTGTAAGGATGCTGGAGAAACAGAGGTGTTTTTGTTTTTCCATGCTTAACTTTTCCTCTCCATGATGTATCTAGGAAGAGTCAGCAAGAAAACCTATCACTTGGGAGGGTACAGCATAGACCATTGCCAAAGCTCTGGAAGAAGACAGTATGGGAGGTGTTCTGGGAACAGGGGCTTCTATAAAAGCCATTTCCAGGTGCTAAAAGCAGGAAACCCTGGCAGCTCTCCCCTGCCACTGGGCTGTGTATGGTACCCTGTATGTCAGGACTGGCCTGAGTAACTAGGTATCTCTAAGTCTATACTACATGCTGATAACCAACATATTTTAGATTATCTATCAATCATCTTTATACAGCATTGTTTTGAGATTTCTCAAGCAGAAGATACTGAAATGTGTCATAGAGTATATTGGGAAATTGTTTTGTTTGTTTTTTGCTTTTTAGGGCCACACTTGCAGCATACGGAATTTCCCAGGCTAGGGGTGAAATTGGAGCTGCAGCTGCCAGCCTACACAACAGCCACAGCAACCAGGGATTCAAGCCACATCTGTGACCTACACCACAGCTCATGGCTATGCTGGATCCTTAACCCACTGAGTGAGACCAGGGATTGGTAAATATATTCAAAATGCAGATGGTTAAGAGAGTATGATAAGATTTTCAACATGGCTAATCATCAGGCAAATGCAAATCAAAGCCACAATGAGATATCACATCACACCCATCAGAACAGTTATAATAACAAATGTTGAGGACGTGTAGGAAGGGAAACCCTCCATACTCTAGGTGAGAATGTAAATTGGTGCAGCCACTCCAGACAACAGTATGGAGGTTTCATTAAAAAACTGAATATAGAATTATCACATGGTCTAGCAATCCCACTCCTGGGCATATATACAAAAAAAGACAAAAGCTCTTAGATGAAAAGATACATGAACTCCAATGTTCATTGTAGCACTATTCACAAAAGCCAAGTCACAGAAGCAACCTAAGTGTCCATCGACAGAGAAACAGATGTAAATATAATGGAATACTACTCAGCCATAAAAAATGAAATTATGACCTTTGCAGCAACATGGATGGGCTTGGAGGGCATTATGCTAAGTGAAATAAGTCAAAATGATTAAAAAATACTGTATGATATCCTTTACATGTGAAATCAAATGAACTTATTTGCAGAAAGAAAATTGACTCACAGACTTTGAAAAGCTTAGGATTACCAAAGGGGTCAGGTGAGGGGTGGGAGGGATGGACCTGGGGTTTGGGATTGGCATATGCACACTGAGGGATATGGAATGACTGGCCAAGAGGGACCTTCTGTACACCATAGGGAACTCTACTGAATGTTCTGTGATAATCCATGTGGGAAAAGAATCTGAAAAAGACTAGATATTTGTACATAAATAACTGAATCACTTTGTTGTACAGCAGAAATTATCACATTATAAATCAACTGTATTTCAATAAAACCTTTAAAAACAAGTATACTTGCAGATAAATAGAATGAACTAGTAGTTACCAGTGGGGATAGGGGAGAGAGGAGGAGGGAAATAAAGGGGTGGAGGATTTAAGAGGCACAACTACTGGGGGTAAAGGGTACAGGATGTACTATATGATATGTGGCATATAGCCAATATTTTGTAATAACTATAAATGGAAAGTAACCTTTAATTTTTTTTTTTGGTCTTTTAAGGCCACACCCACAGCATATGGAGGTTCCCAGGCTAGGCAACTAATCAGAGCTATAGCCACCAGCCTACACCACAGCCACAGCAATGCCAGGTCTGAGCCACATCTGTGACTTACACCACAGCTCATTGCTATGCCAGATCCTTAACCCACTGAGTGAGGCTAGTCAGGTTCATTAACTGCTGAGCCATGATGGGAACTCCACCTTTAAATAATTTATAAGAAATTTTTAAAAACAATTTTAAATAACCCCCACTCAAAACTACATGTAAGTTTAATTATGGACATCAGTGCTCATATGAACAGATTAGCAAAATTGTATTTATTTCATTACATACTGCCTTGCATAACACTCTGCTGAATCCCACTCAGAAGATAGTTATGCAAGGCAGTATGTAATGAAATAAATAGTTTTATATAGTAATCAAATTATTATGGGAGTAACACTGATCATAATTAGCAGTGATAACTGATAATTAACATTGCTATGAACAATCAATGAAGGAGCAGAAGGATATTTATGCAGACCTTTAACAATGAGTACATTGCATATGAATCTTCAAAAACAGAATAGAGAGCATTACTGATTAACTGCCTCACAATTAATCTCAACTGTGGCAAATTTCATCTCTGTGGCTCCATATTATATTATAATTATTATAATTATTATAATTATTATAATTATTTATCTTCTTATGTCCTTACTAAAATTCTGTATCTGTCCTTGATTAGAAACCATTTATAATTTTGCAAGATATTTTTAATTAGGTACAAGAAAAAGAAATTCATTCTCTCCATTTCTAGCTATATTGTGAAGCCCAAAAATAGTCTGAGACCTTTCCTCAATAGTGCTATACAATAATCATAATATGCAGCTTGCAATTTAAAGGAGATTATACAAAGTAAATGATGATCTCTAGCATTTAGTCATATAAGGTTTATTTTTTTTATTTATTTATTTTTTTTGTCTTTTTGCCATTTTTTGGGCCACTCCCGTGGCATATGGAGGTTCCCAGGCTAGGGGTCGAATTGGAGCTGTAGCCCCCAGCCTACGCCAGAGCCACAGCAACACAGGATCCGAGCCGCATCTGTGACCTACACCACAGCTCACAGCAACGCCGGATCGTTAACCCACTGAGCAAGGGCAGGGATCGAACCCACAACCTCATGGTTCCTAGTCGGATTCGTTAACCACTGCACTACGACAGGAACTCCCCATATAAGGTTTAATTCTGACACTCTTATGAGTAAGAATGTTTACCAAATTGAGATTACTTTGCTGTGTTTTTGTCTTCACAACTACCTGACAGCTGATCTGTGAGTTTGTGTCACAGTTGGATGGTGTCCACCCATCTAACAAATAACAAACACAAAGACCTCTTGGAACAGATGGAATGCCCTCATGGATGGTTGCCTAGGGGACTGACAAATTAATAGAGATGTCTGGGTTCTGACACAGAAAGAGTTGCTTGCTAGCATCACTGTTGAAGTCATCAATGACAGCTGCTTTCTCTAAGAATTCTAAACTCAAATTGACGTCTCACTTTTCAAGACTTCAATGTTAGATTTGTAAAATGAATCCCAGTAATAAATTGTGGGATTTTCTTACATACCTTTTGGGTTTTTTGTTTTTAATTTTCATAAGAAATGTTCTTATACTGAAGAGGAAAAGTATTGGGTTATAGGTGGGCAATATTACAGATGAGGAAAAGAGGTGGCTATTTATAAAATAAATACCCAGTTTCAAGCTGGACAATTTCATAATTTTCCCATGAAAAGTTCTCATATATAATTATCTTTCTTTTAAAAAAAGTCACATTTGACTGAAAATATGAACACCTGCCTGACCCAATTTTCTAATTTAAAAAATCCAGGGTAGTTAATTTGAATTCTCTCTGCTTCCTAATATTTCTTTTCTTTTCTTTTTACCAGAATGTTGTGTTCTTTAAATGAGGAAAATTATGTTATTAGGTATAAATCTGTCCTTGTTTGATTTTTTTAAAAAAATCCTAACAATATGAGTCCTTTCTGATTTTCCTTTTTGATTATTTTTTGTTGTTTTTCTTGAAGATGGATTTTAGGTCAGGGTTTTTTTTCTTAATTAAAAAAATTGATCCTTTGAAAGTTGAATGTCAATATTAACAGACATATTTTCATTTTCTTGAATTCTTGTTCTTATAATCTATGTTTATACCATTACTTCATATGAATTTAGACCACATATAAAAATTGATACAGAAAAATTTGTATATTTTGGTTGTCTACAGTTCATTTTTAAAATTTTTAATGAATTAGGGTGCTGAGAAGCTTAAGCCTATTTTAATAGTTGTTCTGCCACAAATGCTTCTTTGTTTACTATCCCAGTTAATAATAGAAAAAGCTCAATTACATACTAGTTAAATCCATGAATAACACTAAATGGAGAGCAGTTATAAATGGAAGAAAGAGCACTCACACAAAAGCATTATAGTGATATAGAAATCTGAGAAAGAAAAAAAAGTTGAAAAATGTTCAACCTGATATGTGGTTTCTTAGGTAGAGAAAGTTACTGGGGTTTTACACATCTCTGCCTTCATTAAATGTGTATGTACTTGTCTAAATCCTGATTATACCCTGGGAAGTACTGAACACATGCTTGTTTCCTTGAAGCTTTGGAAAATTGGAAATGTTTGGTTGTCAGTATGTAAAGCTTTATCAGCATAAGACCATGTGGAGTAAATTAAAGCTATCCTTTACTACAATGATGGCTTGTTTTCTTTTAGGTTGAATTTAAGGTATAATTTTTCTGTAAACATAACCCTTTTCCATCTTTTGGGACAATGAACAAGATCTTTAAGACAGGCTCTGCAGTGCACAGTCTTTTAAATTGACTTCTGTTAATCCCAGTAACATTCATTTTTGCCTGGACTTCCCTATGGAAGCTGATTTAGGGAAATGCCAGGGGAATTCATATTTTATTTACTAATTTTTCCCTTCATACTTATTTCAACTAAAAACATTAATAGATATCTAAATGATCAGCATAATTTTCTATGTTTATTGGAATGATAAAATTAATAATAACATTGGAAAAGAGTAAGCACTGATGTGTTGAGATATTAAGTATAAGAGAGGAAATGAACAAGCACAGCACACACACAACACACATATATATATATAAATTGTAATGATTGAGAATCATTCTTCATTTAAATATGAACAAAAATAAGTTTATGGAATGAAATGTTGAGAGTCATTACATTTTACAAATTAAGTAGGTGTTTATTTCTTAAAATTCTTTTTTTTGTCTTTTTGTCTTTTCCAGGGCCACACCTGCAGCATACGGTAGTTCTCAGGCTAGGGGTCGAATCAAAGATGTAGCCACCAACCTACACCAGAAGCCAGAGCAACTCAGGAACCTTAAGCCACTGAATGAGGCAAGGGATTGAACCTGAGACCACATCGTATCTAGTCAGATTTGTTAGCCACTGAGCCATGACAGGAACTCAATGTAGGTGATTTTTAAAATAAAGAAATTTGAGAGATGTAGAATAGTCTAACCATAAAGTAATAAACTCATATTGGTAAATAATCTCTGAGATTTTGGCTAGAACTGTGTCAAGCCAAGAGGTGAGTTATCATAGACTATGGGTAGAATTAAGCTAGAATTTAAGTATTTTGATTGGCATTTTGGTATTATCATCACTGTACCCTGTGGCCAGTTTACTGAATTTCTCAGGGTCAATATTTTACTTATATCAATATATTAATAAGGTCTACCAAAATAAGCATTACTTTTTAATGCACTGGAACAAAAGATCAATATCTAATTTTTGGAGTTTCCTGGTGGCCTAGTGGTTAAGGAATTGACATTGTCACTGCTGTGGAATAGGTTTGATCCCTGGCCCTGGAACCTCTGCATGCTGCAGACCTGACCAAAAAAATTATATAAAATTTTTTTGTTCTTTTTATGGCTGCACCTGTGACATATGGAAGTTCCCAGGCTAGTAGTTGAATCAGAGCTGAAGTTGCCTGCCTACCCCATAGCCATAGTAACTCAAGATCTGAGCCACCTCTGCAACCTATGCCACAGCTCACAGCAATGCTGGATCCTTTAATCCACTGACTGAGGCCAGGGATCAAACCCACATCCTCATGGATACTAGTCAGGTTCATCCAAAAACATCAAACTTTTGCTCAGCAGCTCCCTTTATATCTCAAAAAGCATCACCCATGGAATGGAGACATAGAAGATGGCATTTCTGTTTTGAGGAATTTACAACTGGACTTTACAGATTAAAAAAAAAAAAAAAGAAAACACACTCAGGAGAAAAAGCACAATAAACACTGTTAAACACTCTGGAGTGGTAAAGAAAAAGTTATTCCACTGCATTCTAGAAGAAAAAGAATTCACTGAAATAGAATCATTGGTTAAAGCTTTATTAGATAAATGAGCTTCCAAGCACAAAAACCTATATAAATCAATAGAAAAGCAAGAGAAAAGCATTATCAATGGAGAGACTCTTAATTAGAAAATGCTGGATATGGAAAGAATTATGAGTTCAGGGTGGATCATTTTGTCAAACTAGACATTGTTTTAGATATAGCATGATGACAATTCAGAAGATGCTTTTAACTACAGAATCATGTATTAAACATTAACTCAACTTTAAGTAAGTTTTTGATATTGACCAGACAATGTTCTAAGGACTGAAAGGAACTGGAGAGTTCCTTTGTAGGAAGAATTTGAGGATAAATTTTAAGCCCTGGTCAAACCTATGACATGGACCTCTAGCATTCTGAATGATTGCAACATCTATGACTTTGAAATTTGACCTATTGATGAGCTGCACCACACAGGACTATAAGCTCTGTATTTGCCCAGCTTCAAGACAGAAAAAAGTGGAGTTCCCATTGTGGCTCAGTGGTAATGAACCCAGCTAGGGTCCATGAGGATGGGGTTCAATCCTTGGCCTCACTCAGTGGGTTGAATTTATGGCATTGCCATGAGCTGTGGTGCAGGTCACAGACACAGCTTCGATCCGGCTGTGATGTAAGCCAGAAGCTTCAGCTCTGATTTACCCCCTAAGCTGAGAACTTCTATATGCCATAGGTGTGGCCCTAAAAAGCCAAAAAAAGGGAGAACACATAGTCAGTCAGTGATGGGAAGCAAGGTGCTGGAGGCTATGTGGTAGGTGGTGGGTCAGGACTTGGCAGCATCTTCACTCCTGGGAGGAGATGGAGGTTACCAATTATAGGAGGGATTGACAGTCTGATTGGCTTATCAGTTACCTGGGAAACCAGCAGAGGGGCATGCCCTTCAAGTCCCCTTTGATAAACATAGTGCACAGTCTTGATCTAAAGCTAGAACAAAACATACTCACAGACTTTGAAAAACTTATGGTTCCCAAAGGGGACAGGTATGTGGTGGGCTAGGAGCAGACTGGGGGTTTGGGAGTGGCATATGCACCTGAGGTATATGGAATGGCTGACCAACTGGGACCTGCTATACAGCACCAGGAACACTACCCAATAATCTGTGATAATCCATGTGGGAAAAGAATCTGAAAGAGAATGGATATGTGCACAAATATAACTGAATCACTTGGTTGTACAGCAGAAATTATCACATTGTAAATCAGCTATACTTTAATAAAACTTAAAAAAATAAATAAATAAATCTAGAAAAACCACTCATTGGGGCCTGGTGTGCATATGTAGGAAGGTTGGTCAGATGAGTAGGTGTAGGTGAGGCAGGCACTAATGGAGCAGGGGCTGTACATACAGCAAGACAAAAGCCAACCTGAGGGACCTGACCATACACCTGAAAGAAAGTGAGTTCTTAATTAGCTCGTGGCATTGCCACAGAAAATCACTCTGGTAGAGCTTGGTGAGTTAAGAAGATTTATAATCTGAACATTTGGTATTGAATCTGATGGATTATACTCCTTAAGATTAAAGAGAGCTCCCTAAAATGAGACTCGCTAAGGAATTCCATGTTGCAATCAGTTGTGACATGTAAGAGCAACTCTCAATCAGTAAAACTGACTTTGGGGACATATATTATAAACATGTATAAGAAACTGTTACTTCTCATTGTAAATTAACTAATTCCTCATCTTCTTTCTTCAGTAACATTCCTGACTTGATTTCCCCAATCTACTCATTAGACTCTTTTATTAGCTTGTTTTGGCTCCTGTCATCCCAAATGGAAATTCTGGTACAAATGCTTTATTATAATGATTAAATATTAAATGCTGTCCCATAGGCCAAGACTGAAAATTGCATTTGACATATTTATGACTGGTCTTGTTCAGCTGTCTATATATTCAAGCACAGCTAAATCTATACCCATTATTCAGCCACTAAACCTGATTTAATAATGTATTGTCCTTTCTTATTTACAACCACCCAACTTTCAGCTTCTATTAGTAAATAGAAGTTTTCAGTTTGAACCTTGCCATTTAATATAAGCATCAAAATGTTGTACACATGAATATGAAACTAAGTGTGATATTTTATAAGATTAATCTATTTAAAACATGCAGAATGGGTTGGAGAAGAGTAAAAAGGGAACAATAGTTCAAAACTCAGTGATGTTGGTCCAAGCTACAGAAAATGCGATGACTGTGCTAAAAAAAAAAAAGTGTGTGTATCTTTGTGCAAATGCATACTAATTTGGAGAGAAAAATTAGCAGGAGCTAGTGACTCATTAAAGAAAGAATGATAAAAGAAAAATTCTGCATTATAGAATCTAGTCATCCAGAGACAAACCTATTACAAGAAGAAATTGGAAAACCTAGAAAAGAATGTATTATGGTAAAATATGGGGCTGATTTAATGTTTGCCTAATTTGAGGATAAAGCATCCAGGTGGAGACATTCTGCATGGAAATTCAAAATTAGAATTTTGAATAAAATTTCAGGACTAGATATTTATATTTGGAATGTTTGAACATAGAAATGGATATATGAATCTTTTATGGTAGATGAGATCTAAACATAAAAGATAATGGAAGGAGGCAGAAGTCTCAGGATTTCATGGATATTAGAAGTAAGAAAGGAGCCAGTAAAATATAGAGAGAGGGACTTCCTTTTGTGGCACAGTGGAAGTGAATCTGACTAGGAACCATGAGGTTGTGGGTTCGATCCCTGGCCTTGCTCAGTGCTTAAGGATCTGGCATTGCTCTGGCTGTGGTGTAGGCCATCAGCTGTAGCTCTGATTAGACCCCTAGCTTGGGAACCTCCATATGCTGCAGGTGCATCCCTCAAAAAGACAATAATAATAATAATAATAAAATAGAGAGAGAAGAGGGAAAAAAAAAGACCAGAGCAAAACAAAGATAGTGGGACCACAAAAAAGAGCGAGATTGAGCAAGAAAAAGGGGAAGACAGGAGAGGGAGAGAAAGGAAGAAAAAAAGATTTATTAAGAGCAGAGATATTTTCAGGGAATGTGAGTTAAGGAAGACAAGGGTCTATCAAGACATCAGAGATAAACTGTAATTGTGAACATAACAAGGTATCATTATGATTAAACCTCTATTTTGATAGTGATTTTAGCAAGAAAAGTAGCATTAAAACAAAACAAAATACACAAAGAGGTCCCCCAAAAAGTCCTTATTTTGAGACATTAAAAAAATTACTCATAGTTGTAACTCTTGGTTGTTGCCCTAACATATCTACCTCTGTTTATTTAAGAAGCTCAAGGATATCAGTAAAGACCAAACTGCATCAGATTTATGTCTAAAAAAAAAACATTTTTTCTAAGAAAGTGCTTTGTACTTTCTTTTTCTTTAAAACTGATTTCTTTCTTTCTTTCTTTCTTTCTTTCTTTCTTTCTTTCTTTCTTTCTTTCTTTCTTCTTTCTTTCTTTCTTTCTTTCTTTCTTTCTTTCTTTCTTTCTATTTTTTTTAGGGCTACACCCATGACACAGAGAAGTTCTCAAGCTAGGGGTCAAATGGAGTTGCAGCTGCCAGCTTATATCACAGCCACAGCAACATCAAATCTGAGCCACATCTGCAGCCTATACCAGAGCTCATGGCAATGCCAGATCCTTAGCCCACTGAGCAAAGCCAGGGATCAAACCTACATCCTCATGGATACTAGTTGGGTTCATTACCCAGAGACACAACAGGAGCTCCCAAAAAAGTGAGTCAATAGCAGGATTTGTGCCTTACAATTTTTTGAAATCAAATATATTATACTGGGATATTAAAAATAATAACACAAGAATGTGAAATATATTCAGTGATAAAAGGTATTTTTCACCTGGGAGGTAGCTAACCAGTTTGATATTAGGTTAAAACAAGGCAGTTTCTGAAATATTTTGAAAAAGAGAAGACATGAAGCTCTCAACATTTTAAATAAAATACTATGTTAAGTCATCCTTAGTTTGAGAAAGTGTGTATTGGATTTTTGAAAATCATACAGGATGACTAAAAAAATTATCCCTAGGTTGAAAGAAATAAGCAAGTAAGAATAAGAAAAAAGGTTTTAAGTGTTCTAGTGTAGGCAGCTTATAAAGCTGTCATTCATGCCTAATAAAGCCCCACCCCTTGCTTCTCTCTCAAACCTACTTTGAAAACCAAGAACACACATAAGAACCTGGGTAAGATTTTAAAAGAGCAGAACAATAAGAGGGGCTAATGTCACAGCAGAATTTGCAAATTTGATTGCATCTTAAGAAATGATCGTGTAATTATACAGAGTAATTACAAAAGAATTATATTTCTGATACATGCCATAGCATGTGCTAATCTCAAACATATGACAGTAAATGAATGAAGCTGGACAGAGAGGCTACATACTGATGACTGTATTTAAAGCACATTCTTTTTTTGTCTTTTTAGGGCCACATCACAGCATATGGAGGGCCCCAGGCTAGGGGTCTCATCAGAGCTGAAACCACCAGCCTTTGCCATAGCCACAGCAGTGTGGGATCCTAGCCTCATCTGTGACCTACACCACAGCTCATGACAACACCAGATCTTTAACCCACTGAGTGAGGCCAGGGATCAAACCCACATCCTCATGAATGCTAGTCAAGTTAATTAACCACTGAGCCATGACAGGAACTCCTAAAGCACATTCTAAAGAAGAAAGATCTATGGGTCATTAACAGAATGTCATTGCCAAGCAATGAATTTGGAGGGTGGGATGGGGTACAAAAAAGCACAATTGAGGTCTTGGTGGTGAAAACCATATGCTATATCTTTTTTTTTTTTTTTTTTTTGAGGGCCATGCGTGTGGCATGTGGAAGTTCCCAGGCTAGGGTCAAATCAGATCTGCAGCTGCTGGCCTAAGCCACAGCCACAGTAACTTGGGTCCAAACAGTGTCTGCAACCCTCACCAGCTCAAAGAAACACCAAATTCTTGGCCCACCAAATGAGGTCAGGAATCAAACCCACATCCTCATGGATCTGCATCAGATTCATTACCACTAAGCTATGACGGGAACTCCCATATGCTATATCTTGATTTTGGTAGTGGCCACAGAACTGAACACATTTGTCAGAACCCATTGAAATCCTCCCTTAAAAAGCAGTGAAGTCCATCAAATGTAAAATTTAGTTCAATAAAGCTGATTTTAAATTTAAAAAAATAAATATTATGTGCCATCAGGCATGGTTTATCCAAGAATTTAATTGTGGATGATACTTAGTAGCAATTATTTTTACCAATGATTTTGTACTCATTAAAGACTTTGATGATTATATAAAAAGATGGCAAAGAGATAAATACATGCTGTTATTTATGCAAGACTTGAATTATCCTTTTAAGATTAGACAGGAAACTACATTTTATAATCATTTTCCTTATTGGCTAATAGTGACAGGAGCTAATCTTTAAATTACTGGATGCGCATTCTCAACTATTAGCTATATTTCCTGGGTTAACACAAATTATTGATCTAAAACTTAATCCCAAATTCTGTGTGTCCATATAAACTCTCTTTTTCCTACCTGCTCTGACATTTCAAGTATATAATTTTCCTATAATGTCCTGTAAGTAGGAAATGCTGTTAATTTATTTTATTTTAAAAAGGAGTAATTTGATTTTGAAAATAGCATTGCCATTTGTCCAGGGATTGTTACATGGTTAAACATCGTTAATATTATTACAATAGCTTCATAAGGCAGTTCAAGGCTGGGTGTATTACCATCCACATAATTACATCAGAGACACATCATTTAGCTCTTTTTTCCACTGTGGGAGTTCTTTTAGTATTGAGGCAGTGGGGTAAAGTTTTTTCCTAATTTATTCCATATTTTATTTTCTGCATGAAGTGCTAAACATATTGAACCATAGAACTTTGGTGAATCAATCTCTTCACTTGCAGTATTTACCACTCTGCTAAATTAGGTGTACATAATAACCAGATGTTGACCTCCAGATGTAGTAGAGTTAAGCTGCATAAATCCCCACCCTTCCATACACACATATTTTGATGCCTTTGTCTGAAAACTTGGTCAACTGCTGCTGTAAATTATTTCATACTGTGAGGACTAATTTCATGCCATCTTTTTATTATTTATTTAAACATAGGGAATTTTTGTGATAAAACTTCAACCATCATATCAGTCCTATAAGAGTTTTTTTTTTTATGGATATTTTCTCCAAAAGATGTTCACATTTAAAATTACTTCCAATAAAACTGTATTTATAATAAGTGAGGACCAGTTTTTCTTAAGAAAATAATCTGTATTCTAGAGTGAGTATTGTTTGTATTTTTATATCAACTTTGGCAATGAATAAATAATGAGAAGAGCTCTTATTTTTATGTTGGAAATTTCAGTCCCTGAGTAATGTTGATTGAAAAAATGGATACTACAAATGAGTATGACAAGTAAACTCAATGACCAAGGAAGGAAAATTTTCTAAAATTAAAATTTTACGTTCTTAGAAGAAAAAGCAGTGCCTCACACACACATGGACACTTGCACATATCCATTAGTTTGGGTCGCCCCTAAGGTACAAGGGATAAATTAAGAGTAAATGCAGTTTGGTTGAATCAAAACCTGGCAGAAGACATGTGCTATTCCAAAGAGGATCAACATTTAAGCTGCTGACACA
>CM052683.1:126733980-126753641 GCA_028533215.1 Babyrousa celebensis
CGGGATCCAAGCCTCATCTGCGACTTACACCACAGCTCAGGGTAACGCCGGAACGTTAACCCACTGAGCAAGGTCAGGGATCGAACCCACAACCTCATGGTTCCTAGTCGGATTCGTTAATCACTGTGCCACGAGGGGAACTCCAGGAAGCTATTTTATGATTTACTTAACCAAAGGTGTTAGCAATATTCCTATAAAACCTGATACCATAATATGTTTCAGTCCCTAAGAATGGTCATAGCTATGCTTATTTGCTGTTAATTTGTTGAGAGTTTTACCACTCCAAGTACATCTGAGAAACAAAGATAGTTTGAAATACAACGTATCAAGTGTCACATCAGAGATAAACTTCAACACGTGAGTACACCTTGCAAGTTGACTGCCATGTTGGCAGAAATCTACCTTCCTAAAATAAATTTTGATCCCCAGATAAAACATTTTGTGTCTCAGGATAATAATGATTCTAAATGCAATGACATTCAGATGTATCTTCAGGTTAAATATTTAAAAGCATACATGAGACTAAAGGGAGGCAGTGGAGTTTGACAAACAGAAAGAAATATTCTATTAGTATCTGTGAGTCAGTTACCTGAGGCTAACTAACTGACATTTTATGATCCTTGTCACACAAACTCAGGGGAGGAAAGGATGCCATGAAATTTTAACTGCAATATAAATACAGGTCATATCCATCCAACATCTAATTTAAATTGCTTGTCCCTTTTCCAAATTTGTGTCTTCTGAATTTCCCAGGAAATTGAATTGTTCTACTCTTCACTCAGTTACAACTCAAAACTTGAACTTCATCCTTTAATTTTCCTTCCCTTTGTTAGTGAAATATTGTCACTGTTTTCTAAGTCCTTACGTCCCTCCAAACACCTTGCTATTTTACATGAAAATTATTTGATTCTGAAATTTTCACCAACTTCTGAAATTTCAGTGCTTTGCAAATTATCTAGGGTGAAGAGTCACTCACCACTCCCTCCAATTCAGTGTGGAAAAATAATTTTGTAAAATGAAAAAGATATAAAGTATTAGAAAAATAAGATACAATGAAGACATAAAATGTAAATTATATTTTTATTATATGCAATATAGAGAAAAATCAGGATACAGTAAATATATCCAGGACAAAAAACATAATAAGAAAGTATAAATATTTTATACATTGGTCATGGAAACTATGCATACAGAGAATAAATGTAGATAATTGCTTTTACAATTGATATATTTTGCCTCCAGCAGTGATAAATAAAGACAACAGTGATTATCATACCAAGAGAAATGGGTCAGAGAAAGACAAATATCATGTGATATCACTTTTATGTGGAATTTAAAAGATTGATACAAAGGAACTTATATACAAAATAGTTAAAAAGACGTATAAAGCATATTTATATGTATAACTGAATGGCTTTGTTGTACACCTGAAACTAACACAACACTGTAAACCAACTATATTTTATTTTTTAACTATAATTTTTCCTTTATTTTTTATTATTCAATGAATTTATTACATTTATAGTTGTACAATGATCTTCACAATTGAATTTTATAGGATTTCATTATCACACCCCAGCACATCCCCCCCAAAACTGTCTCCTTTGGAAACCATAAGTTTTTCAAAATCTGTGACCCAGTATCTATTCTGCAAAGAAGTTCATTTTGTCCTTTTTTCAGATTCAGCATTTGATGTTGGTGTCTCATTGTCTGGCTGACTTCACTTAGCACGATAATTTCTAGGTCCACCCATGTTGTTAAAAATGCCATTATTTCATTCCTTTTAATGGTTGAGTAATATTCTGTTGTATATTTGTACCACATTTCCTTTATCCACTCCTCTGTTGATGGATATTTAGGTTGTTTCCATGTCTTAGCCATATAAACCAACTATACTTTAATAAAAAATTATGTAATTGGAGTTCCTGTCATGGCTCAGTGGTTAACAAATCTGACAAGGAACCATGAGGTTGTGGGCAATCCCTGGCCTTGCTCAGTGGGTTAAGGATCCTGCATTGCCATGAGCTGTGGTGTAGGTTGCAGATGAGGCGCGGATCCTTCTTTGCTGTGGCTCTGCCATAGGCCAGTGGCTACAGTTCAGATTAGACTCCTAGCTCGGGAACCACTATATGCTGCAGGTGCAGTCCTAGAAAAGACAAAAAAATAATTTATTAATTTTTAAAAATGACACCTGTTATGCTGTTGGTGGGAATGCAAATTGGTGTAACCACTGTGGAAAACAGTATGGAGATTCCTCAGAAAACTGAAAATAGAATTACCACTTGATCTAGCAATCCCACTCCTGGGCATCTACCCAGAGAAAACCATAACCTGAAAAGACACATGTACTCCAATGTTCATTGCAACACTATTTACAATAGCCAAGACATGGAAACAGCCTAAATGTCCATCAACAGAAAAGTGGATGAAAATGTGGTACATATGAACAATGGGATATAACTCAGACATTAAAAGGAAGGAAATAATGGCATTTGCTGCAACATGGATGGACGTAGAAATTATCATGCTAAGTGAAGTCAGTCAAACAGTGAGATACCAAGGTCATATGCTATTGCTTACATGTGGAATATAAAAAAAAGGACAAAATGAACTTCTTTGCAAAACAGATACTGACTCACAGACTTTGAAAAACTTATGGTTTCCACAGGAGACAGGTTGGGAAGTAGGGGGATGAGCTGGGGTTTGGGCTGGAAATACTTTCAAATTGGGTTGTGATGATCCTTGTCAACTATAAATGTAATAAAATTCATTGACTTAAAAATAGCTTTTTTCTCTATGTTCCTATTGGAACATTGCTTTCTCCTTTGGCCCCTTCAGACCTAAAAATGGTTAAAAGAAAGAAAGAAAGAAAAAAATCCTGCTGTTATTAGTCTTAGAATACATATTTTGTTCACTGTTACAAGGCCCTTACACTCTGCCAGCAATATCTACACAGCAAATGTTCCACAAATTCCCTGATTAGATTCTGCCATCTACACCTTGGCAGGCACTGACTATACAGGAATAAGTCTGAGGATTGCCTCAAGAAAAAAAAAAATCTCAAAATTGAATTAAGTATTTGAGTTGCATACAGTTTTAAGTTCACACAAATACATTTTGTGTGAATTATTTTAAAGCTATTATAAGACAGTGTGGTATTGGCCCAAGTATACAAAAATGGATCCATGAAAAAGAGAAGAAACTGATCAACTTCTATACAGTCACTTGATTTATGACAATGAAGAAACCACTGAAATTTAGGGAGGAAAGAATGGTGTTTACAATAAATATTTGATGTGAATCACAGACTCAAATGTGAAAGATTAAAAATAAATTTCATGTACAAAGAAATTTAAAAAATATAATGCACTTTGTATTGAAAAAAAATTTAGAGATCTAAAAATAGCACTACATGAAAATTAGAAGAATAATAAGTTTGATATTGGTAGAACATAGTTCCAATGAATCAATCAGGATAAAAGACCAATATATAACTTAATGAAGAATGTCTACTAATTAAAAATATAGTGCCTGAATGTGATAGTTAGTTTTATGTGTTACCTTGGTGAGGCTATATTTCTCAGTTATCAAAAAAACCCAAACCTTGGAGTTATTGTAAAGGTATTTTTTAGATATGGTTAACATTTACAGACAGTTTATTTGAAGTTTACCCTCAATAATGTAGGGGAGCCTCATCCCATTGTATGAAGCATTTTAGAGCAAAAACATAGATTTCCCTGAAAAAAGAAATTCTCCCTCAGTACGCAGCATCAACTCCTGTCTGACTTTCCAGTCTGCTGGTTATTGAGTCCAAGCTCATTCTGTTCACTGCACAGCTTGCCAATAAATCTAGAGATGGATTGTTGGTACAAGGGA
The DNA here is from genome assembly GCA_028533215.1 of Babyrousa celebensis. Taxonomy (NCBI): domain Eukaryota; kingdom Metazoa; phylum Chordata; class Mammalia; order Artiodactyla; family Suidae; genus Babyrousa; species Babyrousa celebensis. The sequence continues at coordinate 126,737,857 of CM052683.1, forward strand.
TAATGACTTTATTGAGAAATTCAGCAGTTTAAGATGATGGTGGACTCATGTCCCAAAGAACTGTCTTGCCTGAGCCAAAAGCCAGGCTCCTTTTCTACTGAAATGGGAGGGAGTAAAATCAAACAATTCCTGATTACAGTCAGCCTCTAGAGGGGATATGTTAATTTCTTCTTTCCTGCCATCATTCACTGGTGGACCTGGTCAGGATGTTTCCTGTGAGCTAAACAAAGGTATATTAGCTTAATGCTCACTACTTGGGAGGCAGTGTTCCAGATATGGGCCATGATGTATAAGTTAAACTTAGAGGTAACAAACCTTTAGTAATTAGCCTGTAATAGAAAATATACGTTCTCCCCTATTATGTGCAGAAAATACCCTGCAAATCTCAGACTTATCAACCTCAGAAATCACAGGAGCCAGTTTCTCTGGAAAATCCTATTTGGCTGGAGAACCTTGTAAAATACACATATTGTAGGAGAGGTTCAGAATGCTTAGCCATGGGCCTCAAAGTTACCATACAACCTGAGCTAAATAATAACCAGTTGTTGTTTGGTCCATGAAGACATAAAGTTCAGCATCACAGCAACACTCCCAGAACAAATGGAAAGATACAAGGTCAGATTCAAGTAGGACTGGAAGGCACAATCAGGTTACCTGAGAAAATGGCCAAAATGCCCATAGTCCCAATTTTTGCTATACTACCCCCTTCCTCTCAGCCTGAGCCTCTAGTTACATGAAGGGAGGATGTCCCTTACTGTTGACTGTTCTACAGGTGGTTCTGCATGAAATCTTGATGACAGCTAATTTCTGAGACATCCCCTAAGGACAGAGGTGAACATCTCAAATTACTTAAAGTTAAGTAAGGAAGATGACTCTTGATAAGGATGAGGTTGGGCCTTGTCAAATCATTTGATGGCATTCAAAGTATGAATAAAGATTTCTTAAAGAAAAAAGGAATTCTGGACTCTTTTTGGGGGGGTGGGAGAGGGCATGTCTATGGCATATGGAAGATCCTAGGTCAGGTGTTAATCCTGAGCTGTGGCAGTGAAAACACAGCATCCTTAAATTGTTGTGCCACTAGAGAACTCCAGGAAATTTGAACACTTAATTTATCCCTCCTCTCCTAAAATTTAGGAGTCTGTTAAAATAACTATACTACTATATATAAAATAGATAATCAATAGGACCTACTTGTATAGCACAGGGAACTACTCAAAATTTTGTAATATATGTAGATATAACTGAATTACTTTGCTAAACATCTAAAACTAATGTAACACTGCTAATCAACTATACTGCCAAAAAGAAGAAGAAGAAGCAAAAAAGAAAAGAAAAAAGGAATTCTGCCTCAAGACTAACATAGAAATCCTGCCTAAATTTCCAGGCTGCCAGACTCTCCTACAATCATATGAGTCAACTCCTTAACATAAATCTCTTAATGCATGCATGTGTTGTGTATATGAGAAAGAGTTCTGTCTCTCTGGAAAATCCTGACTGATATACTGATAATCAAAAACAATTTTTTAAAGGAGTGGGAGGGGGGACAAAAAAACGTAGAAACTAAACAGACGCTTTAGAGAACAAAATACATAAGTGGCCCTTAAACACATGAAAATGTGCTCAATCTCATCAGTTGTCAGATAACTGCAAACTAAATGCAGCAAGATATCACTGCACACCAGAGAGAATGCCTGGAATTAAAAAGACAACAGCAAGAGGCACTGAGGTTTTTGTAGGTCTGAAATATTCATACATCACTAGTGGAAGTAAAAACTGCCACGTGCTATTTGGAAACACTTTGTCTCTTCCATGAATGTTTAACCATATTTTTGGTATCAGGTACAATGGAATGAATTCATCTATTTACCAAAAGACATGGAAAAATGGACTTAGATATATGTTCATTACAGCCACAAACATGATACAATCTAAATCTGTATCATCATAATTATATGTTTGATACATTGATATGTATGGTTATATGTACACATGCATATATTGATATCATATACATGTATATAGATATATATCCACACATGAAGTGGAGCTGTACATAATAATTTCAAACAAGACACTACTGTTGAGTCAACCAAAGGAAAGTAATGGTGAGCAAAGAAAGCCAGGAACAAAGAACACATCCTACATAACTCACTAACACAAAGTTCAAAAGGTGGAAAACATCATATATAGGGATAGAGTCCAGAGATGCATTTTCCCACAGGGATGTACTCATTGGGAGCAGGGGCCATTGAAAGCCCTGACACTGTGCTGGGAAAGTTCATATTGTGACTTGAGTCATGCTCACCATGACTTATGATCATGTAAAGTTTATCTTATTGATGTCAACCTTCACTCATTAGATGAAAATTTTATCACAATTTTAAAGAAGTATAATTCGCACTTACCCTCTGGCTTTCTGTTTGCACTTGGAGAGTCAGGGTCATCAGAAGACAATGAAGAGAGCAGAAGATGGAATTCTTGCTCTGAACCCCTTTTCTTCACAAGCAGGTGGCTGCAAGTGAAAGGGGCCCTTCAAGCAAAGGCCCAGCTTTGTCAGAAGCCTCCCTCCATGCATCTCTATCTCCAGTCCCTCAACTTTCAGCCTGAGCAGTAGCCTCATGCCACTATCTCTGCAGTGTCCAAACACTCTTATACTCTTCCCAAACCTTTGTAAATAACCCCTCAATAAACTCTCCTCAAATTAACCAGTCTGAGCATGACTTATCTTTCCCCTGAGGACACATTACAATATCTAGAGTTTCACAAGTTGGAGAAGATGACTGCCATGGAATATTTCTGTGATATATTTTCCCAGATGGCATTCTGTTTTTGCCATTTTGCTCAAATGAAATACACTGGCAATCCCACTGTGCATGTTGCCCAATTTATACTCTGCACTACTTCCTTTTAATCTGTTTCTGTCTTTATCATTTGCTATGAGAAATTACTGATTAAAAGATGATTAGTTAAGGAATTCCTGTTGTGGCACAGTGGTTATCAAATCCGCCTAGAAACCATGAGGTTGTGGGTTTGATCCCTGCTCTTGCTAAGTGAGTTAAGGATCCGGCATTGCTGTGAGCTGTGGTGTAGATCACGGACATGGCTTGGATCCCATGTTACCATGGCTCTGATGTAGGCCAGTGGCTACAGCTCTGCTTATACCCCTAGCCTGGGAACATCTATATGCCACTGGAGCAGGCCTAGAAAAGGCAAAAAGACCCAAAAAAAAAAAGATAATTAGTTAAGAACAGTTTTAGATTGCTTTGATTGGTGGATGCTATGCTTTGGAAACATGGGTGGCTTTAAAGTTTGAAGAAAAAAAATCACATTTTATTAACTGAACACTTCAAGGTGAAGGATTTTATTTCCTTCATTCCAAGAGAAAAAATATATACATATATGAATATATATATGAAGAGGAAAATCCCTCCCCTAAATTCAAGTGCTCTTCAACACTGTCCTCTTGAAAGCACTGTTTAATGTCTTTATTCAAAAATATTTGTATATCCAGAAAAGGAAGCAAAGATTGTAAGAACACCATTTCATCTTTCAATATAAGTACAAGGCACTTAGCATCTGGAAACAAAACATAAAAGACCACAACATCTATATATGTCCCAGGACTACCAAATGCTACATGTTAGGGATGAGTCAGGAAGACTCTTCTAATTGTAACCTGCTACCTATGTGGCAATAGAGCAGTGTTGGGGGCGGGGGAAGATGCATGCCCTGAGTCAGCCAGTGAGGACCCAGTGCAGGAAGGTAGCTGAAGTTCTGCCTGGTTTCAGGTTTTAAGATCACTACATGAGGAACAGAACTACCATGTGATTCAGCAATATCCCATCTGGGTATCCAGTCGATCCTTGAAAAACTTGAGCATGAACTGTGCAGGTCCACTTATACATGGATTTTTTTTCAGTAGTAAATACAACAATGCTTCCAGATCTGTGGCTGGTTGAATCTTCAGCTGCAAAATTTGTATAGAGAAAGAAATGCCTATAAGAGGAGGCTGACTATGAATTTCAGGCAGATTTTCAACAGGAGGGAGGTGGGTGCCCCTAAAGCCTGTATTATTCAAGGGTCAACTGTATTTCCAAAGGAAACCAAAGGGAAATCTCAAAGATATAGCTATACCCCCATCATTCTGGCTTAAAATAGGAAATACTCTGATATGAAACAATGCAGATAAACCTAGAAGCCACAGTGTTAAGTGAAATAAGCCAGAAGCAGGATGATAAACTCTGTGTGACCTCACTTACATAAGGAGTCTAAAAGAGACTCATGGAAGCAGAGAGCAGAATAGGGGCTGCCAGGGGAAAGGGGGAGAGATGTCAGTGGTGGGTACAAAGTTTCAGTTATGCATGATGAGTGAGTTCTGGAAAAATAACTCTAGCATGCTGACTAGAAATCAGACTGAATTATAAATTTGGAATTTGCTAAGAGGATCTTAAATCTTTTCAACTCATACATGCATATGCACATTAAAAAACTAACTGTAGAGATAATAGACCAGTTATTTGGCTAGATTGTGAAGATCTTTTCACAGTATGTACCTATTTCAAAACATCCTTGTATACCTTAAATATACTCAGTTTGATAGGTACAAAACTATTAACACCACCATGAATGTTCTTTCCTTCCCACACTCCACATTTTTCAGAAGAAAATGAAAGTGTGTGTGTGTGTGTGTGTGTGTGTGTTTGAGGTTGATAGGACAGTTTTTTTCAAATATTCTCTTCAATTTGAATGTAACCGGTGCATAATTTACATCCCATGTACTCTTCAACACTCATAGATTCAGGATATGTCAAGATGAATGAGAAATGATTTCCACTCTGTATAAACACAAGAGTTTCCTACCCTACACCAAGGCTTTGAAAATTCTTGATTCAATAGAAAAATTAAATTTTCATTTACTGCTTTCAAAATTGCTTTAGAAAAAAATAAATATTCCTAGAGCAGTAAACCAATTAACATAATGCAACCTAAGAACCTGTTTAATGTAGTAGCAATAACATCAAAATGATAAAGTTAAAATTATCTTCATTTTCCTTAAGTTTGAGACTGTGACTTTTATCTTCTAATTTAAAACCTGGTAAACTTTCATCTGCAGGTCTACTCTACTACTGTTATTAAAAATTTTAAGCTCTAGAGATCTGCTGTACAATGCTGTGCCTATAGTCAACAGTCATGTATTAAAGACTTAAAAAATTTGTTCAGAGGGTAGATGTCATATTAAATGACATTACTACAATAATATAATGTTAAAAAACTTCAAATTAAAAACCTTCACCTCAGGCATAGAAAATTATAATGTGCTTGTTATCTAGAAAAGAATAATTTTAACTGTGTAATGAAAGAGAGACTGGGAGTTGTATGTATCCATTTTCCCATTTTTCATAATTTATTCCAATTTTATGGGAGGCAGAAATACACCCAACTAAAGCATTACATTTTGTAGTTTCTGGTTTCAACCATGGTATCTTCTACCAATGCTAAAATACAGATAGGTTACATGCTTCTTAAGTGCCTGTCTTTCCTATCTCTTGTGCTACTGCTTCTTAAGTGTCTTTCTTTCCTATTCCTTGTTTCTGCTGCCTGGGGTGTCAAATTGATGGCTGGAGCTCCATGATGCATTTTGGTATCTCTAGAATATAAGACAAACAGTAAAGAGAGTGAGATAAAACATAGGCAAATCCTGATTCTCTGATGTGTGTGGAACCCTGCATTACCTGACACTACAAACAAAGCAAAATTCTATTAGCCATTCTTATTATGCTCCTTTTTTAGAGAGCTAAAAAAATTAATCTAAACTCATATGAAAGTAGTATACAATTCCACATAAACCCAAGTTTATTACTTTTTTTTTGCCTTTTATGCCACACCCAAGGCATATGGAAATTCCCAGGCTAGGAATCAAATCAGAGCTACAGCTGCTGGCCTACACCACAGCCACAGCAATGTGGGATCTAAACCATATCTGTGACCTATACCACAGCTCATGGCAACTCCAGATACCAACCCACTGAGCAAGGCCAGAGAATGAACCCACATCCTCATGGATACTAGTTGAATTCATTTCCACTGAGCCACAACAGGAGCTCCCCCAAGTTTATTACTCGTTTATCAAAGGGTTATTTATGTATTAAAAAATGTCTCTAGGAGTAAATCTATACAAATTATGAAATACAAATAATAAATAAATATAGTGTAAATTAACTCCATAAGCTACAAATTCCATTCTTTAATATGAGAAAAAAAATATTACCTGCAAGTGTGCATATAGGACAAGAGAGGTGTATAAAGCTTGGCACATATTCAATAGCTAGGATATATACATGGCACATATTCAATAGCTAGGATATTGTATAATAATAGAAACATGAAATTTAAATACACTGCATAATCAAAATTATATAAAAGAAAATTATGATCAATTACCATTCAAAATTAATACATTACATTTTCTTTTCTATCTAGTGTTTTATACAAACTATGTAGTTTGAATGTAATTATAACTACTGGTAAGGTTTTCCATATATCAATAAAACATCACAATCAAGATATGAACATGTTATCACCCTCAAAAGTTTTCTGTACTCCTTAGAAATCCTGATCTCTGCTTTTTCCACCCCATCCCCAGGAAATCAGTGATTAGCCTTCTGTCACTCTAGGTTAGTTTGCATTTTCTAGAAATTTGTATGAATGAAATCATATAGTATGCACTCAATTTTTTTTAATTTTTCCCTTTGTTCACTGTTTTTTTCCCCTTTCCTGCCTTCTTTAGAATTTAATTACTTTTACAATTCTACTTTATTTATTTTTTTGCTTCTTAGATCTCAGTTTGGGTTTTGCTCTTTTAGTGGTTGTTGTAATGTATCTAACATACATAGTTAACTTATGTCTGTTTGCCTTCAAGCAATATTACATCTCTTTGCACATAGTGAAAAGATGATGTACTTCTCCAGCTCCTGTCCTGCACATCACACTACTGCTTTCACATATTTGAGTTATACTTTGGTTACAAACCTCACACTTTATTGTGATCATTGCTATTTTAACAATTACAATGTATTAAAGTACTATTAATGAAAATTCAACATACGTATTTACTCACATAGTAAATATCAGCATTAACTTTACATTTTAACTACTTCCTTTACTACTTCATGAGGTATAGTCTGCAGGTTAGTAATTCCTTAAGCTTTTATATATGGAAAAAAGTTTCTGCTTCATCAGACCTTGATGCATTCCTCAGTCCAAATCAGAACTCAAAATCTGTCTGAAAAAAGGAAGACAAACTCCACAATGGACAGCAAGGCATGATCTTATGTAAAAATTGGTTTAACACATTAATTTACAATATGGATGCTTGTGTGCTTACATTACCAGTGATAAGTTTCTCATACAATAAAAATTATGCACAGTATATAGTATGTTCCAAGGGCGCGTGGACTGCTATTCAAGTCATTGCAAATCATAGTCCCAAACATGTTAAATATTGTCTCAAATGTAGAAAATTTTCTTACTATATAAGACATGTAATAGTTTTCTTACACATATGTATGTGGTAGATAAATATGTATTTATCTTTTGTTCTAGGATACATTTTTATATATTACATTATTTTATACAATAATTGTTCTCTATTAATCTTTTTAAAAAAGAAAATGTTATATTTTCTTACATATATTTTTATGTATTCTTATGTATTCCAAATATATAAACAATTATTATGTTTGTGTACACACACACACACACACACACATATATATATGCACATACACACACACACTTATATGAGGCAGGATGTAGATGGGCCCCTGGCTGAGCAAATGGAATCTGTCCTCTGTGGACAGATACTTCAAGATAAAAATAATAGTAGGAGCAAAGATGGGCTGAGTCCTGCACCAGTAAAAAATAAAGAAACAACATATTTCTTATTCTTGAGGTTAAGGAGACCTCACAAACAAGACATTTACAGAACAATTCCTCAGAGGCAGAGAAGTGAGGGGGCACCATGCCATAACAGGTGATGTCAACTGCCAAGAAGTCCTTGCCATGGAACCCATCTTGGCTAAAATTTGTTCCTGCACACAGGGAAGATCCTGAGTCAGACCAAATATGGACACAAGGCCAGACTAGCAAGATGACTGGTCAAAAGGAAACCCAGAAGAACTACCCCATATAAGTGACTTAAACTACCCCCTGCCTGAGCATGTGTCTGTCTCTGAGCCTGCCCACATGTCTACATGTACTCTTTTTATAATTAAAATTTAACTTGTTTTGCTACTTTCTCTTTTCTGAAATCATTCTTTAAAGCAAAGATATAAGGGCCCTACTCCTACTCACTAGCCCTCATGACCTAGTATCTAGGATTTGGCACTCTCACCACTGTGGCCACCTCACAGCCACCAAAGATACATATGTAGAATACATATATATAATGTATATGTATATAGTCTAGTATTCATGTGTGTGTATGTATAAATGCATATACATGTATATGCACACATGTATATACATAAGAATATATTTATATATATAATTATACTATATATGCTATATACACTATATATTTATATTTATACTATATACAATATAGTATATAAATATATATACTATATACTCTATATACTATATATTTATTAGTAACAGTATAGAAACAATATGGTATAGTCTAGAAAAAATATATCTATATATATACTAGATATTTATATATATTCTAAAATATAATATAAATATATACTATATATAATATAAATATATATACTATATTTATACTATATACTATATACACTATATATTTATACTATATACTATATGTATACATATCTAGTATATAGTATAGAAGCAATATAGTAGAGTCTAGAAGAATATATATATATACATATCTAGTATATAGTATAGAAGAATATAGTCTAGTCTAGAAGCAATTAATGGTATCAACTGATAACATAAAACACTAAACTCAGGAAAATCAGTTTCTTTTCTAACAGTGTCCCCTACCTCTTCTCTCTCTACATGCAAATTAGGCAATTTTACATGTAAGTCACTTTCTAGATCAAAGCATCCATCATTTAGCCAGAGGGTGGTCAATATTTTTGACACAAACTTCCTTTCCTTCTACAGTTGGTTCCGTACTGAAACAGTTCTTTTGTTCCAATCTCAGAATTAATCACTGTATTACACAAACTTGTAAAATGTGTAAGGTATCTTATTATTTGACAGTTTGTGTCAGGACCAGACAAATTGTATCTGTAGTTATTAAAAAACACTGAATCCCTTGACCCAATGGTTGGAAATGTTCACAATCTCTAGTGACAGGATGAGACAGTATTACTGAGAAGCTGCCATGCCACAGCCTAGTGCCTCATTTACCCATTACAACAACCCTGAAAAGCAAACAGGATTCTCTCAGTTTTACAGATGAAGTACTGTAAATTAAAATACATTAAGTAGGCTACTCTGGTATGCAATCAACAAATAGTACTGTGAAGATTTTTATCCAGCTGTACTTTGAAGTTTGCCATTGTTTCTGATGGATTGTTTGAAGTTGTTTTAAAGTGATTGGAATATTCCTCAAAATAAGTTCTCAGCAGGAACAAGAATGACACTGCCACATCAGCTGTCTTTATGGTATTTAAATTAACTTTTGTAAGAAATATCAATGACAAGTATGTGAAGGTTTTTCATTTCATTTTCTCTTTCATACAATTAAATATTTCATTTTTGAAAGAAATGTGGTGAAATATTTTAACAAATACACTACTGTTTTTATGATAAGCTCTGTACTTCTTACGTCCTCCATATATCCATTTAAATTTATGCTCTGGTATGCTTATGATCTGTTCTTATTTCAGCCTTCAGACATAAGCCATGATTCTTAAAAGTAATAATGGTTAAAAACTGGCCTTGAGTTACAATAAAATAGAAACTGCAAAATGCTATGCCCTTGATCTTTAGGAAAAGTTATTAAGCTTTGAGAATAAATCTGAATGCCAAGATCAAAGGGATGTCATTTCAATAAAAAAAAAAATTTACACTGGTGTGCTTAATCTAGTATTAATGTAGTTCTGACTTCCTCTTTAAATGTAATGTTTCTAATTATGACTAATTGAAATAAATTTGGGGACACAGCTCTTATTAAATAAGACAAATGCTGCATGAAAAATGGCTTGACCTTTTCACTATTGCTTTGCCAGGACATTTCTCCAGAGCTATTTATAGTTTTCCAAAGCTTTCTATGCCTTCAAAGACCTCAGTAAGGCATAGTTAGTTTTTGCTGTGGCCCCAAACTTGTACTTTCAAAAGGAGGAATTATGATTCATTACAGACAGCAAAATATTATAGTCTGAATTAAATAATAAAACAGAATTTTTGTTGTAGAAAGACTCATCATATACACTTGAGAAGAATAAAATGAAGCATTTTGTTTAGGAGTGGTGTAATTTGGAATTTTATTCTGCTAAGTATTCTCAGAATATTCATATGTTTCAAAACTCATTTGACTTAAAAATATCCTAATCTAATATTCACATTGGATCAGCATAGGGTCATTTTCCACAGCATGAGGAATGGGAAAGTGTGTTTGGAATTCATCATTGACTTCCCAGGAATAGTTGTTTAACTTTTGGGGTTCCTGTTTAAATCTCAGGCCAATGGAGGTAGCTAGATAGCATCTCCCTTCAGGATATCCACACCTTTCTCTATTTCCTTTCTCCAAGACATTGGCATCTGATCAGTGATGATAATTTAATAAAAGAAAACCATATTGAAAATAGAGTGAATTACTTAAATAAGAAATGATTTGAAAGATTATGAATGAATATTTGCAGTCTTAAGGATAAGTCTTCAACTCTAGTGAATCTTAAAGAAATGATGGGAGGAAACAGGACTGGGAAGTAGAATAAAATTTATCACCTGGTGCTTATTTGTACACACTATTTTTCTTGGCATAGGTTGGCATAACAGAATAGTAAGCATAATTAGCAAAAACAAAGAACTCAGAATCTAGAGTCTTTGTGAAGGCTTTCACATCAATGCACCCTACATATGAAGGTTTTCACATCAATGCACCTTTTTACAAATGAAAAGTTATATTCCTTATGCTTCTTTTAGAAATGACTAGTTGATAATTTTAATAGCTTAGGGCCCTTCCTTGGGCTTCTCCCAGGCTTACTTGCACCCTATACACAATCACCTGTGATCTACAGATTAGGCACCCTGAGCACAATTGCCTGCAGGTCAAAGATTATAAACACATGCTCTTTTTTTTAGGGACTTTCCTAGATTGCACTGATCTCTGATCAACTGCCATTTTCCCAGGTATTTTTATTTCAGGAAAAATCAAGATACAATAATCACAGAAGACCACCAGTTTCACACTGAGATATCCTGACACCAACTTTGATGACTAAAGATTCACCCAACAAAAGAGGAGGGCATATATGCCCTCAACCCTGACTCTTATCTGGAACACTGCCCTTCTCCTTTTTACTTTTGAACTCCCCACAGTTGTTCCCAAAGGAGGACAAAGTCTTTAAGGCATTAGCGTGCTATGGCCTCCTTTGCCTAGCAAAGCAACAAAAGCAATTTTTCACTCCTTTACCCAAGACTCTGTCTCTGCATTTCTATTCTGCACTGGTGGACAGAGGCCAAGTTTCAGCAACATTTATGACAGCATTCATTGCATCAATTTGAGAAGGTGTAGGTTCACCTTCTTTCCCTGGTCACTGATCTCAGTCACAAGACCATTTATTCTCTGAGAGCCTTGTAACAGCCCTTAAATCCTGGCCCATCATCTGCATCCAGTCTCCAGGGCAGGCCCCTCCCCCACCCCAGCTCTGGGTCTCTAGCATCCTTACCTGTGGTCTTGCTTACTACATTTTTTTTTGTCTTTTTGCTATTTCTTGGGCCGCTCCTGTGGCATAGGAGGTTCCCAGGCTAGGGGTCGAATCGGAGCCATAGCCACCGGCCTATGCCAGAGCCACGGCAATGCGGGATCTGAGCTGTGTCTGCAACCTACACCACAGCTCACAGCAACGCTGGATCATTAACCCAGTGAGCAAGGGCAGGGATCGAACGTGCAACCTCATGGTTCCTAGTCAGATTCATTAACCACTGCACCACGACAGGAACTCCTGCTTACTACATTTTTAAATATCAGAGTATCTTACCTTTAATATCACATAGTTTTACCTATTCCTATAAAGCTAAAACACTAAATATGTAACTAAGGGTACTGTCATTAAAAAGAGAACATGATGATAGCCTGTATAGTTTGATAGCATTTATGAAAATTTTAAAAGTGCATGCATAATTAATTACTTTTGGAAACCCATAGGAGAATGGCTAAAAGAATACAATATCAACCAGGCCGTATCTTTGGGAGGGAAGTGAAATCTAATGGGATAAAATAGAATGTTGATTTACCTTAAATATATGATATTTCCCTGATTAGGCATCTAATGGGAGCTGAAGTTGCTGGCCTATGCCACAGCCACAGCCACACCAGATCTAAGCCTTATCTGCAACCTACATTGCAGCTTGCAGCAATGCTGGATCCTTAACTCACTGAGCAAATCCAGGGATCAAATCTGCATCTACATGAACAATATGTTGGGTTCTTAACCTGATGAACCACAACAGTAACTCCAAATATTTTCTATATTAAATAAGAAAAAATACAGAGTTGTAAATTAAAAGTATATAAAACAAATGGCATGCAAAATTGAGTGTCCTAAAAATAAGATTAATTGAAAAATTTTAATTATAAAATTAGGTATAAACATAAGAAACTGAAAATTCACCATGCTTATTTGAATGGCTCAGCATGACTGCTACTTCACTTTTATTCTATAAAACAAATTCCAAAGACCTGCTGTATATCCAGTATTTTGGATTTTTTCTCTCAGATATAAGTGTGGGTGCTATATCTAAACACAAAATTCAGTGCTAATGAACTACATCTGTTTCAAGTTTCACAATTTCTTTCATCTTAAAAAGCAAAAAGAAATATGAAAAGAGCTTTTAAAATCAACCAGAACACTGATTTTAAGGCTGTACTCCCAAAAACTTTAAAAATAATAACCTGAATTTTTTTTTGTGCAGTTCATTTTTCTAAGCTTCTGGCTGAAAGAATACCTCTCTGACTTTACTACTGAGAGCATTAAAATTCCTAGGAAAATGGGAAGGATGCTATTATGTAGATATTTATTTCCTTTAGGGAAGAGCTTCTGACATTTTTCTCTTGTTATTATTGTTACTGTTGTTCAGTGAAACAAAATATTGATTATGTTAAGAGTGTTTGCTTTGTTAGTTGTCTGTTATTGCATGTTATATTACTGAATGGGTCACTGGAGTCAGTTTTTTGAGTAATGAAGCTGTGCAAACATCTGCTTACTAAAGCCTCACTATTTATTTCTATGCAAGAAAGATGATCAAAGACAGAAAACAATTTTAAAGTTAGCTGTATAATCTGCATCTTAAATAAAAAAGTTCCTTTAAGATATATACATATGGATATATGGATAGATATACATATACATCTGAAAATAGACTAGAATATTCATGTCTACCTCATTATTTCTATATCTACATCTAAACCTGTATTTATATCAAGAAGTTACTAAAGGCCTCCTTGTTGTGAGACATGTTTTTATAATATTGCTTTAGCCTCTTTGCTGAAAACTCCATCTTGTCCTTCCTTACTTTGTCCTGTCTTCCTGCTTGAGAAAACAGTCAGAGTGATGGCAAATGACTTGAGGATTCTCTGAAATGCTATGCATAGACAGCTAACTCAAATGCTAGTGATTCTTAAATGCCTAAAGTTTAGAGTAAAAGTTTAACCATCTACAAGCTAAGTGACTTTTAAAATAATAAAAGAACTTACAAAATAATTTAAAATACCTATATCCTGCACCTACAACCCCCTCCTCACTTGACTTAATCCTCAAGAGCACAATAAAAGCAGTGTGGTTTCTTGAGGCAGGGCTCTTGGTCCCTGACACCTTGAGTCCCCTGGTTCCCACCTTTACTTAAGATAAATGTCTCTGTGTCTTGTTTTATGTTAACTTTTTTTCCTTAAGTTCCCTAGCACCCGTTCTTCAGCCCCATCCTGCTAAGCTGGTCTCAGTACCTCCTGTCTGTCTCTAAAAATAAATATAAATATACACCTAAAAATCTAAATATAATATTAATATACACCTTTCTATCATATGGATATATTTTTATTATCTACCTATCTATTTATACAACTGTTTGGCCAGTCTTTTGGGTTTTTTTTTTTGGCTTTTCTTTGCCATTTCTTGGGCTGCTCCTGTGGCATATGAGGTTCTCAGGCTAGGGGTCAAATTGGAGCTGTAGCCGCTGGCCTACACCAGAGCCACAGCAAAGCAGGATCCAAGCCCCATCTGTAAACTACAACACAGCTCACGACAATGCCAGATCCTTAATCCACTGACCAAGGCCAGGGATCAAACCTGCAACCTCATGATTCCTAGTCAGATTCATTAACCACTGCACCATGACAGGAATTCCTGGACATTCTTTTTAGTGTAAAAAATGGGTTGTTATATGTCTTACTTTAAAGTTTAAATCAGAAAGCTGAATCCAATGTTCAGAGAAATATAAGAAGCAACATCATGGAGCTCCCAATGTGCCTTAGCAGAAATGAATATGACCAGGAACCATGAGGTTGCAGGTTCAATCTCTGGCCTCTCTCAATGGGTTAAGGACCTAGCATTGCCATGACCAGTGGTGGGTCACAGATATGGCTCGGATATGGCATTGCTGTGGCTCTGGTGTAGGCCAGCAGCAACAGCTCTGATTAGATCCCTAGCCTGGGAATTTCCATATGCTGTGGGTGCGGCCCCCAAAAGACAAAAAAAAAAAAAAAGGGAAGTGAAGCAAAATCATGAATGCATGAAAACAAAATCAATGTACGGGGGGCTGAGAGCACAGTGTGCAATTTTGATGAAGATTTATTCACTTACACATTTTTAATTTTGCTCTTCATATTTAAGATTTCTATTTATGCATGAAGAGAAGTTCAACATCCCTCTAGTTTAATGATGATGGTCAATATTGTAGTTTTTACACTCTTGCTATATTGCATTTTCCCAGAAGAGTGACATGGGATTTTTGCAAGAAGAACTTCCATTTTAATCCAAAAAATGGCATAAAAGTAATTTGATTCTGAGTAAGCAATAATTTAAGAATCAAAAATTACATAGCTCCAATACATAAGCCTCTTTGAATGGCCTCTGCTCTCTACCCACTCTGTGCTCCTACCTCTATCTTTAGTCTCAAGCCTAAGTCTCATATTAAATATTAAGTGATATGGTGGAAGGAGCATGTATCTGGGAGTCCAAGAGTGCAGAAATACCAGTTTTATTTTTTCAAAGCCATGTGAGTGTTATGAACTTAATACTGTCCTCCTAAAATTTTGTGTCGACTCTTCGTTCCTAATAATATTGAGTGTGACCATTCTTGATAGAGCCTTTAAAGAGAAAATTTAGGTTAAATAAGGTCATATGGGTGGCCCCTAATGCAATATGACTGGTGTCCTTGTAAGAAGAGGAAGAGACACTAGACATGAAACAACACAGAGAAGACGCCATAAGAGAATCCAGTGAGAAGGCAGCCATATCCAGCCAAGAACAGAGGGCTTAGGAGAAACAATTTGATCTTGAACTTCTAGCCTCCAGAATGTGAGAAAATAAAGTTCTGTCTTAAACAATATACTCTGTGGTATTTTGTGATGTTAGCCCTTGTAAAATAAG
>CM052683.1:126754141-126787692 GCA_028533215.1 Babyrousa celebensis
GGAAACAATAAACACATATACACATATAGATATGTAACTGCTACTTCTCTTACCTTTTCTCCTAAAATATATAAGACATGCAGTGAGTTGTGAGTTATGTCCCATCACTTATACACTTGTTGACTCCCCTAACTTTATGCCTGCCACCTTATTTTCCCTACATCCAGGACACTGACTCCTTGCTGTTCCTGGAGTACACAATGCCTCATGGGCCTTTGGGGTGTTTTTGTTTTTGTCTTTTTAGGGCCACACCTGCAGCATATGGAGGTTCCCAGGCTAGGGGTCCAATTGGAGCTGTAGCTGCTGGCCTACACCACAGCCATAGCAAAGCAAGATCTGAGCTGTGTCTGTGACCTACACCACAGCTCAAATTAATGCCAGATCCTTTACCCACTGAGGCCAGGGATTGAACCTGCCTAGGAGCCTAGTCAACTTCCACTGAGCCATGCCAGGAATTCCTTGTGAGCCTTTGGGTTTAGTTTCCTCTCTGCCTGGCAAATTCATTCTGGAAGCTTAGCTTGTTCATTGAATTTCTTCTGATGTCTGCTCAAAGATTGCTTTATTAAAGAAGCCACCCTGCATTATTCTATTTAAACACCTCACCACATATCACCACGGGCACTGTTACACTAAATTATCATTGTCTCCCTAGAGTTTATCACAATTTAACATACAATATGTTTACTTCCCCCCCCAAAAAAATCTGTCTTCTCAAAAGAATTCATGTAACATGTGGTGATGGGATCTCCTTATGTTTTGTTTACATCTGGATTCCAAATGACTAGAATAGTGCCTAATGCCAATTAGGTGATAAATAAATATTCAGTGGATAAATGTACTGATATAATCAAATATTTATGTTTATTAGTACGCAAATACTTTAAAAAATAAGTACAAAGCAAAACTTAATTTATTCTTTCTCCCCCCTAAGGTTTAATTTCAAACATCAGATGTTGTTTCATCACATGAAGCTTTGGAACTATTTACAATTAATGTCTTCAGTGGCCTTATTCTTCCACTGACTTGAAAACTTAGGTAAATTTTTATTTTAAACACTATTTTAAATGTGGACTATTCTAAATTTATTTAAAAATTCAATAAGATATTACTAATATCTTAAATACTGCTTAAATATATGTGTGTATACATATATATGCACACAAATGTATATATATTTCATGATATAGAATTTTAATTCAAATTTTATTGTTTTTCATGTAAGATACAATTTCATTACACATCCATGATTTTATAGCCACATTTATATCACTCTTTCTTACTCTTTTCTCACTCATATTAAAGTGCTATAATAAATAAGTTACTCTTCTGCATTTTTGAAGATTAATAATATATACTTTACCTTAGAATTCTTATACCTAATAGCAAAATACTTATTAAATCATTTTATGTTTTTATCTCTATATTTTAGTGTTTCCTGGAGTTATAAATCCAGTAAATCTCTGGCTAATTCTTCTGCCAATTGTATCTTCTTCTTTCATCTTCTGCCATACTGGGGGCTTTTAGTATAAGACCCAGCTGATTGATGATTTGTAGTACAGGTCAAAATTCCAATTATTTAATTCCACAGAATGCCTTGAGGGCAATGAAACAGAGAAAAAAAAGAAAGAAAAGAAAGAAAATTGAGGCTGTTTGATAATTTTTATAGTTGTACCTTTATGGAAAATAAATCTTTAAAAAATGTCATTGAGAAATAAGTGAAGTGATATGAATATTTATAATTATAGGAAAATATCCAAAAAGTTTCAAAAGCTTTTGTTAATTTCTCTTAATCTCCCTGCTTTTAATGGTGTTTGGAAACTAGTATTTTTTAATTTAATATGATAAATACAAGATCCTTTAAAGACTGGCTTTGAGGAGTTCCCGTCATGGCTCAGTGGCTATTGAATCCAACTAGGAACCATGAGGTTGCAGGTTTGATCCCTGGCCTTGCTCAGTGGGTTAAGGATCTGGCATTGCTGTGGGCTGTGGTGTAGGTTTCAGATGAAGCTTGGATCTGGCATTGCTGTGGCTCTGGCATAGGCCAGTGCCTACAGCTTCAATTAGACCCCTAGCCTGGGAACCTCCATATGCCATTGGGTGCAGCCCTAGAAAAGGCAAAAATACTGGCTTTGACTTACAAACCACAAAGTTATGTTCCACTTTATTTTATTTTATTTTTGTCTTTTTGCCATTTCTTGGGCCGCTCCTGCGGCATATGGAGGTTCCCGGGCTAGGGGTTGAATCAGAGCTGTAGCTGCCAGCCTACTACGCCAGAGCCACAGCAACGCAGGATCCGAGCCATGTCTGTGACCTACACCACAGCTCACGGCAATGCCGGAACCTTGACCCACTGAGCAAGGGCAGGGATCGAACCCTCAACCTCATGGTTCCTAGTCGGATTCGTTAACCACTGTGCCACAATGGGAACTCCCACTTTATTTTTTTTAATCAGTTTAACATTTTAAAAGAATCACTGGCCCTTTGGCTCTGATCAATTAGATAAATTCTGACTGCTTTTTTTAATCTATCTAATTTTTGTAGACTTCTATGATAAGGCAAGTTTTAGGGCAATATCTATCTTGAAGATATTTGAGTTGTTAAAATTACCACTTTTCTTAAAAATGTGTTTTCCATTGCCAAGACATGAGGGCTGAGTAATACAGGGAATTTTTTTTTTCTTTTTTCTTTTTTTCCAGTGTTGTTTATTGGCAAAGTCAAAAATTCCCCATATTTATAAAACATCAATATTAAAAATGTAAAAATTGATTAAGCTATAAAATCCTATTACATATAAATCAAAAGCAAATACCATTTCTTCAGTGTAGTGAAGATAAGGCTGACAATTCACAGGACAAATTCTATGAAAAATTAAATCACTTAAAGCATTTCATATTGCAGAACATTTCATTGGCTCTGGTATATATATTTATGCAGTACCATCCAATTAGCTCTATCATTTGTGGTATCAATGACAATTTTGATATGACAGAAAGCTCTTAAACTTGATGCTCATGACAAGAATAAAACAGTCAAAATAAGGCATGTTTGAAGCATGTCTTAACAATCCTCATTTGAAACTGTTCAAATTTAGGATATATGAATGCTGATCGTACTCTTAAAATGTTTGAAGCTGTTAGAGTTTTAATTTGAACTGAAGTGGCAACATTTTTCAAGGACATAAAACTTAAGTTGGTTCCTTGCATGAATGAAGTAGAGTAACTCTCTGCTAGAAAATTAAAATAGCATACATATTGCTTGTAAGTTAAGTCTATGAACTTTGTGTCTTCTATGGGCTGACCACAGGGAATTTTAGTTGTGGATGATGAATCAGATGAACAATAATTGTCTGCTCTGTATGTTGAGATTAAGCTGCTTAAATGTGGCATGTTCTGGAGAGAACTGAAATTTTAAGAATTCAGTTCATTTGTATAGTTAATAAGTAGTTGATCAAAGTCCTGAAATTTTCAATTTCATTTATTATATTGAATGCAGTTTCATCAAATCAAGGGCACGAGCAAATGAAATTACAAGATACTGGTGGTTAAAACTTAGCCTCCTCCTTCACTCTCTCTCTCCAAAAAAAAAGAAAAAGAAAAAAAGAAAAAAAATTCTTCAGGCTGCCTTTCTCAATATTTAAAATTTTTGAAAAGATATACAGATGTGAAGTTACTGAATTACAATATAAATACTATACTGGAAGCTAAACATAGTAATGATGAAGCAATAGAGGAATTCTACCATTATGTGAATGAGTTTTCCTAAAAATAAATTTGAAATTAAAATAATTACAATACATCTATCAATATTTTGAATTATTTACATTCCAAATTATTTCCTCTTGATAAAAAGGTAAATGAAATGATTATACAATTAAAGGATAAATGAGTTTACTATAGAGAAGATACTCATTGTTCCATGATAATATAGCAATTATAACAACTCTCTGAGGTAGGTGGTATTATTATCTTCATATTATTTGTAAGGCTACTGAAACACATGTTAAGTAGTTAGCCTGTATTGGAAGGAGGAAAAGGTAGGCTTGGTATTTGAATCTAAAATAAAAGTTTTAGGTACTGAAATCTAGCCCTATTGCCAAATAAATCAATGAATAAAAGAAGTCTATATCCACATTAAAATAAAACTTCATTTAGGACTTTTTATTATGGCACTGTGGGTTAAGAATCTGACTGCAGCAGCTCAAATGCGGAGTTGTGGGTTTGATCCCTGGGCTGGCACAGTGGATTAAAGATCCGGTGTTGCCATAGCTGTAGCATAGGTCATGGCTACAGCTCATATTTGTTTCCTGGTCAGGGAATTTCCATATGCTGAGGGTATGGCCCCCAAAAATTATTATTAATTTTGTATTTATACATATATTCTTAAACCATACTTAATCACAAATAAAGCTAATGATCAAGTCAGAATTCTGAAAGCATGTTCGACCCTAAAGCACACTAATGTTTTCTCCATAGATATACAAAGTCCTTGGATATATCCTTTGATGTACTGTTATTTAAGTATTGAGGTATAATTATTAATAACACTTCTTACATTGGGTAAGGGGATGCCAGAGGGAACAAAAGAACAGAAGAGAAATATGTACATGGAGAGATAATTGATAGATAGACACAGATATCTGGATCTACAACCAGGTCTAGATATGAAAACACATTCCTATCAAAAGAAAAAAGAAAAAAAGTCATTATTACAGTCATCATTCTGCAAGTCACCACATGGTCATAAGTGTTATTTGTAACTATTGCCTTCAATTACTCACCCCATACACCCTTTGTCTTCAGCAAGCACTTTCAGCTGGTGTTGGTTCTCTACCAGGTAAAGTGACCCAACTTTATTCCTTGATTATCTGAACCATTAGCAATTGTGCTTTAATTAGAGTTATGTAATTCCATTGACTTTAACAATAGGACCAGAAAATATTGAGACATCTTAGCAGATATCCTGTGTTACACGTATATCTCACTCATCTGTACGGTGGAGCAAAAAACCCACTTTCACCTGGGTAATCATCATTAACCACCCCGGCCAGCAAAATAAATATTTCTTCTTCCCATCTACCCCAAGGCATGAGGAGATGAAACTCACCAGGTTGTAGTCACAATAATTTTCAGTTCAATGGAATCATTCTTTGAACTAAATTTTCTTTTTTTTTTCTTTTTTCTTTTTGGTCCTTTTAGGGCTGCACCCACAGCATATGGAGGTTCCCTGGCTAGGGGTTGAATCAGAGCTGTAATCTGCTGGCCTACACCACAGCCACAGCTCACAGTGATGCCATGTCCTTAACCCACTGAGCGAGGCCAGGAATCCAACCTGCATCCTGATGGATACTAGACAGATTCTTTTCCACTTAGCCACAAGGGGAACCCCATAACTAAGTTTTCTAACTAGCAGAGCCTAAATCCCCATAAACAGGAAGTAAATACAGCTAGAGGAACCCTAGGAGGAGGAGTGGGAGGAGCCATTTCCATTCCCAGCCCTGGATTCCTGGTCCTGTGAGTCCTGGTCATGGGAGAAACTGCATTATAGGCTAGATGCTCATCTAGAGAAATGATTGCATTCTTGAGGATGATGCACAACGCACACAACATTTTTCTACCTTGCTAATGTCAAAATGAAGACTTGAGAAGACTGTTTCACCATTCCAGCAAGCCAGATGTTTCATGATGGTGGGGACCATGAGCAATGAAGTCCATGGACCTGGGCCCACTCTCATCCTTTGTTTGCTGGTAAGTGAATTTCTTTGTCAGAAGCAATACTGTGTGGGATACCATGACGGGATTCAGCAGTCATGGAAGTCAGAGTAGAAACACTGTGGGCAAAAACCATCTCCTGGGTAAGTAAATATGTCAGTAAAAACAAGGCGTTATACAATGCCATAGAGAAAGTACTTTAATGAAGTCAACCTGACACCAAGTGGCTGGTGAATCACCTCAGAGAATGATACCACATCTGAGATCAGGATCAGTTGCTATTGGGCCATTGGACCTTCAACATCAGGTCAGCCTTGGTGAATGGAAGTCAGTGTTGCTAAGCCCAGGCTGAACTCCCTTCCTTGTCACCACTGCCACTTTGTTCATGAGTCACTGGGCAATGACAGACAGAGATGGTTGGAAAGGAAGCAGACAGATAATCATAAAAGAGGACATCTTAGCAGTTTCCATTGTAGCTCAGCAGTTTAAGAGTCCAAATAATACCCATGAGGATAGGGGTTCAATCCCTGGTCTCACTCAGTGGATTAAGGATTGGGTGTTGCCTCAAGATATGGTGTGGGTTGCAGATGCAGCTTGGACCTGGTATTGCTGCCGCTGTGGTATAGGCCTGCAACTGGAGTTCTGATTTGGCCCCTAATCAAGGAAATTCCATATGAAGGTGTGGCCCTACAAAAAAAGTGGGCCATATTAGCCACTTGATTATTAATATCCCTCCCTTCTTGTAATAATTCATACAGAACACAAATATCTTCATGTCCTGTTTCCAAAGAGGTCTACCCACACACTCTACTCAAGTCTCTTTTCATGAAATTTACAATCAAGTCCCTGATCAATGAATCAAACTTTGGGCCATATTTCATGAATCGATGTGAACTTGACAAATTAACCTCTCTCCTTCTAGCCAAAAATAAACTGTTTCACTGATTAAAGTTCCTCCCACTGGGAAGATCACCTCACACTTGTCCTTTTGAGGTGCCCCCACAAAGAAACTATAGTCCTACAGTTGTCATCTTTTTGATGATCTCTTTGTATCATGAAGTACAGACTTTCTTGGCCTCAAGAATGTAATATATCAGTAGGAGGGGCCATGGCTATTTGAGCTACTTCCACATACAACCTATTTTTTTCTTTCCACTCAAGCCCCATATCATCCATAGCCCTTCCATTTGATGACAGACACTGTCATACATGCCTGACTTAATGACTTGGTAGGTCAGAACATCTTACTTTATGATGGACAGCTCAGGATACATGGTAACTTGGTAATGCATGATTAAGTTTTTGCCTTTGCTAAGGCCCAGTAACAACCCAAAAGCCATTGTGAAAAATGAGACTAGTTGTCCACAGATGATATCTGGGCTTTGCTCCAAAACCCCAAGGGTGGGAGATATGATTCACCTATAGGCACCTGCTTATTGCACTGAACTATATATCTCTATCAGCCAATGACAGTTTGAGCACTGGTAAATTTGCTATCTCATGTGCTTTAAGCAGCAGAGGAGTTTCAGCTGGTGCCCATGGACTCCTGGTCTACCTGTGGTCTTTACATTCCAATTGCTGCCTGTAGATACTGAGCTTCAGCCCAGTGATGAATATTTACTTGATCTTAATGTATATTGCTTTAACATATGAGTAGAAATAGGAGATTTAAATTATTTTGCATTTTATTATTTTATGACATGTTTTCCTTCTCCTGTTCTCAAGCAAACAGAATCTCCTTGAGTGAAGAGAATGCTATTTTTTTACCCATAGTTTACTACCATCTAATATTATTGTCTGGTGTATAGCAGACACTTTAAGTAAATGTAATGAATTCACCTGAATTTAATATATATTTATGGTAATAGTAATTATGCATATAGATATGCAGATTGCCCAGATGTACGTGTGTGTGTGTCCATGCATGAGTACATTCTTACACACAGAGTCCTGAGGAAAGAAATCACCTAGAAATAACCTCTTTCTTCATTACCTCAAAATGAAGCTGTACCCAATATTCTTTCTTTGGACCAAGTCCCTGACAACTAAATATTTTAAAAATCATCTTACCTAACCAATTTTTTGTCTACTTATCTATACATCTACTTTGAAAAATCATATTCTGTCTACTTATCATAAACTATTCTTAGTGAATCATACATGGATTCCATTTCCTTGTTGAACTAAGGTCATTGCAAAATCACAAGGTTATACATTAACAGTTTCTCATGAACATATTTTAGATGATTAATACAATTAGTCCAAGTAATTGTGGGATTGATACTTTCACAGATTGGTCTAATTATCCTTTGAACAAAATGACAGCTCAATTGAAGAACTAATAAATTACCTGGCTTATTTTCACACACCTTTTATACTTTTATTAATGCCAAAACTTTTGGCAAGGTAAGGGGGCAAAGGGCTAAAACTTATCCTATCAGTTTTCAATAGCCATATTGTTTTAATGGGTATTTATATCTGCTGAGTATTTCCTTTTTTTGTTTCAATATATATTTTGCACTGCTTGTGACAATGATTAAAATTTTCCATTCATTTGAACATAGACTAGTTCCATTGGAAGGCTTCTGTGAGTCTGTTTCTATGACATAAGTGAGTAATACTAGGAAATCTAGAAATGTTGTATAAAATGCATTAAATTAAAGATAAAAGAATTTTAATTATCTGCCATCTGTCAATTTCCTAGAGAATTTCCTAAGAAATGTCCTTTGCTTTTGACAAATAATGTTGACTTCCTCCAAATCTACTTCTTTACCTAATTCTATGTATAGGTACCATAATAAACAAGGGCTGGTTTTAAAGTTGTTTGCATGTCTTTGTAATGAAATCAAAATAATAACACAATAATCATTAATGTATGTGTATAACTTCTGCTACTCTTTCCATTACACAGAGTAAATCTACCTAAGCTGTATTTACATTTAATTAATTTTTTAAAACATATCTGTATTATATATGGAAGAGTTCTTGACATTAATGTCATTTACTGTGATAAATCCACACTCAACTCAGGCAGTAAATGAAAACTACTAAAGCATAGCTAATTATAATGCAAAAGCAAGTGTAATATCAGAGTGCACTCACCAGTTGTGAGTGATACAGATATTTACTCATTCCTATGTTACTTTAAATCTAACTAAATTTGTGCCTATTCTTAAGGTACATTACCATAACAACTTGTATAAATGGAGTGAATGATACATTTAACTGCAGAATGTATTGATTAATCATAATCATACACTGTTCTAATCAGAAAATATATTTTAATTTGGTACTATTATAGTATCTCTTCAACACAGAAGTAATTGGTGGTTCAATGGCATGTTTGGTAGGATTCTTGCATGTATCTTAATAACTTACCCTTCTGGTAGACATCGTTATCACCCAAAGCTTTCAATTTGCATTTCACAGAAATTTATTTTCTAAATATAGAGAGAATCACACACTACTCAAAATTATCACTAGAACAGATATTTAAAGTTCATTTTTCTGGAGTTCCCATCGTGGAGCAGTGGAAATGAATCCAACTAGGAACCATGCGGTTGAGGGTTTGATCCCTGGCCTTGCTCAGCAGGTTAATGATCAGGTGTTGCCATGAGCTCTGGTGTAGGTTGCAGATGGCTTGGATCATGTGTTGCTGTGGCTGTGACATAGGCCAGCAGCTATAACTCCAATTGGACCCCTAACCTGGCAACCTCCACATGCCAGCAGGTTCAGCCCTAAAAAGACAAAAAGACAAAAAAAATGAAGTTCATTTTCTACTTGCCAATACTCTCATCAATCACATTTGTTAGCGTTACTGAAACGTTATTTTCTTTTCTTTCCACAACTTTTTTCCCCTGATATGACCTTCCTTAAATAATTATATCAAAAAAGACCTTATATCCAAATATGGTCAGATTCTCAGGTTAGGGGAGACATGACTTTGGAGGGATGCTATTCAACTCCGTTTTCTATTTCTAGTTGGCTGAAAATCTTGATGATGAACGTGTGTTACATTTTGCCAGATGCCTTATCTATTTCTAAAGAGATGACCAATATGATTTGGAACTTTTAATCTGTTACAATGAAAATTGCATTGAGTGATTTTCAAAAGTGAAGTCAACCCTGTATTCTTGAAAATAAACTTATCTTTTCATGGGTAATTGATACAGGTATGTATTGCTGTACTTAGTTTTATAAAATTTTGTCAGGGATTTTGGTGGCTAAGTTCAAGAGGAATTTTGGTTAGAAATTATGTTAATGTCTTTTTTGATTACTTTATTATTGAGATAGTCTGACAGGCCATAAATTCACCCTTTTTAAGTGCACAATCTAGTGGATAAATTCACCCTTTTTAAGTGTACAATCTAGTGGATTCTAGCATAGAGTTGACCCTTATACAGGGGTTTATCTGTATATAATTTATAGTAAATCCTCATATCTAGGCTTCCTCTACATCAAAAGGTTCAAGCAACCATGGACTATACAGCACTGTGGTATTTATTACTGAAAAAATCCTCATGTAAATGAAACTGCACAGCTCAAACCCTTGCTTTTCAAGGGTCAACAATATCAACAAAGGTGTACAAATATTACCAGTGCTTAAATTCAGAACATTTTCTTCACCCCACAAAGAACCTTAGTACATGTTAGCAGTGTCTCCACACTATTCTTTCTTCCACCACTGGTAACCCCTAACTATTTCTTTTTACTGTACTCTATTTTGGATAATCCCCATTGATATTCTTCAAGGGTGCTAATAGTTGTTGCAATATCTAATCTGCTTTTAGTATCATCCAATAACTTCTCCTCTTTGCTAAGATCTTCTTTATAACTATTTTTTCATCATTTTAATTTTCCTTTAATCTCTTGAGTCCTGCAACACACACACCCAAATATGCAAAACCCTTTGGTACTTCCAATATTTCTACCAATTCTAGTTCTTTTTACTATTGTTTTCCTGCTCAGGAGTCACTTTTTCCTGATTCTCACCATGTCTAGAAATTTTCTTCATTGGATATTGGACATTATAATTATTACATTGTTGAACATCAAGAATTTATTTTCCTCTTTTAAATAGTGCTGACTTTTGTTATGGAAGACAATGAATTATGTGTAAATCAGGCTAATTTAACTTAAGACATTTTTAAGCATAGCTATGTTGAGCATAAAGTAAGATATACCCTGGAAAAAAAATTAGGTTTATTACTACTAGTAGGCTTACTTCTAGGCTAGAAAAATTAAGGTTACTACTATTTTTACTACTGAAATATTAACCTCCTGGAAACTTTACTGAATGCCCCATGTTTTTGATAACTGACTCTCCTGTAATGTTGGTTGGATCTTGCATATCTCTGCACCACATATAGTCAATGAGAATTATCCAGCTTATATCATCACCCTCACATGTTTCCTAGTCTCATAAACTTTCACTATACACGTATACAAGTTAGTATTCTGCAAATACTCAATGCTGTTGCTATGCAGAGTTTTGGTGCTCTTTGTCTGTAGAGATTCCTCCTATGTCAGTTGCCTTGCAGCTTACAACTACCTCAATATTCCCGAACTTCAATCTACACCCTTAGCTCAGAAATTTTGTTGTGCTCTCCTTGGGATCTCTGTCTCTGCACTGTTTCCATAACGTGTGTTAGGCAATTTTATTTCTCACTTTTGGGGTGAATGGTCCTGTGCTGTCAGTTGTCAAATGTCTATTTTTGTTTGCATTGGTGTTTTTTTTTCCCCTATTCTCTTTTTGTTCATGGTGAATGTTATATCTGGACATTTTACTTGATCATGGTCAGAAGCAGAAATCTAGTTCATAAATTTTAATTAATACATGAATTCAGAAATTGATTTCCTCACATTCTTATAGTCATAGTATTTTAGTAGTTCAATGAAGTTTATATGTTTTATTATTGTTAATCATATGATTAATTGATATTAACTTTAAGTCCTGATTTTTAATAAAAGTAAGTACACCATCAGTAGTTTGAAAAAAATATTTTGTTTTATTTAGTATTATATGTAATTTTAATGAAATAATTAGTTTAAAAAATACTATATGAGATATAAAATAAATTTAAAATGTGAACTCTGAAATTAGATTGCTTGAGTGTAAATCCCTACTTTACCATTTAGTTGGTTTATGACCTAGGAAGTATTAGTTAAACTCTCAGTACTTTATCTGTTTGATATGGGACATTATAATATATATTCCTTAGAATTGTTGTGAAGAATAAATCATGTGTGTGTTTAAAATGATTGGTATATCTTGGAGTTCCTGTCATGGCTCAGTGTTTAACAAACCTGACTGGCATCCATGAGAATACAGGTTTGATCCCTGGCCTCACTCAGTGGGCTAAGGACCCCACATTGCCATGAACTGTGGTGTAGGTTAGAGATGTGCCTTAGATCTCACATTGCTGTGGCCCTGGCATAGGCTGGCAACTAGAGCTCCAATTGGACTCAGCCTGTAAACCTCCATACCCACAGGTGCACCCCTAAAAACAAAGACAGACAAAAAAAAAACAAAAAAAAAATAGTTGGTACATCTAACAGCTGTAAAATTAGTTATTACTATTCTTTCACATATGGTAAAATATAAAGAAACAATACAGAATTAAATTTCAACATAGAAAACATGTGAGAAAGTAACTTTGCAAGCATAATTAAATGATTTTTATGATCCAAAATAAAGTTACTGATAGGAATGATAAATAGCATTTCCGTTGACCACTCAAGATCTGAGCCAGCAAGTTCTGAAATAGGACAAAAATATTACCAAGAACAAAGTATTGCTTATTGCCCCTCTACAGAGGTGGTTAGATAATTTTTTCCTGAGAGTCTGTGACTATATAGATCTTATAAAAGGCCAGAATTTAATCTGATCCAGATAGAAAGACACCCACTGCCATGCTGTCAGTAATATTTGTAAAGTAGCTTCACCCACTAGAGAAATGATACAAACTACTTTAAATTGCTGTAAAAGAGTAAAGGATGTATCAAAGAGCAGAATATTTTAAGATGAAGATATCTCATTTTTATAGGAAAAAAACCCATAAGAATTGCAGAATACTCATTTCCAATTAGAAAGCACATAATGTGCTCACAACTGTTGCTCATCCTGCTTTCCCTCTGGGGTCAATTTTGCTGCTGCTACTTTTGTTATTTTCACCCCTTCCATGTTTTTTGTTCTACACACCAACTAAATCATTCATTGAATTCAAGTTTGGGGGTAAGTGTAGATAAATTAATGTATTTAATCTACCACCTTTATGAGGAAATCTTGCTAACATTCTCTATTCTGATATGTATCAAAATTTTGATTAACCCTTTATTTGAAAACCATCTGTATAATGCAGAAAATGACCACTTTATGGGATGTTTTTAAATCACTTCTTTTGTTAATGGCATAGCCCAACCAAAATAAAGCAGGCTATTATTTATTGCTAGATAAGTCAGCTCTACATTGCTATCTTACCTAATTTACCTAATGAAGTTAAAACTTGTTATTCAGGAGACATCCCAGCTGATATTAGTTTAGGATAAGGTGGAGCAGAATATGTAATTTGTTTTGCACAGACCAAGCAATAGAGAATTATGTTAATAGCAAAGTCCACATAACTGGCACTGCAGTCAAATAGTAAAGAAATATATATACCATTAAGCTATCATTTTGATAAAGTGGATTTTCCTCCCAGAGACATTTAAAAGGCTTTAGTAAAATTGTACACAGAATCAGCCATTTTATACTCCAGTTTGTTATCAAATTATATTTCCTTAAAACTGACTTATCTGATGGGAGTAATCCAGTTACAGGGTATACAGTAATACATAAGAAATAATCAGGTTAAAAAATTATAAACCAGTAACTTAAATGTCAATTTTTTGGTAGGAATTTTACAGTTTATCTACAATGCTTAATGTTGAAAATTGCATATCAATTCATTTACACATTTTGATTATCTCTGGAAACAACCTAAATGTCCATCAACATATGAATGGTTTAAAAAGATGTGGTACATATGTGCAATGGAATACTACTTAGCCATAAAAATAACAAAATAATGCCATTTGCAGTAACATGGATGCAACTAGAGAATCTCATACTAAGTCAGAAAAAGAAATATAAATACCATATGACATCAGTTATATGTAGAATCTAAAATATGGCACAGATTACCCTATTTACAAAACAGAAGTAGACACACAGACATAGAAAACAGACTTGTGATTGAAAAGGGGGAGGGGAGAGGGAGTGGAAGGGACTGGGAGTTTGGTATTAGTAGATGCAAATTATTACATTTAGAATGATAAGCAATGAGGTCCTAATGAATAGTACAGGGAACTATATCCAATCTCCTGGGATAGACCATGATGGAAGATAGTATAAGAAAAGGAACATGGAGTTCCCATCATGGCTCAGTGGTTAATGAATCTGACTAGGAACCATGAGGTTGTGGGTTTTTGATCCCTGGCCTCACTCAGTGGGTTAAGGATCCAGTGTTGCCATTAACTGTGGAGTAGGTCACAGATGCGGCTCAGATCTGGTGTTGCTGTGGCTCTGGCATAGGCCAGTGGCTACAGCTCTGATTAGACCCCTAGCCTGGGAAGCTCCACATGCCACAAATGGGGCACTAGAAAAAGACAAAAAGACAAAAAAAAAAAAAAAAGAAAACATATGTGTGTGTGTTTGTGTGTATAATACTTTTCTTACATTATCTTCCATTATATATATGTATGTATATATATATACATATGTATATGGAGTATATATGCATTGGCACAGCATTGTAAATCATCTATACTCTAATAAAAATAAATTAAAAATTAAATTAATTTTTACTGTCTCAATATGCATTCCTATTTACTGAGACTTTATAAACAAAGAACATAAGTCTGCCCTTGCTTTCTTAGTTGTAACATATTTGACTACTTAGTACTTACTATTAAAATAGCAGCTTTGAAATTTGTGAATAATTGAATACAATTATTAGATGAATGGTAACGATAACTAAAAGCTTAAGTAGGGTCTTTCCCAAGAAAAAGTTTTTCAAAGCGTTTGAATTTCTAATGGTGTCTCTATAAGCCAAAGTGAGAGTAATTGCTTTTGTGGATCTTGTTGGCATTTTGTACAACTAAATTTACTTTTATGTCACTTACTTTAACTTTCCCCAAGAAGAAAAAGAAAACATATGTAGTAGAAATAGTTGAAAGCAAAAAATGAAGTTGATGATACAATATGCATATTGGTGTGTATGATTACATGAACAGTATTATTGAGGAAGTTATCCACAAACCTAGAAAATATAAAATGTTCTAATCTAGATTATCAAATTATATAGATTAAAATGTTATTAATGCTACATAAAAATTCTCAGTTGTTCCTCAAAATCATAAATTTGAAGGCAGTATAACATAGAATGACCCTCTAAATACAGTCTTTGTTTACCTGTTGTTTTATACAACCACCCAATTTTCACAGTTTCCTCAAGAAATATTAAACTTCTTTCCAATCATTGAAAAGTTCTTGTTCTTTCTCAGCCTGAAGCAATGTTGAAACTCAGCACTAACAACTGGGTTATGTCAAGCTTTGATGTTGTCCTTCGCTTTAAGCCCAGAACAACTATGAATACGAAGAAAACTAAAATAAAAAGAGATTATCAAGTTCATATATGAGTTGAATCTCTGAGAACAGGAAATTTATTTCTCCTTTTTATTTTTTATGTTATTTTATTTTTAGGGCCACACCTGAGTCATATGGAATTTCCCAGGCTAGAGGTCAAATCAGAGCTGCAGCTGCCAGCATACAACACAGCCACAGCAAGGTGGAATCTGAGCCATGCCTGCAACACACACTCCAGCTTGTAGCAATGCAGGATCCTTTAACCCACTGAATGAGGCTGGGGATTGAACCCACATCCTAATGGATACTAGTTGTGTTATTGCTGAGTTACAATAGGAACCCCTCTCCTTCTTCTTTGGGTGCCCTAATTAACTCATCATGATTTGGGGCACCAGAGGTTAGTGCAATATTTGAAGTCAGTATTTCTACTTTTACCAGTGAGTAAAAAAGGAAAACTTCATTCAGAATATTGCTTAACACATCTTAAGTTCTCCATGAGCTACATAATTTCAAAATGCTAAACAGAATAAAATAGAAAAAACAAAACAAAACCTCTTGTTGATAATGAATTCTGAATAAAAATTAAACACAAAACAATAAGAAATGCAATGATAAAAATGCCAAGAAAGTTTATTGCCAGAAGGTTATTTCTGATAAAATTAATCTTTAAAGAATAATATTTCAAAGTATTGAAATAAATGTGAAACAATGTTCAAAATTATAACTAAAAGAATAACATATTTAAAAGAGTAATAAATTAATAAAATAGAGTGAAATTAATTGCTGCTATTGATCCAAATTTTTAAAATTCTTAGGTAGAAATTTTAGAAATAAAAACCATAGTCATTGAATAAAAATAAATACAGATCAGAAAAATAGATGTGAATTAAGCACATTACTAAGATTACACTATAAATGTTTTCATAGAAAAATAAAGATTTTAAAACATCAAAGTATGATTAAAATTGTGAAAATTGAACCTCTCTGGAAGGTGAGATTATAAATTACACTGTAGCAGACATATAGATTCAATGCTAGTGGTAATTTTGTACTTCTTAAAATTGCTAATAGATGTTCCTCTTCTAAGCTTCATAATTTATTTATATAAATATACTACATTAAAGGTAACAAAATAATATAAAAATAAACAAGCTCTTGAGAAATTGTATTAAGCAATCATTTTATAGTTATTATTAACCCCAGATAAAGCTTATTAAAAGTACTCTATAAATTCTGAACTCAAAAACTGAATAAAAGTGAAGACATGAAAAAATAGAAAAATAATATTACACCTAAACATAAAACATTAAAACACTAATTTTAAAAAGTTCAGATGTAATATGTCAGAAAAATATGTTCAAGCAAAAAACAGTAAGGATAAATGCTACAATAAAATATCAGGATATAATCAATTTCCTGAAAGGAATCACTATAAGAAATATAACTCCAAATCAATGAGAGAAGAAACACATAGGGGAATCATTTGATCTACTATACTTTACACTTAGAATATAAAGTAATATTCTATAATATAAAAATTATTTAAGAAAACATTGAGCTAGAAAAACTATGAACAACATTCAATGTATTAGTCCTAAAGATATACATTAAATATATACATAAAAATAAAAGACCAACAACACAATTGACAAAATCATAGGGTTGGCAGAAAAATCTACAGAATAATCAAAACAGAAAACAAAAAGATAATCACATTGATATTCAAGTTAAAAGCATTATACAACACTTTTATATACCTATAATGTTGACTTAAAATAAAAAGTCTAGAATACTTATTTTTAATAAAGATGTGAGGGGAACTCTAACACACTGCTGTTATATAAATAGTAAGTGTTTACAGTAGCTTGGATTACATTTAGTTAATATCTGGGAAATTTTAGGATGCCCTTATTCATGACCCAAAAACTCCATTTCCAGGTATATATCCTATAATTATTCTTATGCAAAGGCATAAGAACAATAATATTCAAAAAACCAGCTCTTAGGATGAAAAGGAAAGTAACTTAAAATATGTTTTAAAATATAAATTAACTTTACAGCCCAACATGTTACTAGTGAGATAGACAGCTACTTTTTAATGGTAAAATGTTCACCAGGAAGGTAAATTAACTCTTCCACTTAATATCTTTAGGAAAAAATGTACAAAGAAAAGATAAATTGTATTACAATTTTTCTATCATCATCATTTACTACCAAATATCAATCATGACTCTTAGAAAGCACTGGTAAATAAGACAGTGAAGCATTCATGTAAGATTAGAAAAAAAAAAAAAAAGATGGCAAGTGAAATAGAATAAAAAATAAACCAGACAGACATAAATTATATGGCTTCCTGTGGTGTGACAAATCTTCCACTCCAATGAACTGAGAGGCAAATGCAGAATTTTAAAGAGGTACTCAATTCATTTAAATAGCTGCACACACACACACACACACACAAACAAAAATCCCCAAAAACTAATGTGACCCCTACCTCATGCTAAACCCAAAAATATATTCCATATTGGTTGTAGATTTAAGTGTGAATAAAAATAGATTTATCTCTTAGAAGGTAAAGCATAGGGAAATACTTTCAAAACCTTGGAGTAGAAATTTTTTCTTTTTTTATTGTCTTTTTGCCTTTTCTAGGACCTCTCCCTTGGCATATGGAAGTTCCCAGGCTAGGGGTCTAATTGGAGCTGTAGCCACTAGCCTACACCACAGCCACAGCAATGCAGGATCTGAGCTGCATCTGTGACCTACACCACAGCTCATGGCAATGCTGGATCATTAACCCACTGAGCGAGGCCAGGGATTGAACCCGCAACCTCATGGTTCCTAGTTGGATTCATTAACCACTGAGATATGAGGGCAACTCCAGGAACTAGTTCTTAATCAGAACTGATAATCAATAATCATCAGGCAAAGACAAGAAATTAGGCTATATTAAGAATAAGAACTGTTCATCAATGGCATTTTATAAGAGTACATACACAAGTCAAAATATGGATAAAATTACTTGAAGTATATATTTTTCCAAGAAAATACTCATATCCCCAAATGTAAAGAATTCTACTGTATTAATAATAAAATGCAAATAACCCAATAAAATAGTAGGCAAAAGAAAGGGTCACCCTAAACCTTATATGCATATCATTATTAGTTATCAGGGAAAAATGTATGTTAGGAAAAATTTAGGACTCAATCCATGCTCATGGGGATGGTTAAAATTAAGAAAAAGTTACTAAGATGTGATGAATGTACTAAACAAGTGGAATTCATGTACATGACTGTTTGGAGTGTACATTGGTAAAAAGACCTTGAAAAAGTTTAATGTTAGCTACCATATCAAATATATGCACAATTGTAATTTAATTATCTAGCATAAATATTTGTATGTGTCCATAGGAACGCTATCTGTAACAATTAGTGACTGGAAACTCTCTAAATGCTTCTCCTGAGTAGAAGAGATAAACCAGTTATAGTTTATTCAGATAATGGAATACTGTAGAGCAATGAGGTTTTACAAACTTGTTATGAAACCAGATTGATAAGTCTAAAAAAAATACAGTGTTGAGTGAAAGAAGGCAAATGCAAAAAAAAAAAAAAAAAAAAAAAGCATATTATTTATGAAGCCATTACCTAAAGTTTCAAGACAGGCAAAACAAATTTGTATTGATAGAATCCAGGATTGTTGTCTTCCTTGTGAGATATTAACTAGTAGGAGACTTAATTAAGGGTCTTTTTAGATGTATTGATGCTAATTTCTGCATCTGTGTTCTGATGATACAAGGGTGGGTTTATTTTATGAAATTTCAACATGTCCTCATCTTTTGGATTGTGCACTTTTAGGATTGAATGAGTCTCAACAAATATTGATAGTGGTTATCTCATTGCCAGGTTTGCAGAATTCCTTTCTTGTACTTTATTTATTGCTTGAATCTTACTATGAGCATGCATTATCTTTTCACAAAATATGTATTATCCATCTCACAATTTATTACATTGTTTTTCTTCAAGTTTATCTATAAAATCAAGATGTTAACTGTTTATTTGAAGACCCTTCCACATGTATTCAATTAATCAAAATTAGGAGTTCTAGTGTATACACTTAGTGGATAGACTGCCATTAGTTGGTTAATATATCAGCAATAATATATAGTGTATATTTACAGACATTTTGTCTTTTGATTTCAGTTAATGAACACAAATGATAAACACAATCAAGGGAGTAAATATGGAAAAATTAAAAATAATGCTTTTGTCTAATGATGCTTTTTATGAATTGAGGATATACTCTAACTGATCATATATACTTGCTTCTATAAATAGATATTGATGTATGGATAAAAGTATTTTTAGTGACATTGTCTTTACAATGGCTCTGAAATAAGGAATATCAAATAAGTATTCTTTCACTTCATACAATAAGTGCTTGAAATATAGTTGTAAAAAAAAACAAAAAGTAAGTAGTGGATGGTATGTATATATTTAAATATTAACAATAATCTACAGAAACAAAGAACAGTGTGGGCAGGAAAAATTGCAAGAAAAATTTTAGAAGATTCAGGTTGAAACTAGAATAACATTTAAACAGTTTTAAATAAACAAGGAAGTCAACAAACTGCTTATAGGGATAAATAATAAATAGTTTTGGCTTTGTGGATCTGTCTATGTGACAACTATTAACCTCAATATTTGTAGCACAAAATCAGCCAAAGATGATACAGAGACATGTAAACAAATGTGAAAGTTTGTATCACAATAAACTTCAAAAAAAAAACAGGTGACAGACCAGATTTGGTGCACAGGTCAGTTTTCAAATTCCTAAAATAATTAGTATGGGACTTAGATTACGAGGGTTTTTTTTTATTCTGATATGAAAGACTTGTTAATATTATAAATTTTATATTCATCACCAAACTCTTTTGAATCTATGAACCTAGTTAAGTATTTTCATTTCAATAACAATTTCCTAATTTTGGGTGTTTTCCCCCATGTTTAACTGATAAGATTCTGTGGCTTAATTAACATGGAATTATTTCCTTCCAGCTAATCAGGAAAACAAATGAAAGAAAATCAGTTCTGTGCCATTTTGTATATGCCACTGATATTTACCAAATGGGTAATAATAACTACAGAGACAAATATTTTGGCAAAAAATGTATGATGAATTTAAAAATGAATAATTTTGTGTGTTTTGCCATACATGAAATATCTCATCATTTTTTTTCCACCACACTGGTAAATCTGAATAGTTTTTCCCCTTCCACTCCCCTTTTTTATTTTCCTCTCACTTTCCTTTTCCTTATCTTTTATACCTTGTCTCTTTTCTTCGTCTAACTTCTCCTCTTGAGAATTTTGCACTTCACTGAATGTGATCTTTAAAAAAGCTTATCACAGAATGAACTAGGCAGCAAAGTATCCTGGTCTTCATGAAACAAATTCAGATTCTTCTATCAAATCAGCCAAACATATATGTAAGGAAGAGTGGTGAAGATGAGTGTACAGTCTGAAAGAATTCATGCCAACACTAAGAGACTTTTAAAGAAACCAAGGCATAAACAGTTTTTTTTGTCCTTCTTACTTCTAATCACATATGATCTGTGATACCTCACCATGATCCTCAAAATCCATTGAGTTCTCAATATGTTTCTATTTTAAAATGGCCATATTCCTAGCTAAAAAATATTAATCAATTGTCAGAGAAAGTCATACAGAAAGTTCTGCTTAGGAAGTGGTATTAATTATTAAAAAAACATTATGTTATTATAAACAAAGATATTAGTAACATGTTTCTATAAACCTTTGAGAATACAACAGAAATATTCTTTAAACCAAACCAAAGTAAATTTTTTTAGTAGGATCACATAAGCATCAATAAACTCCTATAATGAAACCATGAAAAACTGATAAGCTATGAGGAATGTCCTTCCAAATATATGATTTTGTGATATTCAAGATTTGATGAAAGGACAGCAATTGTAAAAATGTGTTTATATTCTAAGTTTTATTAACCTTGAGAAAGAAATATTTTATTTTCTTTATTTAATATATAACCATTTAATATTTTTATTCCTTGGAAAATTTCATGATAGGGATAATGGGGCTTGTGATGATGGTTACTGTATTTACTATGAGTTAGGAGAAAGCAAGAGAAAACTCTTGTGGACCAAGTGCTCCTTGTTTTCTCTCAATATAGTCCTTCAGGAAAGACATTAAAACTCAGCCCTGAAGACTATTGGCCCATGACCTAATGCCTTTTTGCTAAAAGAGTAGATGGAAAGGTTAAAAGTCATATGCCAAGTACATCAGTAGTGAATACATTGAGGATTGTGGGAATCACAGGGCAGAGTGAAATATAACAAATCATGAGAGAATGAAAGAAGCTCTGCTACAACTTAATGAGAGCAAGATCCAGGAAAAGCAGGATAATCACACCTGATGCCCACTGAGAATTGGAGAAGTGCCTCCAAGGTGCCAAATGTTGGTGGCAAAGACATATATCAACAGAGCTATGACTTTTAATATATCTATAGATACCTTTATCAAAAAGGCATTAGATCACAGGCCAAACAAATAACACCCTTAAAGAATGTCTCTGTATTCATGGTTGTAACCCATTTCCAGATAGGTAGGGCATTTTTACACTCACACATGCACATCCCCCCGCAAAAGAACTTGCTGTGACCTTAAATTAATGAGATAGTCATCTCAGTCAGTGCTAAAATCATCACATATACAGCTTTAACAGTAGTTTTAATCAATCACTGAGAGTTAAATTTGAAGGCTTTACTAAATACAGTCCATAATTCACTCATAATTTTTTACCTATGAACATTTTGTGTATATTTTGTATTTTTATTCTTTGAAAATATGATGTCCATATAAGCTTGGGTAACAAGGTGACAATACAGCACATTGTCAAGAAGTATACAAATCTGGGAGTTCCCATCATGGCTCAGTGGTTAATGAATCTGACTAGGAACAATGAGGTTGTGGGTTTGATCCCTAGCCTTGCTCAGTGGGTTAAGGACCTGGCCCTGCCATGAGCTGTGGTGTAGGTTGCAGACTTAGCTCAGATCCCACATTGCTGTGTCTGTGGCATAGGCCAGCAGCTACAGCTCTGACTGAACCCTGGGAACCTCCATATGTCATGGGTGAAGCCCTAGAAAAGACACACACACACACACACACACACACACACACACACACACACAAAAGAAAAGAAGTCCACAAATCACTTGGTTATAGCTGAGCAAATACAGTTTCCTTGGCATCAACCATACAAATTAAATATTTTTTCTTCAAAGAAGAAACAGAGTCAGAATGAACACATAATTATAGATTTATTTTCCTTCAGATTAAATCTCAGATATTCTATTGGGTAAAATCCTTTTCCCACCAAACTCTAGAGCAATCTCTTTTTATTCTTTGGACAAATAAGTGCTTCTTTTCTGCTGTTGCAGAAAAGTTGTAACCAAGAAGAACAAACCTGACTCTCTGTTAAATCTATTCCTTTAGCTCTAACCTGTGTGCTCACTTGTCTGTGTTTAGTCATGCTGGCCCTGCAGCTCTTGTAAGAGTATGTTGCTGAAAATGAGAAACACACAGGATAGCCCATTCTCAGGGCTCTGATCTGTGAATGTATGTAATACATTTCCATCCATATAGAGAGAAAAATTGCAGAGAAGATAATAACCTTTGTCTTTTTGGATGTTCACAGAACCAGTGTGAGCAGACATACATGGTCAGTGGCAAGAACAAAGGATTCTGGCACCAAGAAGTTGGCCACAACCAGCCACACCCTCCCCTCTTTTAGTAGAAAGTCTTTGGGACCCTGGTCCACTGGCTTCTTGGTCTGCTAGCTTTCTGAATAAAGCTTCCATTTCTCTAGCCAACATTTGTGTATCACCTCTCACTTTATTGTCCTGTTATGTGATGAGCCATTTGAGCCTGGACTTGGTAATAAAATATGCCCTTTTATGCATTCCCACAGGTCCTGTCTTTTTTCTCTGCATTCCAGCCTTTGTCGTCCCAATCAATCCATAACATGAAATATGTTTGCTTTGCAATCCAAATGATTTTATTAAAATTGCTTTTATACTCTTCATATGTGTTCCATTCAGTGTCACATGAAATGATCCATCCTTATAAAAAATACTACTCTAGTGATAGCAATTATAAATAATCACCAAAAGTTAACAAAAAGGAATTTTAAGAACTTATTTCTAGATGCTGCATATGGATCAGGAGAAAATAGAAATCCTAAAAATTTATCTGCCTTTAATGAACCTAGTATCACTAAAGAAAAAAAAAAACCCTCATATCTGCAGCATGAGGTAAAATAGAGTAGGATGAATTATTAAGTAATCAATATCTTAAGTAATATACTTTAAATATGGAGTTTCCTAAACAAATTGAAAATAGAAATTTCAGAAAATCCAACAATTCCACCTCTGGGTATTTTTACAAAACATCTATTAATAAATGAATGCATGAGATGTGATTGATATACATACATGCACACTCACATACACACACATATATATATTCACACACACAACCAACCATGCTGCTCTGATATACACACACGTGTATATATCACAGATGGACAATTATTCATAAAAATGAATACAATCTTACATTTGTGACAAGATGGATGGACCTACAGGGTATTATGCTTAGTTAAATAAGTCAGAGAAAAAGACAAACACAGTATGATGTCACCTATATGTGGAAACAAACAAAACAAGTGAACAAACCTAACAAAACAGTAATGAAGTTGTAGATACAGAAAACAAAGAAGTGGTTGCCAGAGGGGATATGGTTGCACTAATGAGAGAAATATGCCAGAGAAATTAATAAGACTTACAAAATTCTAGGTAAAAAAATAAATGAGTTCTGGGGATGAAATGTATAGCATAGATAACATAGTGACCTTATAATATCATTGGCTTTTGACAGATGGTTACTATAATTAATTGTGATGTTCATTTTTGAATGCACAGCAATATCAAAAAAAGAATATTTTTGCACCTGGAACTCAGTGTTATAGGTCAATTATACTTCAATTGAAAAAAATATGATTTCGGAGTTCCCGTCGTGGCGCAGTGGTTAACGAATCCGACTAGGAACCATGAGGTTGTGGGTTCGGTCCCTGCCCTTGCTCGGTGGGTTAACGATCCAGCATTGCCGTGAGCTGTGGTGTAGGTTGCAGACGCGGCTCGGATCCCACGTTGCTGTGGCTCTGGCGTAGGCCAGTGGCTACAGCTCTGATTCGACCCCTAGCCTGGGAACCTCCATATGCCGCGGGAGCAGCCCAAAGAAATAGCAAAAAGACAAAAAAAAAATAGGATTTCCCTTGAGGATCAGCAGGTTAAGTATCTGGCATTGTCACTGCAGCTGCTTGGGTCACTATTATAGTGCTAGTTTGATAGCTGGTCCAGGAAACTCCACATGCCATAGGCATGGCCAAATAAAATTAAATAAAATAAAAAATAAAAAACCAACCCAAAAAACTCTGGGATAAGTAAGCCCAATCCAAATTCTTATTAACTTCTCCATGGATATGATGATCCTCTTGTCATGCATGATGATGTGATCAATAATAAAGACCAAACACTGTAAAGAAAAAGAAATGCAGAACAAAAAGTGAAAATAATCCAAGTGCCTCAGAGATCAGAATTTTAAAATCTCAGCAATTAGGGTATGGGACTCAAAAAAGAATTAAGAACATACTGAAAAATCATTTTGTAAATGAAGTTAAAACTAGGAGAAAGAGGGTGAGAAATAAGACCTTATCAGAAATGGTGGATGAAAGGAAGATATTCTTAACAACTATTTTAAAAAAAGCCTGGAAAAATAAATCAAGCAAGACATTGTAAAATATCTGATTAATGTGTTGAAATAAAAGACAATCATATAATATCTGAAACATGAATGATTGACGGACCTGAAAGAGAAAAACCAATGATAAAAAACAAATTTTAAACATTATCATGCAGATTTTTCAGAAAATTAAAAAGGTCGGTCTTGAAATTGTTTTCAAAAGAACACTGGTCATTTACTTGCAATGAATAATAAGAGATGATGCTGCAGTGTAAGGCTTAAAAAAATTCCTCTGGGCATCTAGAATAAAAAGGAGAACTATAAGGAAATAAAATTTAGAATTTTAGAAACATTGTTGCAGATAAATTCTATGCGCCAGAAGGAAATACAGAAACATATTTAAGATTCACGCAGGGATAGATGATGAATCATGAATTTTTACCAGCTGGGCTGAGTGGGTATCAAGAGTCCTGACATCCAAACCATCATGAAAGATCTTGGATTTATTGTCCCCATGACCACTGGAACAAACAGGCTTCAGACAACAGACTCTCTAGAAAGACACTGACATGGGGAGTTCCCATCATGGCTCAGCAGAAACAAATCTGACTAGCATACATGAGGACAAACATTCAATCCCTGACCTCGCTCTGTGGGTTAGAAGATCTGGCACTGTGGTGAGCTGTGGTTCAGGTCACAGATGTGGCTTGGATCCAGCATTGCTGTGGCTGTGCTGTATGCCTACAGCTATAGCTCCTATTCAACCCCTAGCTTGGGAAGCTCCATATGCTGCTGGTGCAGCCCTAAAAAAACCAAAAACAAACAAACAAACAAACAAAAACAAAAACAAAAAAATCCACTGACATGGGACTGGTGTTAAGTATGAACTTTGGAGTTCCTTACTTAACTGAGACTTGGTGAGGGATGTGAGGGGGGGGAGTGATCCTGGTATACACTAGGGTGCCTGCCTTCCAACAATTCATGAGGCACTGCCTCTCCTGAGGGTACATTTCTATCTATGTGTGTATTTTATTTTACAAAGCAGGATTCTAAACCCAGCTGTATAGATAAATACAGTGTAATAAGAAGATAAATTTAATAAGAAACATTTTATTTCATAAAACACAACATAGGGATAAATACTGAACATGTAGAACATATAGATAAAACTAAAAGATAAAACAAGGGATATAACTAATACACTAAATCTATGCAATTAAACAATGGAGATTATACTAAGTGAGGTGCCCTAGGAGATGAGAATTGAGTGAGGCTGCTGCTGGACTTGTCTAGGTGGAGGTTCTAATGGTATGGATGTTCTGAGGCATAGGCTGAGGGTGTCCACATCCAGGTTGTCATTGATGTCAGACCGACAATCTGTAACACAAAGAGAGGTGATCATTTGGGGTCAACCCTGCTTTTTATTTATTATTTTATTTATAAAAATATTTTGGCTACACCCTCACCATGCAGAATTTCCCAGGCCAGGGATGGAACCCATGCCATAGCTGTGACCAGAGACAGCAGGGACAAGCCAGAGCCTGACCCCACTAAGCCACAAGAAAACTCCACAACACTGCTTTTTTAAAATGTAATAAAACAAGTTGTGTTTATGTTATTTAATAACAAAATTGGAGAAAAAACAAAAGGAACATAAGTAACATAAATCCTGCCTGGCAACCCATCTCAAATGAGCATTGCAATGAAGTGCCATCTTGTGCTTCTTTAGTGTGACTTGGACACACATAAAATAGTATCTACAGAAGCTCCAGCACAGGTTGTGAAATGGGGCCATAAGGTGACCCAGACCTTGCAAGGGTGCTGTGGAGACTGAGGGACCCCCAGGGCTCAGGTACCTCCTAGGCAAGCAGGGATCCTGCAGCTTCCCAACATGATACCAGGACCATGAAGAGTCCACAGGGATGCAGAGCAGAAACAGGCGAGCTCCCTGCTCACAGAGCAGTGGGTATCTGGGTCTTCTTCACTCTTTTCCCAGAAGTCCTGAGACTGGGCAAGTCAGGGCCACTCCTCCATTGCCTCACATCTCCTGGTGATTCCCTAGGGAGGCTTGAGGGTGTGGGGTTTGGCACTGCAGGGATAGGTCCTGAAGAGGATGTTGGACCACTCTAGTGGGGCTCTTCAAAAGAACACAATAGGAAGAGCCCCTAGTGAGTCATGCATGTGATGGCTCTATAGCACCCCCCTGACTAGCCACCTCATGGGCTCCTGGGATGGGGACATGTTGTTTGGAGGTGTGCTCATGAAATCCTCTGGATGGTTAATACCCTCCTCTTTTCACCACTTCTGTGGTCACACTCAAGAGTGGCCACACAGAGTTTTGTCTGGCTTTATGAAAAATCAGAAGGAAGTTGGGCATGCTGCAGAGAATAGGCACATCTGTTTCTTCACCTTTGGACCCCTGGCCTACCACATTTACACTGCCTCTTCCTATTTGTCCTCATCATCAGCATTGAGTCTATCCC
Source organism: Babyrousa celebensis (assembly GCA_028533215.1). NCBI lineage: Eukaryota > Metazoa > Chordata > Mammalia > Artiodactyla > Suidae > Babyrousa > Babyrousa celebensis. Next base: position 126,781,789 of record CM052683.1, read on the forward strand.
CTGAAATTCTTTTCTTAAGTGCATGATTAGGGAGCTTTTTGAATTCTGGAAGGAAAAGTACAGTCCCTGAGACCAAAACAATCATGATAAGAATCATAAAAGGATGGAGAGTGGAGGTGGGGAAGGCTTACAAGGAAGAGTCTATGGTGACAAAAAAGGAAAACAAAAAGATGTGAAAGAGGAAATAGATTACCACCTTACTGCTACCGTCCTTGTCAGAATTCTTGATATCTGCCATGTAGTGTTCTGTGTCCAGGGGAAGCCACCAGGTTGGGAAGGCCATGAGAAAGTAAAGGGGCAGTTTAGAATCAAGATGGAACCTCAGGACCATGACACTGCAGGGAGCTCAGTCTCAGGCCCCTTTATGCCCTCACCTCCACAGACCTGCCAGGGCCTCAGCTGGTTCACATCTACAGCAGAGGAGGTCTCTGATCTCCAAGATCTTGCTGTAGCCCTCCACTCCTCTCGATGTGACTTGGAATAATATCTGTGTCTTCTTGCTCAACACACAGGCTGCCTCTGTCTCCATGCACCTCAGAGCATGCCCTGGCCTTCTTCCAGCACCCCTGCTTCTGACTCCCTCCTTCCTCATTTCTCTCCTTTAATTACTTCTCATTTACTTCCTCCAATGAGGGCAGGGTGGAAGAAAGGCCATGGCTATGTTGCCACTCTCCAATCAGTCAATGGTTCAGTTAACCAATCTCTCACGCAGGGAGATCCTGGCATGGCCCTGATACTGTGCTGGCACCTGGGAGAGGGAAGGACAAAAACCTCCACATAACCAGGACTCCCTTATTACCTAGGGTGACCTTAGATATCTGGCAGAAATTTATTTCTCACAACACCACCCTGACTTTCCCAGCTCCTCAGAGAGGATAAAAGCACAGTTGGAGGTGAAGGAATGTATCAAATTCCTTGCTCCAAAATAAGGCAATGGGCATATACATAAACACAGGGTGCCTACAAGGATTTGCCCTGAGACTTGGAAGGACAGGGAGGGATGAGAGCTGGGCAGGACTGAGGATAGGACATGGTGTGCACATGACTGGAGTATGGAAAGCAGGGGCAGGGCTGCCTGGATGAGCAAAGGATTTTCAGGGAACCAGGGGCCCCAGGCCCTGCTGCCCTGAGGCTCTGTACTGGGCCTGGTCAAGCCCTGGAGACTATGTGGGTGGGGCTGTGGGAGCAAGTGTGCAGAGAAGACCATCCTCACTTTCACACACTCCTCTAGATTTCCTTCTGGTGGGGAGGGTCCCCAGGCAGGTGGACGTGGAGCCCTCTCTCAAATGTGATGTGCATATCAGTGAATCAACCTTGGGTGAGCTGTCAAGGCTCAGATGAGCTTAAGGAGGCCTGAGCACTACTGTGACCCCAGAGGACATGCTCCATAAGTCATCCTGCCCTGGGAGTGCCTTTACATGAGGAATAAAGAGCAATGGGATCCTGAAAGTGCAGACAGAGTATACTTCTCATAAACCACCAGACACTCACTCCAAGAACTTGGGTCTCCTGTGTCAAGTGACTCTCAAAGTTTTGTGCCCAATCAGCTTATGGCTGTCATAGGTGAATTTAAAAACAAAGCCAAAATCTTCTGTAAGGAATCCCCTCCAGCTGGGAACCTGAATCTGAGCTTTCACCCTTGGCAGTGTTGTTCCTACTTGCATCTTCATCAGTGTTGCTGCCAAAGCTCTCCACAATCAATTCTGCAGAAACATAAACATGAGCAATGCCATTATAAGAAAAGTTGCCCCATCCATTTCTCTCTTTCCCCTTCAGCTAATGCTGCCTTCCAAGGCATCCCACTAGTCCTCTCTCCAGGTTCTCACATATCCCCTGGGCTCTGTGGAGCAACAGCCCTTCAGTAAGACATCAATTATGGTTTCAAACCTTCAAGAAAGAGAGATGCTGAGAGAAGCACCTGTCAACATCTCACTTCCACATGTCCATTACAGCTCTCCCCTTCAAGCTGACCAACTAGAAACTAACACTTATGGGCACACTTGAAATATGGCTAGTGTGATCAAGCCATTGGGTGTTGTTTGTGTGTGTGCATGCTTCTTTTTAATTGATTGAGTTAACCACAATTTGAACTAAGTTAAATATAAGCAGGCACTTCTGGCTAGTGGGTACCACAATGGACAGAGCAGCTCTAAGAGCTTGCAAGATGAAGAAGAGGCAACCAACCACCCTCACCTCACTGTTCCTTCATTCAGAGAATTTGGATGGCCAGAGGGGATATTTCATTTGCAGATTATCTTGGGCACTTGGACTCATGCTAGGTATTGTGAGAGTCCTTGGGGATACTCTAACAGCAGTGTCAACACTCTCACCTGGGAGGAACTCCCAGCAAGGGGCCCCACTTTTTGGTAGTAGTGAGGAGTATGGCCCAGGGCACTGGTGCTGGACATAATCAGAGAGAAGGGGCAGAGGGGAAGGAAGGATGCATTACTATTTTCATGAGCCCATCCTCTCACACCTGAGCCTGGAATACCCAAGGAAGGCAGTGGCACCCCCTTACAGTGTGAACAATTTATACACTGGAAACTACAGAACATGGCTGAAAGAAATTGAAGGTGCAAGTGCTTGGAATGACATGCCATGTTCATAGACTGGGTGGTTTAATGTTATGACATTTCTCTGCTACTGAAAATGATGTACACATATACTGCAACAACTCACAAAATCTCATGCCATTTTTTGAGAATTGGAAAAGAAAATCCTAAAACACATGTAGAACCCCAAAGAACACAAATAAAAAAAAATGATCTTGACAGCAAAGAACAACAATGGAGATGTCCCAATTCCCAGATTCAAAACACACTGCAAAGCCACAGCAGCAAAAAAAGTCTACCCCTGGCATCTAAACAGGAGGACACACCAATGATCCATAAGAGAAGTAACTAAAAATAAACTCACACATGTATGCCAAATGATCACTGCCCAGGTTCTAAGATTCTCCAGTCAAAAACGTATAGTCTCTTCAACAATCAACAGAATGAAAAGGCAATCTATAGGATGGGAGGAAATACTTGCAAATATTGCTTCTGGATAAGGGAATCAAATCCAAAAAAAATAAGAAACTAACACAATTAAAACAAAACAAAACAAAACAAACACACACACACACACACACACACACACACACACACAAAATGAATAACGAAGACTGTGGGCAAATAGCTGAGTTTAAAAATGGGTAAACACCTTGAGAAGATATGACCCCATAGAAGCTATGATAGTGATCAAATATATGTGAATATGTATGTTGCGCTCAACTGGGGTTCTGTGGTTAAGAGATGCAAGCAATTGCGCTGGGAGTGGATAAGCAATGAGATCCCACTGGATAGCACAGGGCACAATATCTAGTCACTTACGAAGTAAAAAATTAAAAGCATTAAAAAAATTACCACTTCACTGGAAGGCTGATTTCCAGGAAAAGTATGCTAATAAATGGATTCCCAAAACACTGCTCTTAAAGAAAATTCAATATGGAAGAATTGACAATACTGAAATCCTACCATTAAAAACAGCAACTATCATTCACATCATGGTTGTTCTCCAGGCTCCATTTTCTTCATGGTGTGTGCAGCATGTGCCCTGATTAAATGTATAGCTACACTTACAAGAGTCTTACAACAAGAGGGACTTACTTCATGGAGAGAAACACAGAGGGAGAATGGACTCCTTCTCACCCAGATGGGCAGTAAGTTTGTACAATGATGCTGGACACCAGGCTAAGGATGAGGGTGAACTCTGAGCTCTTATTTGCAACGTCGCCTGGGTGCATGCTACCTAGGGTGGTCAAATGTAAGAATGACAGTGACACTGTCTGATATAAGAATATGCCTCTCTGATACTTATCTGCTTTGGCCATGTTGAAGTAATGGTGGCAGCACTGACAGGGACCTTATAAGATGCACAGCATCTACAAGACCTCTGGAGACCCTGGTATTCCCAGGCACAGACACGGAGGAGGGACACTCCCTCCTCAGTGCTCCATGACTGACAAAATCCTGGCCAAAGGATAGGTGCAGGTCAAGTGTCCAAAGCATCCCCATGGATAACCTGGCCTGGATCCCCCTTTGGCTTTTCCACATAGGAGGTCAAGAGCTTGGGCCATCTGGCTCTGCACTATTTCCATCTGAGCAAAGGGAAAATTAAGCCAACCTGGGAAGAGCAGTGCATGCATGTAGAGAAGCTGTGCAGAGGGGATGGAATTTGTGTTAGGGAAATTTGATGGTTGTCTCATCCATGTAAATATGAAATATCTCATGAGGAAACACACCACATGTGCCTACACAGGGACCTCACTCCCTGTCCCTCATAACAAGTAGCAACCCAAGGCATCAACATGAGAGACTTGTGTCCAGGGCATGTACATCCTGGGCATTGCTATGAGTGGCAAAGAGCTGCATGCTCTACACCCCAAAGTCTCCTTCCAAAAGGAACCCAGGATCTGGAGGCTCTGCAACCAATGCCAACAAGGAAGCCCCACATTCTACTGCACTCAGATTGTTCATCACTGGAGTGATGATCTCTGAATACACACCACTTCTGTTAGTCCTCTTGTTCATCATTGACTAGAGAAAAGAAAACAGTGTGAGAATCTAAGCTTTGTGGGCTCTATGGACAAAGGATATTTCATTGTATTTCTTTTCTCAGAAAACCAAATGGAAACATTCCTTGAGTCCATGGTCCCAAAGAAAACAGAGAAGTCATCTGTGAGAAAGGCTTCAAAATTTCCTGGAAGACCTCTCAAGTCTATTTTGACCAAAAAATACAAAATTCTTTTTCAAGAAGGGGATTTCTCTGTGGAGAAAATGCTCCCAACCACACATGCAGTTTGTAACTTATACTGTTATATTGAAAATGTCCTTTTCGATCAGTCATTCATTGGCAAAGGCATTCAGTCAAAAATCATCCAACCCAGGAAAAAAGTATGTCTCCATACTTTGAACAGTATAGGCTTTCATATTTGAATTTGCTTGAAAACAAGGAGGAAATTAAGCTATGCTTTTATCTCAAATAATAAAAGGCACCATGGAGTCAGCTGGAGTGTCTTCTCCTGTGAAGCTGAAGCTGGGCCACTCTCCCAAAATCTCCTGAGGGTGACCTAGGAGCATATAGAGTAAGGGTCACGATATTGGTGATGCTGCTCAGGAATTATTCGGGCAGTATTGTTGGGGAGTGGTGGTGAATACAGAGTGGGAGGGTAAGGATGTAGGTGATTATTAAGCATGGGCCCTCATGTTGTTGGCTGACCACTCTGGTGGGTTGAGGCTGCCCAAGGGGAGGTTCATTGATATAATGAGAAGGGGGGCTTTAAATTTACTGGCTAAAGCCAACATAATCAATTCAACAATTTGAAAAAAGGCAAATTCAAAATTCATGTTCCAGAGACCTTACACTGTAGCTCTGAGCTTTAAGGACCCAAAGCTCTCTCTGTGAGGATGAAGGTTCACTCCCTAGCTTCCTTCAGTGGTTTGAAAATCCAGGGTTGCTGCACCCTGCAGTGTAGTGTGCAGATGTGGCCTGAATGCAGTGTTGCCATGGCTGAGGTACAGCACTGAGTGAATCCCTACGCTGGGAACTTCCACATGCCACAGGTGAGGCCATAAAACCTAACAAAACAAAAATAATTCATGCTATGTTTCAAGGACAGAATCCAATGACCCCTCCAGCCTATTTTAAATCCCTTGGTGATTCCCACTATTTCTTGAAATGTTACAAGACCATTTCATCTCCACATATTCACGTCCTGCTTCTGCTCAGCATACCTTCTCCTTGATTATTGTTTTTACTTCCTTTAGTGTGATGGCACAGATATAATATTTATCCTTTGCATAATTGTTAACTCTACAGTTCCATAGCCTTTTTGACTTCCACATGCCTTTGTACCCATCA
>CM052683.1:126788192-126828958 GCA_028533215.1 Babyrousa celebensis
TTTTTGATGCAGCCAGAGGTTGATATTTATGACTTCAGTGGAGTGTTTCTTCCAATCTGGAAGCAGTATCCTATGAAATCTTTCACAACAGGGAGGACTGTTGACATCTTGCTGTCAGAAGACCATAGGGAAATTAGTACTCATTTATTCCATTTAATCTTTTGGTCCCCTGGCTCACCAGCTGCCCAGGAGTGCTGCCTGGATCAAAGTCAGACTTAGAAGGATCATGTAGTTTAAAACAACCAACAGACAAGATTTTTTGAACAAATACCTTTGTTTAACTGAGACCTTCTAGAAACACAGGAAAGTAGAGTGATTGTGCCTAATGGTCTTGTTCAAACACATTTAGAAGAATCATGAACCTAGGGAAAGGGTTGCAGATCCCTAAGTGCCTTAATAGAATTCTAAGAGATGGAAATAGAATTCTGGCTGACTTTTAGTATTATGTTATGAGGACGACTTCACAAAGTATGGGTAACATTTTAGGAAAAGGAAGAATGGGTGCTTTGTCTATGCTCAGTATGTGTTCAGCCTTGAGTGATAGCAAGAGTAAGATAGACATTCAGTGGTGGTTGAAACCAGAGAGGGTAAATGGATGCCTCAGGAAGGGTAGAAGCTTATTCCACAGCATCTTCATGGGAACAATGCTTCCCAGCTCATGGACAGTATCTATTTTCATCTCCTCTGATACTCAGTCCTGTTGAAGGTGAGGAAGTGCAAACAGGACTAACATGAGGAGTAATGCAGTGATGGTCCAAGAGTCACAATGATGATGAGTGATAAATCTGAGGCAGGTGGACCAGACATATTAATTAATACAACAAAACTGGAAGTTATAACTCTATAGATAGCTCAGAGTGGTAGAAATGAAAAGAAAAATACAAGAAGAAAAAATGCATGAGAAAAAGTGAGTGAACCTATTTGAAGGAACAGCCACTAGGGGATCAATGTAAACTTACCTTAGGAACCCTGATTGAGATTGCCCATTCTTAAAGCATGAGTCATGAATTGTGAGCTTGACACTAGCCACCAGATATGAACCTCTCAGTCCAGAGAGTGACAGTCTGACCATGAGGCAAGAAATGCATAAGCACATTACCATGGTGATGTGTCATCATACAACTTTCAGAGGGAAGTCAACCCTGTACAGGGTGGGTCCAACTGCTGCTGGCAGAAAGCATGCTTCCATGGATAAGCTTGGCTTTTCAGAGGAAAATTTGCATTTACAAAATTGAATTTCAGGCTCCCACATAACTCTCTGATTAATAAAGTAATTTTCTATGAGAGAGAATTACTTGTGCCCCAAGAAGAGTTGAGAGTGAACCTTGCAGGGTGAAGAGGCAAAAAGCCAGCATGTGGAGAACTTAAAGAAGAAATGCCCCTCCATTTCTACTCTTCCTGAGTCACTAGACATTTGCAGATCAAACCATTTCAAAATGTGAGATTTAAGGTTATTATAACTGGGTGAATGTTTTCATGTTTCATGATGACTGCTATTCTGTAGTGTCCTATTCAATTTTTCTACTCACAAAAATTAACATTTTTGACGCATATTGAAAGTAATTTTCCAATTTGTCACATGTTTATACCTTACTGCAGTTACTTGTACATACAACCTGAGGAAATATTTTGCATTTGCCAAAAAAAAGAAAATCAGTAATTATTTTTGTAATTTCTGGCTTTGAGAAAGAAAAGGAGGAAGAATATTATGACCATTATTCATACTAAGGATTAAAGATGCCCTTAAAAGTTTTTACTACTTAGGAACAGGTGTTTCAAGACAAATGTTTCTATTAAACAATTGTGACTATTTCTAAACATGCATGTGAAATGGGCAATCAGTTTTTCAGGAAGAAGATACAACTTTTTCCTTAGAAGTTATGTACAGCCAGAAATATCACAGTCCATTCATAAAATGAGCAGAATGTTTTGTAAAGCACATATGGTAATTTATGTCTCTAATAAAAATCTCAGAACAGGTTGGATGTGATAGTGATGGTGCACCAATGATTCATCCATTTAAACAGATTAGATTTATGTTGTGCCTATTTATCCAATAAGGAACTGGTAGGTGTTTGCTGGCAAAGAGGGGCACATTCTGTTTGTAATTAAAAGAAACTTGTAAATGTCCAATTATTGATTTCAGTAGTGGAGGATTAACTGGGTTTTGATATAGATTCAACTTGCCATGTAGATTAGGAATTCCTTTGGCCAAGCCATATAGCAGATTTTTTTTTTGGGGGGGGGCGCAGGATCTTCCTCTAGTTGGTACTACAAATGTTTCAAAAGTTGGTGACTATTTATAGTAATGGATCAAGAAAAATGATGTAAAAATGATGGAACAGGGCCAACTTGGAGAATATCAGTGCTACATGCATTGTATCATGAACAGCTTAATCAAATCCCACTGCCTATAAATAGCATAAGCTACTATGCTTATGGAATGTATATTTGTGTTCCCTCCTAATTGCATCTTATGTTGGAACCCTAACTTCCAGTGGGATGGTACCAGGAAGTGGGGCCTTTGGGAGGCAATTAGTTTATGAGTGTGGAGTCCCTCTAGGAGGAATAGAGCTCTCCCTTTTTCCTCTTTGTTCTTTTTTATTTTTTGTCATGTTAGGATGCATGAGAAAAATGACCCCGTGTAAATCCAAAAGAAAGAAGACAAAACAAGGAGAGGTGGTAGACAAGGTGATGGAAAAAGGACCTGGAGTGCACACAGGTAGCTGCAGAGGACCAAGGAACAGGAGAAAGGCTGCTCTCTCCAGGCTTGCAAGGAGACACCTCCCCCAGTGTTCACTCCAGGGAAGGGGATGTCCTTCCTCTTAGCCAATCAAGCAGGGGTCCGAGGAAGAACCCAAAGTATTAAATATCTAGGAACAAACTTGAGCCAGAAGCTGCAAGACCTCTATGGTGAGAGCAATAAAACATGACTCAAGGAAATTAAAGAGGAGTGAAAGAAGTGGAGAGATATGACATGCTCCTGGCTTAGAAAAATTAATATCCTAAAAATGCCCATTCTACTCAAAGCAATCTACAGATTCAATGCAATCCCTATCTGTGATAGTTTTCACAGAACTAGAACAAAACCATCCAAACATTTGCATGGAACCAAAACAGGCCAAGAATGGCCAAGGCAATCCTAAGGAACAAAAACCAAGCAGGAGGCATACTTCTCCCAGACTTCTGTCAATATCACAAAGCTACAGTAAGCAAGTGCGGTAAAGGTACCAAACTGACACACAGACCATTGGAATAGAATACAGAACCCAGAAATAACTCCCAAACTGATGGTCAATTATTCTCCAACAAAGGGGGCAAGAATGTTAAATGGGAAAAAGTCTGTTCAGCGAGTGGTTCTGGGAAGGTGGACAGCCACATGAAAATCCATGAAACTGGAAAACACCCTCAAAACATGCACAAAAAGAAACTCAAAATGGCTTAAAGACTTAAATGTAAGATAAGCCACCATCAAACTCCTGGAAGAGAATGTCAGCAAAACATTCTTTGACATCAAAGGATTTTTGTAGGTCACACTAAGTGCAAGGAAAAAGAAACCAAAGCAGAACTAAACAAATGGGTCCTAATCAAATTCATAAGCTTTTGCACAGCAAAGGAACTCATAAAAAATAACACAACTTATGGAATGGGAGAAAATAGTTTCAAATGATGCAACTGACAGTGGCTTAACATCTAAAATATACAAAAAAAAAACCACATTTATAACACAAAAGCAAAAACAAGCAACAACCCATTTGAAAAATGGGCAAGAGAACTGAATAGACAGTTACCCAAGGAAGATAGACAGATGGCCAACAGGCACATGAAAACATGCTCAACATCACTAATGATTAGAACAAGGCAAATCAAAGCTACTAAGAAGTACCACCTCACACCTATCAGAATGGCTATCATTAGTAAGTCTAGAAATAACAAATGCTGGATAGGGTGTGGAGAAGAGGGTACCCTCCTACACTGTTGGTAGGAATGTAACTTGGTACAACCGCTATGGAAAACACCATGCAAGTACCTCAGAAAACTAAATATAGAACTAGCATGTGACCCAGAAATCCCACTCTTGGATGTATATGGGGACAAGACTTTCCTTGAACAAGATACATACACCCATGGATGTTTACTACAGTGCTGAATGTCCATTTCAGCACTCCTCACACTAACCAAGACATGGAAACAACCTAAATGTCCATCAGCAGATGAATGGATTAAACAAATTAAGAAAAGAAAAAGCAGGAGTCTTAATGGATACTACATAAATAAAAAAATAAAAATAAAGAGAGAGAGAGAGAAGACTCTGAATAGTTAGATGGCAACAAATTTGAAAACCTAGAAGAAATGGACAACTTTCTAGAGGCTTACATCCCACCAAAAATTGAATCAAGAGAGAAGAAGAAGAAACAGAGCAACTGGCCAGACCAATCACTAGAACTGAAACTGAATATGTCATAAAAACACTCCCTACAAACAAAAGTCCAGGACCAGATGGCTTCTCAGCTGAATTCTACCAAACAAACAAGGAAGACTTTATACCTATACTTGGTTAAATTTTCCAAAAATGGGGAAAAAAAACAACACTCCCAAAGACATTCTGTGAAGCCACCCTCACCCTAATACCTAAACCAAAGATACTACCAAAAATAAAATGATAGGCCAATATCTGTGATGAATATAGATGCAAGCATTCTCAGCAAAATTTTAGCCAACCAAATCCAACAACCTATAAAGCAGATCATACACCACAACCAAGTGGAATTCATCCCAGGTGCACAAGGATGGTTCACCAGACACAAATCAATCAATGGCATATACCACATTAACAAAGGAAAAGTCAGAAACCACATGATCATCTCAGTATATATAGAAAAAGCCTCTGAAAAAGTGCAACATCTATTCAGGATAAAACCTCTTACCCAAGTGGGTGTAGAGGGAACTTACCTTAACATAATCAAAGCCACTTATGACAAGACCACAGAAAATATCATACTCCATAGAGAAAAGCTGAAAGCCAGCCTACTAAAATCTGGACCAAGACAAGGATGTGCACTCTCCTGACTTTTACTCAACATAGTTATTGGAAGTCCCAGCCACAGCAATCAGACAAACAAAATGAATAAACAGTATCCAGATTGGAAGAGAAGAGGTAAAATTGTCATGCTATGCAGATGACATGATACTAAATATAGAAAACCCTAAGGACTCCACACAAAATCTCCTTGAACTGATCAACAAATTCAGCAATGTAGCAGGACACAAAATTAACACTCAGCAATCAGTTGCCTTTCTGTACACAAAAAATTAAATACTAGAAAAGGACTACAAAAATACAATACCTTTTCAAATCACCCCCACAAAAGTTAAATTCCTGGGAATAAACCTGAGCAAGGAGGTAAAGGACTTGTATGGTGAGAATGATAAAACATTAATCGAGGAAATTAGAGAGGATTCAAAGAAATGGAAAGATATTCCATGTTCCAGGGTTGGATAAATGGATATGGTAAAAATAGCTGTCCTACTTAAAGCAATCTACAGAGTCAATACAATTGCTATCAAGTTACCCATGACATTTTTCACTACACTAGGACCAACAATCCAAAAATTTATATGGAACCATAAAAAGGTCTGGAATTGCCAAAACAGTCCTGAGGAACAGAAAACAAGCAGGAGACTTCAGGCAATATTCCAAAGCTATAGTAATCAAGACACTGTGGTCCTGGTACCAAAATAGACATACAGCCCCATGGACCAGAATACACAACCTAGAATTAAACCCAGACACCTACAGTCAATTAATCTTCAACAAAGGAGGCAAGAATATAAAAGGGGAAAAAGATGGTCTTTACAGCAAGTGGTGCTGGGAAAATGGGACAGCCACATGAATATCAGTGAAACCCTGACACCATGCAGAAAGATAAACTCAAAAGGCTTAAAGACTTAAATATAATACAAGACACCATCACAATTCAAAAAGAGAACACAGGCAAATCAGTCTCTGACATCAACCTTACAAATATTTTCTTATGTCAGACTGTAAGGGAAAAGAATTAAAAGCAAAAATAAACCAGTGGGTCCTAATCAAACTGACAAGCTTTGACACAGCAATGGAAACCATAAAAAAAAGGCAATCTATGGAATGGGAGAAAATCATTTCAAATGATGCAACTGGCAAGGGCTTAACCTCTAAATTATACAATAACACATATACAACTCAACAGACAAAAAACCAACAGCCCATTTGAAAAATGGGTAAAAAGAACTAGGAATAGGGAGTTCCCATCGTGGCACAGTGGTTAATGAATCCGACCAGGAACCATGAGGTTGCGGGTTTGATCCCTGGCCTTGCTCAGTGGGTTAAGGATCTGGCATTGCCATTAGCTGTGGGGTAGGTCACAGACGTGGCTCAGATTCCATGTTGCTGTGGCTCTGGTGTAGGCTGGCAAGCTACAGCTCTGATTCAACCCCTAGCCTGGGAACCTCCCGTATTCCCTGGGAGTGGCCCAAGAAATGTCCAAAAAAAAAAGAACTAGGAATAGACATTTATCCAATGAAGATATACAGATGACCAACAGGCATATGGAAAAATGCTCAACATCACTAATTATTAGAGAAAGGCAAATCAAAGATACTATGAAGTAGCACCTTACACCGGTCAGATGGCCATCATTTACAAGTCTACCAATAACAAATTCTGGAGAGGGTGTGGAGAAAAGGGTACACTCCTCCACTGTTGGTGGGAATGTAAATTTATACAACTGCCATGGAAAACACCATGCAGGTACCTTGGAAAACTATATATAGAACTAGCATGTGACCCAGCAATCCCACTCTTGGGCATATATCCAGACAACTTTCCTTGAGATAGATACATGCACCCATTATGTTCACTGCAGTGCTATTCACACTGGCCAAGACATGGAAACAACTTGAATGTCCATCAAAAAATGGATGGATTCAGAAGAGGTGGCATATGTACACAATAGAATACTACTCAACCATAGAAAGAACAAAGTAATGCCATTTGCAGCAATGTGGTTGGAATTAGAGACTCTCCTACTAAGAAAAATAAGTAAGAAAGCAGAAGACAAATACCAGAAAATATCACATATCTGGAATCTAATATACAGCACAAATGAATATTTCCACAGAAAAGAAGCTCATGGACTTGGAGAAAAGACATGTGGTAGAAGAGGGGAAGGGAGTAGGATGGCCTGGGAATCTGGGGTTAAGAGAGGCAAACTATTCCATTTGGAGTGGATAAGCAATGAGATCCTGCTGTATAGCAGAGGGAATACCACATAGTCACTAATGATGGAACATGAGGGAGGATAATGTGAGAAAAAGAATGTGTATATGTGTGTGTCTGGGTCACTTTGCCCTAGAGTAGAAATTGACAGAACACTGCAAGTCAACTCTAATGGAAAATAGAAAAATCATTAAAAAAATGTTTAAACTTTACTTGAGGGATGATTTTGATTGTAGGGGAAATATGCTAATAAATGGATACACAAACCACTTGTCTTATAGAAAATCATATAGAAGATTTGGCTATACTAAAATCCTACATTAAAAATCAGCCTACAACTTAGAATATATTTACAAGGAGATCCTGCTGAATAGCATTGAGAACTATGTCTAGATACTCATATTGCAACAGAACAAATGGTGGGGAAAAAATGTATACATGTAAGAGTAACTTGATCCCCATGCTGTGCAGTGGGAAAATAAAATAAAATAAATCAGCAACTATCAATCACATCATAGTTTTTCTCAAAGCGTTCCTTTTCTGCACAAAGTATGCATGACCTGCATTGTCTCATGGAGTCCTCAGCCCTCTCGGAATCTGTGAGCTGAGGAGGATCCATTCCCATGAAGGTCTGTGCCAACGTGACTGTAAAGTCCACCAAGAACTGCCTTGGTTCTGTGACCACTTAGGCCACCTTATAACAATGGGCAGGTCTGTGACCTCTGGAGACCCTGGTACCCGCTAGCATGGACAGGGAGCAGAGGACCCCCCACTCACTTCTTTCCCCATGACTGATGTTCTTTCCCCATGACCTGAGGGACAGGTGCCGGTCTTGGGTCCAGAGGATCCATATGGGGACCCTTGCCAGACAACATCACATATCTGGAATCTGGTTCCCATTTTGGCTTCTCCACTCAGGGGGTTGAGAGCTTGGGCCAGCTGTCTCAGCACCATCTCCACCTGAGCATCAGGAATGGTAAGCCAACTGGGAACAGCTGTGGTGAAGGATGCAGGTGTGACAGGAGAGAAGATGTGCAAAGGTGATGGGATTTTTCCTAAAGTAAGGTGGTGGGTGTACTCTCTGTGTAAGCAGGAAATACATCCTAAAGAACCACACATCACACACATGCATATCCACAATCACACCACCTAGGCTAACACCTAGACACCCACATGCCCAGAGACCCAGTGATGTAGTCTCTTCCAGAACCATAGTACTTAGCACTGCTCCTCACTGGGCAAGAGTCACTTGCTCTACAGCCCCAACCCTCATTCCCACCAGGAACCCAGAATCTGGTGGCTCTCCCATCAAAGCCAGAAAGAAAGCCCCACCTTCATCTTCTTCACCCTGGTTGTTCATCAGTGGAGTGTCCATCTCATAATACATAGAAACCAGATTGTTCGTCGGTGGAGTGTCGATCTCATAACACATAGAAATTTGCTTTACTACTGTTTGAGCCTGCAATTAGAGAAAAAAAATAAGGACAGTGTGAGGATCTAAGCTTCCTGTGCTCTGGGCTCACAGGTCTTTTTTTCTCTCTTTTTCCTCAGAAAACTAACTGGGAAATTGTCCTTTGCATCGATGGTCCCCAAAGGAAACTGAAAGGACATAAGTGGGAAAGGATCTAGCTTTTCCTGGAAAATTTCTCAGGTCAAATTTGAAACATATATCATAAAATTCTACTTCAAGGAGGAAAATATTCTGCTGGGGAAAGGGCCTGCTCTTAGAGCAGTAGTTATTTGATGCTAACTTTTGAGGAAAGATTTCATGAATCAGGTCTCTGTTGTAAATGATTTTCCCTCAACATGCCCCAACCAAGGAAATTGTATACATCAGCTATAATGTACATGATCTGAATTTTATAACTGCTTTGACTGAAAAAAGAAATGAAGCTGCATTTTCATCTGAGATAAAGAAATTGGAGCTCACCTCAATGTCAGACAAGAGCCTCTTCTACCTCAAAGGCAGGTAATTCCTCCAATGCATCCTGGGGTGGGAGAGCTAGAAGGACACAGAGGAACTGTCATGACACTGACCATGATGCTGAGGAATCACTCAGGGATTTTTTTCTTGGTGAAGATATGGAGAAGGGAGTGTACAGATGTGAGAGGATAATATGTGTGGACTGAGTTGCTGCAGGGACAGCCCCTTTGGTGGAGGAAGGAAAGAAAAGGAGCAGAGCAGGAAAGACATGAAAACAGGCCTTCAGTTTTTTAGGTAAGGGGAATGTAATCAATGGGTATAGACCCTCCAGACCAAGCCCTGTTTCAAGCATAGAGACCCAGATGCCTCCTGCTGCTCTGAAATTACTGCTAAATACACACTGTCTTCTTGACTTCCTCCCAGATCATCTGCTCCCAAAAAGCCACATTGTAGTGACTGTATTTGTCACCTCTTCCATAAATCTTTGTACTTAGAATTTAAACTTTCATGGAGGGTTGACTTCTATTCTATGAAAAGTATGCTAATAAATGTATTCCCAAACCCTTTCTCCTAAAGAAAATCAAATACTGAATATGTGACATTACCAAAACCCTGCCAGTAAAGATGGTCACTATCAATCACATCACTATTTTTCTGCCAGTATTCATTGTCTACAAAATGTGTGCAGGCCCCCTGAATGAAAGGCCATCCACTCTCACAGTGTGGGAAAGTACATCTCAGAGAGAAACAGAGAGTGATGAGCACTGACTGCTCACCCAGCTGTGCAGGAGGTTTGTACAATGATGCTAGACATGAGGCTAAGAATGAGGTGATGAGGTTTAACTCTAAGCTTTTATTTGCACCATCCCTTGGGTGTGTGCTATGTAGGGTTATCAGTTGTAAGACTTATAGTGATCCTATCCTATATAAATAGGAGTATTCCTGTACCATGGTGGAAGGGGCAGGAGAAGTAGCCCAGGCCTGTGAGGTTGAGGCCGGAGCCTGCAGGCACAGCAGTCACTGGCCACTCCCCACCCCACAGCTGCCTTCCCAGTGGAGACCCTGAGTGTGGGTTGCTGTGCCAAACTAGCCAAGGTGCTGGTGATGCAGCAGGAGGTGCAAGTCCACACAGCTACCTGCCTGGGCAGTATGAGGACAGTGATGAGATGTCTGAGATGGAGATGCCCTGTGACCAGGTGTGGGCAACATACTGAAGGTGTCTGCGGGCTCCAGGCTCAACCTCACAGGCCTGGGCTACTTCTCCTGCCACTTCCACCATGGTCCAGGAATACTCCTATTTATTCTTCCTCAGGTGGGCTGTGTACATTGTTCCCACCACCCCCTTGGCCCATTGGCATGACCAGCCAATGTCACCTTTATCTGGAGCACGATCCCACCCTACTCTATTCTTTCCTGCTCTTCATGGCATCTCTACAGAGATCCTGGCTCCCTCTGTCTGAGGCTGTTGGACAAACAGGGATTATTCCTCTGCTTAAAGGACAGAAGAGTGTTTCAGGCATAAGATCAAGGTGGTTGCATATAACAAACAGCCAGGCCCTTCCAAATAGCAAGGGTTTATGGGCAGGGGGAGCTGCTGGGGGAAGACCCTGGACAGTGTGCTTTAAGGAATATAAAGGTAAATCCAGCAGGAGACCCTCTCTGGTTGAGTCCCATGAAAGCTGGTTTGTGGGTGAGAATTCAGGCAATGGATTGGATGGAAGCTGATCACCAGGTGGAACCCTAACACCTGTGGAACCTTATATTTCAAACTGGATTCAGTGGGAGTCATTTGGGATGGATGATTGGCAAAAGAAAACAAAAACATTTTGAGGAGTTTCCGTGGTGGCTCAGTGGGAACAAAACCAACTAGTATCCAGGAGGATTCAGGTTTGATCCCTGGCCTTGCTCGGTGGGTTAGGGATCCAGCATTGTGTTGAACTGTGGTGTAGTTTGCAGATGTGGCATGGAACTGGCATTGATGTGGCTGTACCATAGGCCAGCAACTCTAGCTCTGATTAGAACTCTGGTCTGGGAACTTCCGTATACTGAGTGTGTGGCCTTAAAAAGGAAAACAAAATTGAACAATAAGAACACTTTGAAATCACACTGTTGTTGGAATTAGGGTTCCGCTCTTCCTGTAATTTTGAGCAAGTTACCTTGTTGAGAATCTCAGTAGCCTCACATTTGTAATGTGAAAAATAAGGTTGGTTGAGACTAAAACCTAGGAACTCATGCAGAACATCAGGTATGGGTTTGATGCTGAAGGAATCATCACTCTTCTTCTGCTCACATGTTTCAGTGTCAAGCTGGAATATGTGGAATGCAATGCAGCTGTCCTCTTGTTTCACTTATTTGAGTGCGTATCTCCTGCCAACAGACCTCAGGGCCAGGCTTTTCCTATTGCAAAACTTCATGGAGGAGGGGCCTTGGGGGTGGTTAGGACCTGGGCAGATAAGACCCTGTGTCATGGGGCTTTGAAGACTATGGGGGTGAGTTAGGTAAGAGGCCCTCTCTGATTGGATATTCCTGGAACTTTGCACAGTTCCATGAAATTTGGCCTGTGGTCATGGTGACATGCCTGTGGATAAGAATTCCTGCAATGGGTTTCACTGAAGTTTGAGATAAAAAGCAGGAGGTGGAACCCTAAATGGAAATATTTTCTCCAGTTGAAGGGGCAGATTGATGCAGAGTGACAAAGAGGAAGCTCAGAATGGGATCCCCAGCATATGTCAAGATAGTGAGTGAATGAATCCACAGTTGGGATGGACAGTAGTTCCATTCTTCCCAGTCTTTGGAGTAGCATTAGTGAAATTGGGAATGACCAGGGCCTTGGCCTGAAAACTCACTTTTGGCTCTTGAGATTTCATGTCCCTGAGAATTAAAACAGAAAATTACACAGAGGGGTCTCACAAGCTCATGGCAATGTATGTTTTCCATACTGAAGCCAGAATATCTAACTTTAGAATACATGGTGTGTTGTGTGTTAGCTTGGGTAGCTTAGCTATTAATCTAGTTGGAGATTTAAAAACTTAATGAGAAGTACAGTTTCTACATAAAGTCATTGAGAGGTGAGACAGTACACTTCTTGGTAAAGAGAAACTTAACTGAGATTTTTTTTCATGGTTTTATTTAGATAAAACACTGGGAACCCAGATATAAAACTATTCAATATGAAAATTTTATTTTCCAAGGAAAAAAGAGCTGGAGGACTTAAGACATTCTTTTCTTTTCCAGGTTTTTCCATGGAATACAGTTTTGTCCAGCAGCTCTGTGGTGGTTGGCCACCTCTTTCCTCTTATGCTCTGACACATTTATCAAATGTAAGGCCAGAAATAGAGAGTCAAACAGGACTCTAACAGATTTCTCCCTCTCAGGGGTGGGATGTCCTGAAATGTGTGCATGAGGGCTTACATGTCATACTCCTGTGTTACTCCGGGACCCACTGAGAAGTGGACAGATTCTGGTAAGTGTCATAGGAGAAAGCCTCAGTGGAGCCTCACTGAGGAGCCTAACATGCCCTCTCTGGGCTAGAGTGTAACTCCATCCCTTCCTTTCCTTTGCCAGCAGCCCTTTACCTCAGGCACTGTAAAAGTTTTGACTTTGTACTGCACTCCCTGTGTGCCATATACCTTGCTTTTATTTATTTACTTATCATTTTAGGGCTGCACCCACAGCATATGGAGTTTCCTGGGCTAGGGGTCAAATGGGAGCTGTAGCTGCCAGCTTGCTCTACAGTCACAGGAACACCAGATCCAAGCCATGTCTGTTACCTACATGGGGGCTTTCAGCAGCACTGGATCCTTAAGCCACTGAGGAAGGCCATGGATTTAACCTGCACCCTCATGGATACTAGTTGGGTTCATTACCACTGAGTCACAATTGAAATTCTTACACCTTACTTTTTAAAATGCCATCATTTAAAGTTCCCTTGTGGTCCAGTGGGATAAGTTTTGCCACAGATGTTACACAGAGGTCAAAATGGTATGGGTTCAATCCCTAGTCCAGGAATTTTCACATGCCATTTACATGATCCCCTATAAAATTAAAAGCAATCCTTACATCACTATTAAAAAGTAAGGTGCTTTCGTTACAAGCCATGGAAGCAACCTAAATGTCCATTGACAGAGGAATAGATAACAAGGAACTGGTACATATATTCAATAGAATATTACTCAACCAGAAAAAAAGAGTGAAAACTTGCCATTTGCAGAAACATGGATAAATATAGATCCTAAATGAATAAAATAGAGATACAAAGTGTAGTAAATCAGACAGGAAAAGACAAGCATCATATGTTGGGGCTTATATGTAGAATCTGGAAAAAGATTCAAATGAACTGATTTACAAAACAGAAATAGACTTATAGACATAGAAACAAACTTATGGTTACCAAAGGGGAAACAGTGGGAGGGATAAATTAGGGGTTTGAGATTAACATATACACTCATCTGTATATGAAACACAAAGGACATACTGTACAGCACAGGGTTCTATATCCAATAATCTTACAGTAACCTATAATGGAAAAAACTGAAAAAAATATATTTGTATATCTATATCTATATATATATCATCTATATCTATATCTATATCTATATCTATATCTATGTATATAAACTTTGCTATACACCTAAGTCACTTAGCTGTACACCTGAAAGTGACACAACATTTTAAATCAATGACAACAAAAATTTCTAATTAAAAAGTTAAGTGCTGTGATCATCCTCTTTTTATACATTGTAATACTGAAGATTAGAGAATTTAAGAAATTCATTTTGTGTCAGACAGAAGATAAGTAACAATTACAGGACTTGAACCCGGGTCTTTACAACTGCCTTGCCTTTCACCAAGAAATAGGAAATACTTTTCTATGAGTAGGAAGGCCACTTGGGAGACACACAAATTAACAAACAGACATTTGCACACACTCGCCCCTCTCCACTCACCCACTCACCATTTGGAAAACCTTAGGGATAGACTTATACTGTGTGAGGCAGAGAAACAACTAGAAATAATGAGAGCTGAGGGAGGCAGTGTTGTGTGATTGGCAACACTGTCACAGGCTCCTACTGACTCTGAATTCAAGATGGTAGACCCCATGGGTGTCCAGTCTACAGCTCTGCTTTTTCCCTCTTTCCCATTAGGATGGACTCCTCTTGCCTCTTGGAATCAATTTCCAAGGTACCATCTTCCCAGGCACTTAAGAGAGCAGAAGAAAGTTTTCCTGCTCTATCCTGCTTTCAAAGTGTTCCCAAGGGCAGCAAATCATGACTTTCTTCAGAGACTGGGAGATCCAAGAAGACAATAAGGAAAGAATTGACTGTACCCTGAGCCATAGAAAAAGGAGGGAATAGGTACATGGTGTATGAGTTTTGTGACCAAGTCAAGCGTACTCTTCCAGAAGCCCGGACCTAAGAATATTCCATTCCTTCATCCCCTCCATTCCAGCAGGTAACAAAAACTCCTCATAAACCTGAGATTCCTGAGACCTTATGATTTGGCATGGGGGTCCCCACAAAGTGAGTGTACAAGATGGCATGAAGTTTGGCACAATGTGCCTGGGTCTCCCCTTCTGTAAAGTGGAAAGAGTTGTGTGTATACCCTAAGACTTATGCAGTAGGATTTAACTCTTTAGGAAATGTAAACATGTAAAGCCCCCAGTGTAGCACTTGACAGAGCAAGCAATCAATATGCGTGAGCTATTGCCATTACTATTGGTAGTCCTATTACTTCTAGTGGTATTCATATGATTATTGTTATTGAGAGCATAGGTCTGTAAGGAATTTTCTAAGATGAAAGAACAAGTGCCCAAGGGAATAAAATGAAAAAATGGCCACAGTTAACACCTCCATGATTCTTATCTACATTTAATAAGATGCAGAGGTATGGGGAAACCAAGCTCATTGTAGAGCATAGAGTGAAGAAAATTTGGGGCAAGATGTATAGAAATGATCTTCCATGGTGAGGCAGATGCCAGAGTTACAGGGACATTTTGAGGCCTGTCACTTTCCCAAGGCAGTGGCATTGCCATGCTTGGGCTGGGATGATGGTGGGACCAATTGAGTTGAGGTGGTGGCCCACCACATGCAGTCCCTCATTTGAGATGCTTTTAGGGCCATGTGACAGGTGTCTGAAGAGAGTTCTGATATGGGGATGTGGGTGTCCTTTTTTAAAATATATTGGTTAAGGAGTCATATTAGGAGGCTTCCTTTTTTCCACTTGGGGGAAGTGTCTCTTTTGTAGGTTGGCCTGAGGTAGTGACCTTGTTCTTCCAAACCTCCTCATCCTCTCCCCTGGGCTTCCTGGAACCTGGAGGCCATCTTCATGTTCTTTGCAGAGAAACTGTTTCCATATGTGCAGGAAAATCATTGATTGTGGAATTTTTCTGAGTGTTTGCCTTATGGTTTGCTCTAACTTGGTTCTAAGGGCCTGGTTTTGGTGGTGTTTTTTGTTTGTTTGTTTTTTCCCTCTTCATCTCTATAAAGCACCAACTCCACAGTGAACAGGACCCACCAAGTGTAAGCCTGAGTATTCCCAGCCTGGGTCAGACCTGAGCATGTTCCAGATGAAATCATTTTAGCTTTGGTCCTTTGGCTGTTCATTTTGTAGGAGTCTGTGTATATTACTAAATCCTTGGTAGCAATAGACATCAAGGATCAAGCATTGTTCCAAAAATACCTTGTGGCTACCTGGGTGGGAATTGAAGATCAGAGAGTGAGATGAAGAGTTATTGACAATCACTTACTCTTTACTTAAAAAGAAAAAAAAAAGAAAAGATAAAAATTCTCTGCTTTTTCTGTGTGCAGAGGTGCATCCTATTTTCTCTCCTACCCAGGACAAATACATCATGTTATGTCAGACGCTGTTGATATTTTATTCTATGATGGTGGGTACTCAGTCCTAGGAGGGATCAGAGCAGCTCTTCAGGGTACCATAATTTTTTTTTTATTGTATCAAATTATAGTTGATTTACAAAGTTGTTTTAATTTCTACTGTACAGAAAAGTGATTCAGTTATATACATATGCATTCTTTTCCATATCATTTTCCATTATCACTATTGCATGCCATTCCTTGTGCTGTACAGTGGGACCTTGTTATTTATCCATCGTATAGGATATACTAGTTTGCACTTGCTAATCCCAAAGTCCCACTCCATCCTTCCCTCAACACCCCCCACCTTGGCAACCACAAATCTGTTCTCTATGTCCATGAGTCTGTTTCATAGATACATTTATTTGTGTGATATTTAGATTCCACACATAAGTGCTATCATATGGTATTTGCCTTTTGCTTATTTCACTTAGTATAATAATCTCTAAGTCTATCCATGTAGCTGGAAAGACATCATTTCATTCATTTTATGGCTGAGGAATATCCCATTTTATATATATACATACTTTTATATATATATATATATATATACTTCTATACACACACATATATATATGTGTGTGTGTGTGTATCATATATGTATGTGGCATATATATCACATACTCTTTATGTATTTATCTGTGGATGGATATTTCATTTAATACACACCTCTGGTATATGGAAGTTTGCCAGCTAGGGTTCAATTTGGAGTTGCAGCTGAGTCCTAAGCCACAGCCAAGGCAAAGCTGGATCCAAGCAACATCTGTGACGTAGGCCACAGCAAACAGCAACTTCAGGTGAGAGAAAAAATATATAGGTGCTTATGACTTCAATTTTAAGTGTGAGTAGGGCATGAAGGTTGTTTTTGAAAGGGTTCTAACTTGATAGGGATTCTTATGAAAGAATTTATAGGTTACATGATGTGATATCAGGGATTTCCTTTAAAATACTCTTCTATTTTTTAAATACTCTTTTAAATATTAGTTGTGGAAAGGCCAGTGGGTACATGAAACCAGAAAGTCAGAAAGCTGGGCATTGTTGAAGGTGAGTAGTGATGGGGAATCTACAGGCTTACTCTACTCACCTCTGCTTGAGTGTGTGTTTGGTAATATTCATAACAGCAAGAATCCTTTTATATGTGAGGAAATGAAAACAGGAGCTGGCAAGCACAACATCAGCTAATAGGAAGATCAGGTTGCTGCTAATATGGACTATGAAAATCATGAAATCCGGAGTTTCCATCCTTGGTAAGTAGTTAAGGAACTGGACTGGCATCCTGAAGTCAGATGTTTGCACCCTGGCCTCATTAAGTGGTTTAAAGATCCAGTGTTTCCCTGAGATATGTTGTAGGTTGCAGACAAATTTGGATCAGATCCCACATTGCTGTGGATCTGGAGTAGGCTCCTAGCTACAGCTCTGATTGGACCACTAGCATGGAAACCTCCCTATGGTGTAGGTGCTGCCCTAAAAAGACAAATGAAAAAAGAAAGAGAAAGAAAGAAAAGAAAATCCTGAAATCTTTCATTTTATTTTTTTATTTATTTTTATTACTCAAATAAATTGATCACATCTGTAGTTGTATAATGATCACAACAATCTAATTTCACAGGATTTCCATCCCATAGCCCAAGCACATCTCCCCACTCCCCAAAATGTCTGTGAGTCAGCATCTGTTCTGCAAAGAAATTCACTCTGTCCTTTTTTCAGATTCCACATGTCAGTGAAAGCATTGGATGTTGGTGTCTCATTGTATGGCTGACTTCACATAGCATGATAGTTTCTAGGTCCATCCATGTTGCTAAAAACGCCATTATTTCATTCTTTTAATGGCTGAGTAATATTCCATTGTGTATATGTACCACATCTTCTGGATACATTCCTCTGTTGATGGACATTTAGGTTGTTTGTTTCCATGTCTTGGCTATTGTAAATACTGCTGCAATGAATATTGAAGTACATGTGTCTTTTCGAGTCGTGGTTTTCTCTGGATAGATGCCCAGGAGTGGGATTGCTGGATCAAATGGTAGTTCTATTTTGAGTTTTCTGAGGCATCTCTATACTGCTTTCCACAGTGGTTGCACCAATTTACAATCCCACCAACAGTGTACTAGGGTTCCTTTTTCTCCACACCCTCTCCAGCACTTATTGTTTGTAGACTTCTGGATGATGGCCATTCTGGCTGGTGTAAGGCGGTACCTCAGAGTAGTTTTGATTTGTATTTCTCTAATAATGAGTGATCTTGAACATCTTTTCATGTGTTTTTTGGCCATCTATATGTCTTCTTTGGAGAACTGTGTTTAGATCTTCTGCCCATTTTTGGATGGGATTGTTTTGTTTTTAGGTATGGAGCTGCAGAAGGTGTTTATAAATTTTGGAGATTAATCCCTTGTCAGTTGATTCTCTGATTGGACCTCTAGCATGGAAACCTCAATATGCTGCAGGTGCCACCCTAAAGACAAAAAAAAAAAAAAAAAAAAGAAAGAAAGAAAAATAAATAAAATCCTGAAATCTTTTATAGGCCAGCAGGGACCATGCTCCACAATACCCTCTACTGGCCAACCTGCATGGCACAAGCAAACAGTTCTCCTGAAAAGAGGAGTTGGAACAACATACAACACTTCCTTTTTTTTGGCTATTTTAGGGCTGGACCTGGAGCATATGGAGGTTACCAGGTTAGGGGTCTAATCGAAGCTGTAGCCACTGGCCTATGCCAGAGCCATAGCAATGCCAGATCCAAACTTCATCTGCAACCTACACCACAGCTCATGGCCAGTCTGGACCCTTAACCCACTGACCAAAACCAGGGTTCAAACCAAAACCTCATGGTTCCTAGTCAGATTTGTTAACCAGTGAACCACAATGGGAACTCGAACACATTCTCTATCCCATAACTTATTCCCATATTTTTATATAAGTATTTAATTTTCCCTTGTTAAATTGTTTTTATAAAAATTCCAAATATGTTGCAAAATAAAGTATAACAAATCCCTAGGTACCAGGTATTCAGCTTCAATAGCCATCAACACTTTGTCATAATTGTTTCATCAATTGTCTTTCCTTTTTTAAAGCTAAGATATATTAGAGCATTCAAGCAACTCCAAGTTTTTGAGTCATGATGCCACAGAGTACTTCATTAGGTACCTAAAAAGAAAAAAATATTCTCTCACATAACCATAATGCCATTAACCCATCCAAGAAAATATGAAAGCCAACTTTATAAAAGTTCCTCAAATCCCTAAAATGGTCTTTCGTACTACTTTCTTATATACCTTCTTATTATTTGAAACACTATATTAGATGATGTGACTTAGATCTTTTTATGTTTCCTTCACACTCAAACCTTCCCCTCACACTTCCCTTTTTTCTTCCCATGCCATGGGGGAGCTTAAGAAAGTGCATCTGAATTCCTGAAGAATTTGCCACATTCTGAATTTGGTTGCAAAGCCATTTTTTAAGCTGTAAACCCCATGGCCAGATTTTCCATAGGAGCATCCCTTGATCTAATGGAGCATCCTGTACTGCCTCATTTGGTGAGCCTGGAGGGTTTATACTTGTGTCCACATGACCCTACACCTCCCTTGGATCCAGGTGAAGAATGTAACAAACTACCTTGATCCCCAAGAAACAGGTTTTTCTCCAGGGGATGTCCCTAATGGATTTCCAAGAAGAGCAGTTCTCCCATCATCCAGTTAGAGAAAGAGGAGCCAGGTGGGCTGTGTAGGAGCTCTGTCTGGAAAGAAAAAAGTTGATTGTTTAAGGAAAATAAAACAAAACATAACAAAACAGTATTTGTGTTCCAGAAGAGGAAGCTCCATTGCAGACAAAGGATTTGCTGAGGCTTATGTAGAGGCTTCCATCTCTTATTGCAAGGCTCATAGCAAGAAGAAACCTGGGTGCTCGGTGTACTTACTTAATAAGATTTTTATTGATTTGCTCCTCTACATGGAAAGAAAAGTCCATTGATATGATCTGGAGAAATTTACAAACATTTTCCAGGCCTCAGAGGCACTTGAAAATGTAACGAAAAACTTCTCATTCTCTTGTCTGCATATATACACACACATACACACCTATATATGTGTCCTTTTCTGATACATTTCCATTATAGGTTCCTCCAAAATATTGAATATAGTTCCCTATGCTCAGTTCCCAAGTGGGTCCTTTTTGTTTATTGTATATCCAGTAGTGTGTATCTCTTATTCCCAAAGTTCAAATTTACCCCTCCCCCCTTTCCCCTTTGATAACCATAAATTTCCATCCATGTCTGTGTGAACTCTGAAATCTGATGCTGGGCTTTGTATCCTGGCTCAGTCACTTTCTGGCCCTGTGATCTTGGGTAAGTCAATTCATTTTTCTGTACCTCAGTCCCTTGTCTCCAAAACGAGGATAACAGTAGTATGTACCTATTTTGAAGGATTGTTTGGAGACTTAATGAAGATAACATGTGCAAAGTCTTTACAGCAGGTCTTGGTCCACAGTAATCAATGCATAAATGTCAGCAGTTGTTAATATAATTTGGCAACCTTTGCTCTAAGTCAGCTTACCAGGAATATGAACTATTTTAATGTTTCTTTCTTTCTCATTCCTTTTTTAAATTTATGCAGCATAAGGAAATTCCTGGGCCAGAGATTGAATTGGAGCTACAGCTGTGACCTGTGCTGCAGGAGCAGCAACACTGGATCCTGAAACCCATGGAGCCAGGCCAGGGATCAACTTCACCTTCACAGTGACCTGAGTTGCTCCAGTCAGGTTCTTAACCCACTGTGCCACAGTGGGAACATCTACCATTTTATATCCCCTCTCTTTTTCTCTAGCAAGTCTGCAAAACCCCTGGGAGAGACATAAATTTGTGGACTGAATTGTGTTGTCCTCCCTGCTCGCCCTTCCCCCTGCCCCTCACCCATAAATTTCTCTCTGCCCTGAATGCATATGTCAAAGCCCCAACCCTAGTATGGCTGTATGTGGAGTCAGGACCTTTAGGGAAGACATTAAGTTTAAGTGAGTCACAGGGTGGGGTTCTCCTTGTCCTTTCAGAGGAGGACTAGACACCAGGGATTTTGCTCTCTCTCCCTGTACACAGAAGAAAGGCCATGTGAGGACACAGGGAGAACACAGCCTTCTGTAAGTCTGGAAGAGTGACCACACCAGAAACCAGTCCTGCTGGTGTCTTGATTTTACACTCCTCCAGCCTCCAGTACTGTGAGACATCAAGGATGCTGATATGATCCCTGGCCTCCCTCAGTGGGTGAAGGATCTGGTGTTGCCATCACTGTGTCATAGGCTGGCAGCTCAAGCTCACATTTGACCCCTGTCCAGTGAACTGCCCTATGCCACAGGTGCAGTTGTTAAATGAAAAGAAAAAACACACAGGAAGAAGCTTTGAGGGTCATGGGAGGTGAGACCCAACCTTGGAGTTTTCTCTCCTTTTCTTCCTGCTTTGCCTTCCAGAGTTCCCTAAGAGCTCTTTTCCTTTCACTCCATGTAAGAATCTAACTGGCTTCCAAGGCTTTCAACTTGCACAAACCCTTGTTAATAAGATGCTTGCAGAATAATGGGCCTTCTATTTTATGGCAGTTTTACTTGTAAATTATTATAAATATGTTATCTATAATATGTATGATATATATATGACATGCATATTATAGGAATGCTATTAGTTATATATATGCTAAATTATATATATCAATTATTATTCCTATTTCTAAGTAATATCCTGTGTGTTTTTTTTTCTTATGACATCAGTAATAATTAAATCAATAGGGAGATAAAACAACTCCTGAATTCAGCAAGGAAATAGAATGGTGGAATTTGGATCTCCTCAGATTCAACCATTGACTTGTGAAAAGCTGTTCGAAAATTATGTGTGAATTTATTTCCCAGGTGTAGGGTGTTCAGAATATGGAAGTAGAAATTATGTAAATTATGCAATTATGTAGCTGTAGGAAAAATCAGAGCCATCTGGCTTTGGCTTTCAAATCATTTATTAAGGCTTTCCTAATTTTTTTCTTTTTTCTTTTTTTTTTTTTTTTTTTGCTTTTTAGGACTGCACTTGTGGCATGTAGAGGTTCCCAGGAAGGGGTCTGATTGGAGCTACAGCTGCTTGCCTATGCCACAGCCACAGCAATACAGGATCCAAGTCTGCCACCTATTTCAGAGCTCACAGCAATCCCGGATCGTTAACCCACTCAGTGAGGCAGGGATTGCAGGTATTGAACCTACAACCTCATGGTTACTAGTCTGATTCCTTTCCACTGAGCCACAATGGGAACTGCTAGACTATTATTTAAAAAAAAAAGCAGAGGGAGAGGCTAGAAAATTTCCAGATCACTACATTTCTTAAGTAACTTCTGTGAAGGTACAATCTACAATGAATGTGTGAATGAACTACAAAGAAAATGCAGAAACCTACAGAGGAATCAAAGCAATTCACAAGCGTGGTTTTAAGGATGCCATGTCTGGAATAGGCTTTAGCCTGGAATGTGGAGAGAGTGGGTCAATGGGGCACCTCCCTGCCTAGTGCTACTTTTCTTGTGGGCCCCATACTTGAAAAAACACCCTGCCTGATGTGACCAATCCAATGCAGGCATCTTCCTAGCATCTTGTGCCCTACCTCCAGCTTCCCCTCCCCCTCCAGGTTTGCAGGTAGCTGTGTTGAGAGGTGTTGCCTAGATACATTTCTGCTGAGCTGAAAGATTCTAAACTTCCTACTTTGCCACTTGGATCTGAGGAGAGAAAGTGATGCTAACCTAGAGTGCTTTTGTTGGACTCAGGATGCAGCAAAAAGCCAAGAGGGAGGTGTGATGTGTCTGAAGCCCATTGGCTATAAGATGAAGAAGTTTTTGGCTTCAGCAGTAAGAAGCCCGTGTTGTCCTGGGGCTCCTCTACCAGCCCCTGCAGGAAGGGTGGTAATAGAGTCAAACAGCATCCCAGGTACCACGTCCACAACAAGGATCTCAGGAAGAATAACAGGGCAGCCTGTGTGGGCAATGTGGCCAGAGTGCAGCAGATCCTGCTGCTCAGGAAAAAATGGCTCCAATGCTAAAGACAAGAGGAACAGGTAACCAGGTGGCCAGGAGGCGGGTGAGGGTGGGGGCCAACCTGGGAGGAGCCCTCCTGTCAGTTTTTCCTCAGAGGCTCCATTGACACCTATGTGGCCTCTAGTGCCCAGTAGGTTTATAAGCACCAAAAGCAAAAGCTTTAGCTGGTTTCAAAACTGCCCATAATTTCCCTTAAAGATCACTTCACTGACAGTTTTAAAGTGATTTTACTAAATACCGGCAATTATAGAAATAATTCAACATAAACAGTTCAATATAAGCAGTATTTCATTTTTATTTTTTAATCTTATCTTTTTTATTTATAGCTTCACCCACAGCATATGAAGGTTCAAAGGATAGGGGTCAAATTGGAGCTATAGTAGCTGGCCTACACCACAGCCACAGCAATGGTGGATCCATGCCCTCTCTGTAACTTACCCACAACTTAGGGCAATCCTGGATCCTTAACCCACTGAGTGAGGCCAGGGATCAAATGCGCATCTTCATGGATACTAGTCAGGTTCTTCAACCCATAGGCCATGACTGGAACTCCAACAGCATTTCAGTTTTAATGTACACAATTTTATATCCATAATTTTATTTGTATGTATGTATGTATATATGTATTTTATCTTGGTTGCATCCATGGCATGTGGAATTTCTTGGGGCCAGGGATTGAATCCCAGTGGCAGCTGCACCAGGGATGCCTGCATGCTTCAGGCATGGCCCAAGGACACATAAGGAAGGAGTCCCCTGAAATATAGGAGTTCCCTGGTGGCACAGAGGGCTAAGGATCTGGCATTGTCACTGCTGTGGCTCAGATCAGTGTTGTGCTGTGGGTTCACTGCCTGGCCCTGGAACTTCTGCATTGTGGAGGAGCAGAGAAACAAAAATATTTAAATATGGAAAATGAGGACAGTATCAGAAGATACAAATACTTTTTTTTATGCTGACAAAGACCTTCCTAAGAATGACTCCAAATGCGAGAATTTTAGAGGTTGATTTGATAACATAAAAAATATTAAACCCTCTGTATCAGAAAATAAGATTAACAAAAGAAAACACAATGGCCTTTACAAAATTTACAACAGAGTTTTATCAGACAGATATGTATACATATACATATACATATACATATATATATATATATATATATATATCATTTATACAGAAGTCATTGAAATCAACAAGGGAAAAAACCTCTAATTTGCAATTGGGCAAAGTGGCTTTTTGTATATCTATAAGTGACCCTTGGGTAGAGGAAAAAAATATATAATGTTGCTGGTAAGAAGAGGAATTTAAGTTAAAGGAGCAATGAAATACCATTTTCCCATCACAAAATATGTGAAGATAAAAAATTGTGGTTACTGGTGCTTAAAGTTTAAGTCACTTTTTGACTTTTCTTTTTCCTTTTTTTTTCTTTTTGCATGTGCCAGGAATCAAAACTGTGCTATAGCAGCCACCCAAGCCACTGCAGGATCTGTGCAACACCAGATCCTTGACCTGTTGCTCCACAAGAGAAATCCACTTTTGACTTTTCAAATAAGCACTTTGGTGATAAGTATCCCATTATAGAAATGTATATCCCCCTTACACATCAATTCTATTTATACTCATTAGAAATAAATCCTTAGAGACAAATTAGAGACAAATAACATGCAGTGTGCTTTTCTCAACATTGCTTAAAATAGCAATGTATTAGGAAGAACACACAAAAAGAATTTTTTAAGTAAAATGCAGTGCCTCTAGCATCTAGAGTAACATGTGACCATGGAAGGTGGCTTAGATAATAGCTGTATGTTGGCCTGTAAAGATGTACTTTGGTAAATCATTGAGAAAAAAAATTAATTGGATTACATATAAACACAAGGAGAATCTGGTATTATCTTAACCAAAAATATGTACCAAAATGGAACAGAATTTATTTCTGAGCATTTGTATTATACATGAAATCTTCTTTTCCCTTTTAAAAATTATGTGATTTCAACCTGTAAAAAAATTCTAGTAACTTCTTGTGATTAATGAAATAATCCTGGGAAAGAGCAATAATATGAATCTTACATATTTAAACATAATTTCTCCCTTGCCATTTTTTGTTTGTTTGTTTTTTCTGAACTTTTTGGAGGATTGCTATCTTCTGACCAGTCTTAGTCTCTTCAAAAGTAAAGGCAGGAGTTCCCTTGTAGTGCCACAGGTTAAGGATTGGGTTCAATCCTTACTTGGGAACTTCCATCCATTGTGGGTGTGGACAGCAAAAAATAAAAGGGAATCTTCTTATTCATAGATTTTACTAGGTATATATTTAATTATATATGTATATTTTCAATCATCTTTGACTTTATTACATATGATATGTAAGTGATTATAGATTAGTCATTTTACTTTGCATTCTTCGGAAAATAGAACATAGTGTAAGTGATGAGTATCACTATTGCAAGCATTTATAAGGTATTAGTCATGTGCTTATGAAAATAAAAAGTAAAAAATAAGCATGTATAAATAGTTATTAATATTTCTAGATGTTTTCCTTAGAAATACTGAACACTCCAATTATATTTATCCATTCTTTAAATCCATTTGTTAATCTAGTATGACTTGAAACACCTATTTTGCAGCAGACATATTCTACTCAGGGCCCTTCATCTATCTCTTAGAACCCTGTCCTCCTTAAAGGCTTCATACTGCCTCCTATGAGCAAGGAGAGAAATTTAAAATTAAAGCATTAACTTAATCTCAGTTGAAGCTTATCTGCCCTTCTTGCACACAAAAGCTATTCTGAAGGTAGGAAATTGTAAAAGATAACCTCTACCTGTCCTTTAGAAAGCTTATAATATTACTAAATACTAATAATAACCTTTGGAAATGATGGATTTCCTAAATCTATAAATCCAATGATGAATAAAATGAGCCATGCCTATTCACTGGAATCCTGAATTTTCTGGGGCTTAAAGTTCCCTGAAAAGCAGAATAAGAAGTACCTTTTTAAAAAAGTTCTTGCTTTGTTTATTTAATTCTCTTTCCCCATAATGCTTTTGTTTATCATCATCATCATCATCCTTATCATTATCATTATTGTCTTTTTAGGGCCACACCTGTGGCATATGGAGGTTCTCAAGCTAGGGTCAAACTGGAAATGCAGTTGCTGTCCTACAGCACAGCCACAGCAATGTGGGATTTGAACTGCAACTGCAACCTACACCACAGATCACAGCAACACTGGATCCTTAACCAAGGCAAGAATCGAATCTGTGTCCTCGTGGATGCTAGTCAGATTCATTTCCGCTAAGCCACAATGAGAACTTCCTGTTTTATTTGTTTTTAAATTGAAGTATATTTGATGCAAAATATTGCCCATAGTGCTTTTAGGAAGTAAAATGTATTTCAGTGCCAGCCATGGGACTAGAACTGCAGTAGACCTGTTATATAGACCATTATTACACTTAATCCAAAAGGCACCATGGACTGTATGATGCCCTACTCTTTTATGTACCAATAAGAAATTTTAGGAGTTCTCTTGTGACAGAGATGGTTATGGATCTGACGTGGTCACTGCAGTGGCTTGGCTCACAGCTGTGGCAGGAGTTCGATCACTGGCCCTGGAAATTCCACCTGCTACAGGTGCAGCCAACCACCCCCCAAAAAAACAAAGAAATTAAGAAATGCTGCCAATACACAGATCTAGAGAACAAGCTTGTGGGTACCAGGGGATGAGGGAAGGCGAGGGGCCAATATAGGGTAAGAGGACTAACAGGTACAAAACATTAGGTTTAAAATAAGTTACAAAGATATGTTGTACAACAGGAATATTGCCAATATTTTATAATAAGTATAAATGGAATATAGACTTTATAATCTGTAAATCTGTATATTGTATCAGTATACACATATAACATCTATTTATATTAACTCTACTTCAATTTAAAACACAGAAACTGGAGTTCCCATTGTGGTGCAAAGGCTAACAAACCTGACTAGGAACCATGAGGTTGTGGGTTCAATCCCTGGCCTCACTCAGTGGCTTTAGGATCTGGCATTGCTGTGAGCTCTGGTGTAGTTTGCAAACATGGATCAGATCCTGTGTTGCTGTGGCTGTGGGGTAAGTGGGCAGCCACAGCTCCCATTCGACCCCTAGCCTGGGAACCTCCATATGCCACAAGTGGGGCCCTAAAAAAAGACAAAAAAGAAAAAAACAACAACAACAAAACAAACAACCAAAAAAAAAAAAAAAAACAGGCAGAAACTTCAGACAGAAGACATCAGGATAATTAACACAATAGAAAAACAGAAATGATAAAAAAAATAGTTCTGCTAATTATAGTTCTAAGACATTGTGAATTATCAACAGCATTCCACAGTCAGAGATGCTTTACTCAGATTCTGTCGATGGGGAAATGGAGGCACAGAAAGGCTTAGTGACAGTTGAAAAGTGACAGAGTTCAAGTAGAATTCAAACCCAAGTGGAGCTGAATTTCTAGGTCACATTCTTTTTCTTTGGAGATGTTGTTCTTTCATTAATGTGACTGCTGAGTGATAAGAGCTAAGAATACTGCTCTTTCTGCAGAAGAAAACTAAGCATTTCTCTTAAAGGGATAGGAACAGCATGTTACTGAATGTTTACTTCATTGTATGTTTTGAAATAGTACAGTGCAATGTCCTAAAAAGCCCACTCATTTTGATAGGACTGCTCTGCATCTGGCCTGTGCCAGTGGCCATCCAGCAGTGGTGACTCTACTAGTAGAGTGGAAATGCCAGCTTAACCTCTGTGACAATGAGAACAGGACAGCACTGATAAAGGTATGTAGTGGCCAAACATGTTACCAGGAAATGTATTTGATTCATGACTTAGAATGAAAATGTGTTTATCTCATTTCTATCTAAGGTCTTGGTAAAACTTGTAGAATGTTTCCTTTGAATTCTCAGAACTTACCACCCATTACTTGGCATAATTACTGAAAGGCTGTCCAGTGCCAGCAAAAAGAATGTACCAGTATTCTGCTGGAACATGGTGCCGACACAAATCTTGTGGATGCCAGTGGCCATGTGGCCCTCCACTATGCTGCCTTTGGTCAGAATATCTCCATTGCTGCAAAGCTGCTTTCATACAATGCTAACATTGAAACAAAAGATAAGGTATGGCTCAACTAACATTTTCTTATTAAATATATGTGGTTTGGGGTTTTTATGCACACACATTTTATTTATAATACTACATATACTGAGTACTATGCATCAGGCCCTGTTACCTGGGAAACTACATTAGAGGCTAGAGAAAGGTGGTGCCCACAGAAAGGGCAGAGCTCAGTCTCCCAGCCACCCTTGACCCCAGAAGGAAAAATTTCCCCTTAGGAGGGAAGGCTCAGCCTCCACCCATTCATTGGGTCAGCATGTAACATTTAGGAGATGGATGCAGAAATCTGCATTTCAGGCTGCTCTTAAAGAATCAGTCTTGTCCCCCTTGAGCCCTTAGGACTGTTTGGTTTGCAGTCAGAGGCCAGCCCTTCCAGGTGAGGTCTGGGTTCCCTGTGTGCTGTCTTCCCCTGAGTTCTCCACATACTCAGGTCACTGACTTTGCCTCCTGAAGCATTTAGGGGTTTACAATTCCTTTCTGACAGTTTCTTCTGATAGAAATTTGAAGATTGTAATGCCTATCTATATTAATTTATAGTCGAGTTCATAGTTTACAATAATCTCTCAAGAATGGGACATTAGTACTTATACATTGTTGTTTGTTTTTTGTTTGTTTGTTTGTTTGCTTGCTTGCTTGCTTGCTTGTTTGGTGGCATATGGAAGTTCCAGGGATGGAATCTGAGCTGCAGCCATAACCTAGGTCATAGCTGTGGCAATGCTGGATCCCTAACTCACTGCACTAGGCTGAGGATCAAACCCTCCCAGTCCCAGAGAAAGCACCAGATCCTTAACCCTCTGGGCCACACCAGGAGCTCCATCAGCTGCTTTTGCGAACTCTCTTTCTTTACCTGTACATGTAAAGAATCAATTCCAGTTGGAATATCTAGCAACCTTAGGAGGTTAATCATGGCAGTCATTGGCTAGGTTAGGCATACTGCAGACAGCATTAGATCATTCTCCTCAGCATTGTTCCTTAAAAATGCAATTGATTTAAGGGCTATGTTATTATCTTGGAGTATTGTTCAGAGTCCTGGTAGAGCAAGAAAATAACTACATTTATGGTCAACCTAAAAATACTGTGAGAGATGAAAAATGCTCAGAACCAGAAACTATTGGAAGTGAGTATTGGAGACTGAGACTTTGCAGTTAATCTTTCAAGGAGGTAGAGGAGGAGCATTTTAAAGAGAAGAAGCACCTAGAAGGAAGGGGGTCCTTTTTATGGACTTTCTGTAGTATCCATTTAAATTCAGACTCTTTTCTATGTTTTAAATTCCATTTAGAAATGTTTCCTTTTGTACACTATAAATTGTTTTTGTTTTACAGGATGACCTTACACCACTTTTACTTGCTGTCAGTGAAAACAAACAGCAAATGGTGGAACTTTTATTAAGGAAACAAGCAAATATACATGCAATTGATAAGATGAAAAGGTATAGTAGTTTATTCTGAAAGAAAAAAGTGTGGTGCTGTCCTAGAGTGGTAACAGAAAGATGAAATTAATAGGTATAACTTATCCTCAACACATCATCAGTTATGGAAAAAGGCAATTATTCTGACTGGGTAGCATGAAAACCACTAGATCGCAGGATATTTGTTTTCCTTTAATATATCCACTAAGGTCACTTTCAACCTGATTTTTGGGGGTCTCATGATCTTAAAAGAGCTGAGGGATTTCATATTAGTTTTATAAAGTTTGGACTCTAATTTTTAACTTACACGTATTAAATTTATGAATGCATTTATAATATTATTTTAGCCTCTACTTTGTATATATTTTTCCTTAAAAGATGCATATGAAACATAAAGGAGTTGGTTTTGACTTTTTCAATTTTTTTGGCCACACCTGTGGCATGCAGAAGTTCCAATCCATGCATCAAATCCTCACCACAGCTATAACCAGAGCCATAGCAGTGACAGTGCCCCATTCTTGAGCTGCCAAGACACAAGGGAACTCCTGATTTTGTCATTGGAATGAATCTTTGCTTTACATTGCTTTCTTTGAATAATAGTGGTGATATTACATTATACTAACTGCCCGTTAATCCCTACTACCAGATATTATGGATGCATTGTTTTATTCTTTTTTATTTCTAGTATAATTTGGTGTTTTATTTTTTTATTTTTAATTGATTAGGTTAAAAGGAGGAAAGATAGCTTTGATTGAATAAACATTTTCCTTAATGAAAACATAAAAGTTGGGTGATACAGGGGGAAGAGATGGGCTTTAGATTCAGACTGGGTTTAAGTCCTAACCTTCCTACTTGTTAGGTGTATGACCTTGGGAACCATACTTAATGTCACAGAAAATGTTTCCTGATAAGCAAAGGGAGGATAGTAATATATCCTTCAAGCATGGGTGTTGATAAGAAAGCTTCTACGTCCTATTTTTAATTTAGTGCCCAACATATGCTTAGCAGCATCATTAACAGTAACCGTGAGTGTTTTCATTGGCATTACTATTACTACTATTATTACCCTTACTATTGTTTAAAGCCTGCAAATAGCTTTTCCTTAGCTTGACCTCTAGCTGATTCTGAGGCCAAATATATGATTAAGGAGGAAATGGGAAATTCTTCCTTTAAATCCTCACTCACTTCAGATAAGTGACCTCAGCATAATTTATTGTCCTTCAATGACTTTAAAGTAGCCACTTCTTTCACATGCTATTCCAGAGGGGCAGAAGACTTCTCTTTTGGCCCTTTATTCTAGCTTTGGATGTAATTTACAGAGGTGAACCCTCGAGCATGTAAATGGTCAATTCTACATGGATGGGCAATATATTAACTTGATAATATCAAAATAGGTGCTTAACTCAGTTAACCAGAGTTCTGAAGCTCTCTCTCTCTCTCTCTATTTTACAACAGCCCCCATACTTGCTGTAAATTATGCATCATCAAGTGTATTCAGGCTTCTTCTTGAGCAAGGCATTGATATCTTTTCTCAAGATCTATATGGACGGAATGCAGAAGACTATGCTGTTATCAAGGGTCGTCTCATGTAAGTGTTTGCATTAAGTACCATTTACATTCCTAAACTGAGATGAAAAAATCATTTACCAGTTCCTAGTTATGTGACAGGTGAGAATTCATAGTTTGATGCAGGTGGCTTGGGAACACCATGGAGATACTCCACATCATCAGCTGGACACGGGGCCAAAGGCCAGACTAGTTTGATGTGGCCTGGGCACAGGATTCTTGATTCCAGTGCTTTTAAGGCCTTGATCCTTAGGATGCCAACATTGTCTGTTTCATTCCAAGTATAACCCCTATGCATGGAGCACAAAGAGTGTCCCATCTCTGATTTTTCTAACTAGCTATTTGAGTCTGAAGTGTTTACTTTAAGCAGAAAATCCTATTTTTTTTTTTCCTTAGGGACTTCCTTCTCTACTCTCCCACTTGACTTTTCCAAGAACGTAAGTGATTCCCTGAGATCAAAGAGACAGTCCTCCTCCATAGTCATTAGGAGTGAAAAAAGTGATGTTCTGATCATTCCATTGTTTCCATTGATTCCATTACTGCAGCCTTACTATGAGAACTGGCCTTCACAGGGTCTCCTTGGCAGCTGAATATCTGGAGTCTAGATGCTGTTCTGTAAAGACCTTAATTAAAATGATTTTAAAGGAAAAGAAGAAAGAAACAAGTCCTGCAGTCAGGTAGTGATGGATCTCTTCTCCCAGATGCCCTTGTTTATCCAGGTTCCTCTAGCTTCATAGTGACCCATCCTTGGCCTGAAAAGTGACAGCATTATCAGTTCTCCCACATAGTCTTGTGGCTCCGTCTCTGTTTCAAAGCACTGGCACCCAGTCTTGCAGCTAGGCCTCCAAGCTTTAACCATGCACACCTGGCACCCTGCTGTCCAAGCCTTATATGGAGTGCACATCATAGCCAAGATCTTCAAAAGGAGTTATTCTTGGAGACCTTTGATTGTCTTTTCTCCTAGAAGATGTTAGTGGGGACCATTTTAGGCTGTCAGAGAGATTCCAGTGATGCTTCAGGGAGGGCTCAGACTTTCCTTTCTCCTTTGGCAACAGACCTGAACCTTAAGGCTGCATTCTATCCTGTGGAGCACTCTTCTTAGGTTGTGGAAGGTCCCATGTCATCCTTCCCACACTAGTAGGTGCCACCTGGCCTGAGAGTCCATAGTTAAGCCCAGACCCTACAGTCATGTTTTCCACTGTACTCAAAAATTTCTAGATGCTTTCCATAGGTGTCAACCTTCAACATACTTTCAGATTCTCATTCCTAAGGACACCATTCACCAGAAATCCCTGAATCTTGAGTAGGTTAGTTGGCATTAGCAGAGGGAAGTCCTGGCCATGACTCATCAGTGCCCAGCCTGCAAGTAGGGTTATGTCTTCCATGTAAATTAGAGATGACCATGGAGCTGAAGCATCATTCTAAGACAGACCTGCTGGTTCAGAGTTTGAGTAGATAGAGAAGGAAACAGTAGTGGTCCAAGCCAGGTCCTGACTTCTATTAGGTTTCTGCTCTTGGTGTGATTATCTACAATAATGGGGGACCACTACATTCTCTAATTTAATGAGGCCATATATTTATAGATAAATTCACTTATGAATGATCTCATAGCTGAGATTCCCTAAATGGCAAACCACAAAGAGAGAACAGCTAATCACCATAATTAGAAATATTTTTTTTTCTGAAACCTGCAATGTTGGAATATTATACCTATGAAAAAACACACATTGGGTTTTCTTTGAGATTCCAATATAGTTCTAGTGATAAAGTTCAAGAATGAATGATTCTATTCTTTTGGTCTCTCTGTGACTGTTTTTGGGGGTATATTATCTCCTCAAACCCTCCCAATGCCCTTGTGAATTTAGGCGGTGAGACTCCAGTGTCATAGAAGACTTTGAGCTGAAGAGATGCAACTTTTCCAGGAAGAAATAACTGTTAGTTAGTTACAGAGCTAGGATTTCTCAGTTGCAGATACTTTCCATATGTCAAGCTTTCCCTAGTTAATTTATTGCACTTTCCTGCCCTCAATTCAATGACTACTTAATCATGCTATATTTTATTCTGTAATTATATGCTAAGTAAAATATTTGTAAAACATACAAATTTGGAGTATATGGGACAGCTCAAGTTTTAAAATTGGCTCTGATATTGTCAAACATCAAAGAATTTAATATATATGGTAACTGGTTTTTACATGAATATTAAATAGTAATATTATTTACCATACTCTTTCATACATAGGAATCACCACCTGATTTTGGAATATTAAGGAGAAAAGGGACCTAAAACTCCTTCTCAAGATAGTAACCTAGGTAAGACAGCTGATAGTGAATTACTTTTAGTGATCTTACCATAGGAAAAGTAAGAGTGAAGACGTTTTGATAATGAAAGAGGAATGAAAAGAACCTTGTGTAAATTGCTTCTGGATTTTTTTTAGTTAATTAAATTATTAATAGTTTAGCATTCAGAATTGTTTAAGAAATCAATGTACATAATTTAATATCAGAGACAGTGTTGTTGAAAAGAAATGAATGCATTTAGCTATGGAGCTTAAAATCCTGTAAATAAGAAAAATGGTTTGTTTGTTTGTTTGTTCCTTTTAAGGCCACACCTGAAGCATAGGGAAGTTCCAGGCTAGGGTTAAAATCAGAGCTGAAGCTTCTGGCCCACACCACAGCCACAACAATACCAGATCTGAGGCAGCATCTGTGACCTATGCTGCAGCTTGGGGCAACACCTGATCCATAACCCACTGAGCGAGTCTAGGGATGGAACTCGCATCCTCACAGAGACAACATTGGGTCCTTAGCCTGCTGAGCCACAAGAGAAACTCCTTTTTTTTCTTTTTTTTTAATGGCTATATCTGGCCCATGGATTAAAACAAAGCTGGAGCTGCAGAAATGCCAGACTCTTTAACCCAGTGTGCCACGCCTCGAGTTGAGTCTGCACCTTGGTAGTGACCTAAGCTGCTGCTAAATAAAAATGATTCTGTGTTAGTGTGTTGTATTTCCTGTATAATCACATCATAACAAATCAGTCTTGTTATAAAAATGACCCTTTAATTTTTACAACACATGGATTACATTTCATAGATGAGTATTAGTCATTGCATGGTGATTAGTCTCCCTACATAAGTTACCTTCTTGGACTTCCCATGTGGCTCACAACAAAAAAAGTTACCTTCTTTAAAACTGGGAACTTAGCAATTGATTCCTGGTACTATAAACAAATGACAAAAATCAAGAACTGCAGAACTGAGCCAATGCTCAGCATACCAATAAGAGATTATTTTTTAAAGCTACCTGCCAATAGTACAGAAGTTGGAAAAGGAATGCCTGGCCAAGAAGTTCTGGTTATTTTGCATATTGTTACACCCAGCCAAGAGGTCTCGCTTTTACCAACTTCATTCCTCATAAGTCCAAAGAGAATAAGATGGAGTGATTTCATTGGAACCAGATGTTTTCTTCTGTTTGTTGGGTAAATGTCACGACACTCTAATTTTGTGTGAACAAGATTCTTCTTTGCCATTCATTAAAGGATTATCATAACAATTATTCAAGTAGTCCAACTTGGGACTCATCCAAATCTAAAAAAAGCAGAAAAATACCTCATGTGGTCAAAAGTACTACCGTTCCCTGGATGTGGCACCTGGCACAGGGTGCAATCTGAACTGTATGAAGACACCTTAGTATTCCTCTGTCGATCAAAGAACTTCTGTATGCTGATGTTACAAGTTATTGGAGATAGAAAGATGGTGGGTGTCCTTCAAGTTGCTGATCATAGAGATGTCCCTGCTTAATGTCTTATTTTTCTAGACAGGATTTTCAAAGAAAACATTTTTATTTCTTTGTTAATTGTTCCCTTAACAAATAGCTGTCAAGTGTCTAGCAGGTATCAAGCACTATTCTGATGCTCTCGCATGCAATCATTTGAAACCTGCTCTCCAAAATCTTATTCTTATCATTGCCATTTTTTATTCTTTACTGTACTTGATCTATGATTTCTGTGGCCCAAAGCTACTAGGAGTTGGTAACTGTCCAGATTTTTTCATTGTTATTGGTGTTGGATAAGTACTAGCTATTTTAAGACCATGGTGAAGAAATGAGTTTTTAAACAGTGGGTAGTCTTTAAGGTAAGCATGCAGAATGAGGAGAAATTGGGCAGGTAGAGGGGCAGAAGGCCAGTGTTTGGTAGGAGAACCATCTGTTAGGATTATATGTCTGGCAGGAAGAACAGCCATGAAAAGATTTAGATGCATGAGTGAGCTCAGCACAATTTATAAGCAGCTCTGTTCTGCTGGGGCACAAAGGTCTGTGGGAATGGTTAGGAAAGAATACTTGAGGAGAAGCTAGAGGCAAGTAGGAGAGGCTGTGAACTCCACAAGGGGACAAAGTGAAGGTCTCTTGGAGACAATCTGAGACACATACTGCAGGGATCCCCCTCAAGGAATTTGAGTCCCAGCCAATTATAAAAATGTGTCTCTGGAGAGGTCCCTGGTGGCTCAGTGAGTTGAGGATCTGGCATTGTCACTGCCATGGCCCTGGTTACAGCTGTGACACAGGTTAGATACCTGGGCTGGAAAAATGGTCACATCTACCAAGGTCCTTCATAGCTCTTTTGTGACTGCAACAGGTACCCCATGCAGGGGCAGGGAATGTGGTCTGGCCTGGTGAGCACACCTACTGGTGTTTGTCTGGAGTTGGTCAAATCCTGGAGGCCAAGGGTGAGGAAAATTCTTTCCTTTCTTCCCTGATTCTTGTATGTTCTTCTAGATGAACCCTGGAATGAAATCTGGCAGTACCAGGGGCAAGCCAGTGTCAGACCCCTGCCTCTGATGGAGAGTCACCACAGCATGTTTTGATGGGAGTTTCTTGATTTGATCAGAAGCCATTTAGAGACCAGCAGTGTAGTAAAAGTGACATCTCATATATCTCATTGCAGAAAACTAAGATAATGCCACAGAGAAAATAGAAGGTGATATGCTGAATATCCTAGTTCTCAGTAGTTTTGAAATTTGGATGATACCAGTAAAAAGTCAGTACATGACTGTTTTTGTCACTCTTGATTCTCTTCTCA
This sequence comes from Babyrousa celebensis, assembly GCA_028533215.1. NCBI lineage: Eukaryota > Metazoa > Chordata > Mammalia > Artiodactyla > Suidae > Babyrousa > Babyrousa celebensis. Next base: position 126,824,462 of record CM052683.1, read on the forward strand.
GTTGCCTTATAATATCTCCACTTTTATCCCTGCCTTCTGAATCTCAACCCTAATGAAACTTGTCTTGGGCTCTACTACTATTAGAACACATTTCTAACATAACTTATGATTGACAAATGGGTCCAGCTCTTTTAATGTAAATGGCTACCTGTCCTAAAATTTGTCTTGTATTCCCTTAATTTTTTAGGCTAAACTGTTTTACATCTGTACCATAATGACAGTGTTGCTGATGATAATCCCCCATAATTTTAAAGTGTCTCCTGAATTGTCAAATACGAATTAAGTCTTACCTGGCATAGTTTTAATGTGGAATACATTTAAAGGATTGTATTTTTTCAGAAATCTGTAACCTGTGGTTTAACCAGAATATAATTTCCCTTTTCCCTTCTGAGAAAGTTTAAGAGTACTATTGATTTTTAATGATCAAATCCACGATTTTTCAGATGGAGTGGATAACTCACTCTTCATCTCACCCTGCATCTTGGATGCAATTTTTTTTTTTAGTTTTTTGACTTTTCTGGTCAACACCTGCCCTTAATAGGTGTGCCAAGTATTTAGTTTCATAAGAAATTAAGAAAAATAAAGAAATAAAAAGAACTGTATTATCAGAAGTACATTATTTTATTCTTATGCTAGTTATATGGTTCAATTATCCCAGTTCATTGATGATTCCTGACTGTTTTAAAAATAAATTAAACCCTACTTATTTGGAGAAGATTCACTGATGTTTTCATTTCCTTCATAGGAAAACTCATACTATAGAACATGTTACTAATCATCAGGATTCTCTCTGTTTTTTAATTCTGGTTAGAATGTGGTTGTTGTTTGATTCACATTATTTTCTGACATCACTGTTTCATCAATCCCTTCATAACTTTATTCAAATAGATCTAACAATAGAGGATTCTCAAGGCAGACATCACAAGAAACAGATTCAATGCAAGGTATTCTGTGAAAGAACCTGACTGTAATTCCATATAACACATTCATCCAAATCATACAAATTTCATGTAAATAATGCAATTGTTTCAGCAGTTCTCCAAACCACACCAGGGTCAGTCATTCACTACAACCCCCAGGATTCAGTGTGTGGTTGTAGTCAGGCTTGGGACTGATTACAGTGAAAGAATACAAAACAAAATCAGCCCAGGAAAATATGTGGGGAGTGAAGTCTAGGGGAAAAAAAGGTGCAAGCTGGCAGGAGTCCTCTCCCTGTGGAGTTACTGCATGGGCATCATTTCTCCAGCATCAGATGATGACATCATGGGAAAAGGTCCAGCAGAACCAGAGTTTCATTGGAGAATCAGTGAAACCCTCAAGTCCCATCCTGCCTCCAAGCACCTAGCCGTGTGCTGGGGACCCTGGTGAGGGATGCGGTCAGAGGCACAGACCACCTAGTATGGCCCAGCCCAGCTCTGACTGTGGTTTTCTCAGAGAGGAAGTGGGGCCTGGAAGGCCGAGCCGCAACCCGAGCTGGTCTGCAGCTGGGCCTGGCCTTCCTGACCACACTTTTCACCCCCGCTCCAGCCTCTGCCCTCCCCACGCGTGCCCACCAGGTCCAGCCTTTCTGTGCACAGCTCCCTTTGCACCATGGATGGAAATAGCCCATAATATCATCCAGCCTGGCCTAGGTCCATGTGAGCTTTTGTTCAGAAATCTTCTCCAGCTACCAACCCAGCACAGGCATGGGAATCACATGCTATTGTTGCTCCTCCGCTGCGGGTTAGAGCAGAGTTCCCAGAAGCCTCCACCCTCGGGAGGGCCAGGGCCCTGCACTCACCCACCCAGGACGGGAGCCTGAGAGGAAGCAGATGTGCTGAGATGCCCCTGCCGTGTGGTCACCCACCCTCTGTGCCACTGCCCTGCAAGTACTTGAAGGCCAGATGGTCCCCTGCCTGGACCACACCTCCTGTCCCCGTGGGTCCCACAGGGGCCTGAGGCTGCGTGTCCCCAGGGGCCTGTGCCAGACAGACCCTCTGATTCCCCCCACACCGCACACACTCAGTTTTCCTGTAGACAGACATGGAGGCTGCATTCTCATCTCATCTGTGACCCTGCTGGTTCTCTATACCTGCACACAGGCTGCCAGAGGACATAGTACCAAGTGAGGCTGTTCTCAGGTCCACAGCCCACAGGCACAGAGACCTCACTGCTGAATGCCGGCCACCGCTCTGACAGGTGGTGGCCCTTGGTTGACACTCAGGTTTTTATTGTGACTAGAAGTCACGCCCAACAGGCAGCTGCCAGGGCTGAGGGGGGATCTTAGGTCGCCTTCAGCCATGGATTTTGCATCTGCTGCAGAGGCCAAAGACCCCTTTTCTCCAGTGTTTGAAGTCAGGGGCCCCGGCCCCTCCCCAGGCTCCAGTCCCCTGTCCAGCTGCTGGTCTGCCTCCTCCTCCCCTGGGGACCACATCCATCTACAGCCCAGGGTCTAGAACCAGGCCCCTGCACCATGGGGCTGGACATGGCTTCATGTCCTGGGCTCCTCCATGAGCACAGCCATGTCCAGCTCATGCACCTGGGGGAAGCTGCCCCACACCCTGCCTTCTGCCCAGGGTGCCCCAGGTTAGCTCACATCTGCCCCCCAATCTACCTGGGTCCCTGTCCCCCACCCCCCACCGCCAGAGCCCTCATCTCCAATCAAACTCAGAGACATCGCTGAGTGGACCCCGCCCCCAGCCCCAGCCAGGGGTGTTACTCAGCTGGGCCACCAGCTGTCCCAGACCCAAGCCTGCCTCACTCCTTTCCTGCCACCCAGGTCACCTGATCAGTGTGCCTTGAGTACCCACCAAGTTTGGGGGTTGGCATCCTGTCTCTGGAAACTTGGTCCTGGCCCAGGCTGAGGTCCAAAGAAGCCGCTGGCCTCTGTCCCTGACGGTGAGTCCCATGGTCAAATTAGACCCATTCAGCCTGTCCAGGCCCATCACTCCATCTTAGATCATTAACTGTCCCAGGTTTGCCACAGCCCAGAGTCTGCCCACTGCCCCTCTGGGCGGTGCCATCACTGGTGAAATGCCAGTAATGTTCTGCACGAGCAGATCCTGGTTCTTCTCACACATCCCCAACATCAGACACAAGTTGGCCTTTGTGCCAGGAAGAAGGTGCTTCCTCTCAGGGGACTGTCCTGGGGGAGAGGCGGGCACAGGACACACACCACCTCAAAAATAATGTCGGAAAATGAGAATTTCTGAACCTGGAGATGCATTCACGCTAGTTTCCTGTGGCTGCTGGGACAAAGTGCCACAAGTGGCAGGCCTGAAACAACATCTGTGATGCGCCAACCCTCTGGAGGTCAGGCACCTGAGACAAGGTATGGGCAGGGCCAGGCTCCTCCAGAGGCTCTGGGACGGTCCTTCCTGCAGCTCCTGGGACCACATGGCCCTTGGGGTTCTTTGGCCTGTGGCTGCACCCCTCTCATTGCTGCCCCCATCCTCACTGTGTCCTGTGTTCCAGTGTCCCTTTTGTTATGAGGACATCTGTCACTGGCCATAGGGGTGACCCACCCCAGTATGACCTTGTCTTGGCCTGGCCCCATCTTCACAGATGCCTGCAGCCCCCACAGTGGGCTGCTGAGCCATCTCCATCAGGCCAAGCTGTGCTGTCTGTCACATCTGGTCAGGTGCCAACACCACCCCCCACCTCGGGCACCCTCCCCAGTGGCTATGATCCCTTCTGCTCTTGTCTGGTCTCCTCATCTCCTCAAGTATCTCCCTCCCTTGCAAGAAACCTCTTCTCTGCCGCCCTAGCAGGGAGGTCCTGATTGTGGTCTGTTCTCACCAACCACCAAGTGGTGACATTCGTCCTCCCCCTGTACTCCTGAGGTGCTCAGCACAGCCAGGCTTTCTGTCTGAAAGCTTGGCTTCCAGCGGATGGGAGATGGATGGGGAGGACTTTGGAGGCCCCCTTCAGCTGGCAGATGGGGAGCCAGCTCCATTCCCCCGCCTTCTGGCCACAGGACCCACCAACCTGTGAGCAAAGGAAGGTAAACAGGCAAATCAACAATTACCACTGAAAAGCCTTTAAGGGAAACTGGGTTATACATTCTTCTTTGGAGTCTGAGATCACATCAGGCTAGTTACACAGAGCCCAGATTTTCAAATTCGGTTGGTACCTGAATCACCAAGAAGCTCCTCAAAAGCAAAGACACCCTGAGCCAGAGACACGCGATCTTTGTTTTTGCTTCTCTGAAGCACAGTTGAGTTATGACGCTGTGTTGGTTTCAGGCATACTGCACGCTGACTCAGTTATGCACACACACACATGTCAATATTTTTTCATATCCTTTTCCCTTATGGATTATTACATATACATTCTTATTTTTCTTTCTTTCATCAGAAAAAAAAAGAGTTGCCATAAACCTTTCAGAAAATAGGAGCATTGAGCAAAGATCATGGACCTCCTGGGTTGCAAGCCCCTCCCTGTTCCGCTCCATCCTCCATACCCATTGGATGCCTGGCTATGATGTGGCAGGCTCTGTGTCCACCTGCGGCCCCTCTG
>CM052683.1:126829058-126857194 GCA_028533215.1 Babyrousa celebensis
GGGATGTGAGCTCTGGGGAGGGGCAGGGAGTCTGCCTGCTGCCATCTTCTTCCTCCTGGAGACTCCATCCTGTGGAACCCACCCATCACTCCATCCTGCTAACTGAGCCTGTAGCAATTATGGGTTGTTCATGCCACCGGGACAGCCTGTGCCAAATGTTCATGGCCCTATGTGGGACCTCTGGAGGGAGAGGCCCCCCCATGGGGTCAGACTGAGCAAATGACATAGAGTTTGGGTGAAAGTAAGTTCTCCCAGTCCTGTTTCCCCCTCATCTAACTGGATTTCTGATTTCCTGTTAGGTTAAATGTCATATTTTTTGCACATGGTGAATGAATTCACCTGTGTAATTCACCAATACTTGGATGAATTATTCCCACCCGCCTGCTCTTTGGCGTTTTCTGGATTGCTCCTTTCTCACTTTAGAAGGACTGTTCTCACTCTGGTTAATGTGAACCACATCGAAGCCTGCAGCTCGCACTTTCTCTTAAGCAGAAAGGGGAGTTCCCAACCAGTCTTGCTGGTTTTATTTATAGCACTTTATTTCCTGAGAGAAGTCAGGGAAAGTTAGTCCTCCCCTGGCCCCTCAGGCTCCTCCTCTGCCCACAGTCCCTCAGCTGTGGGTGGGCGGGGGTGGTGCGGGGGCTGGACACGGCCTGCCCATGCCAGGCGCTCACAGAAAACATGAAATTAGAGGAGGAATCCTGTCATTCCCAGGCAGGAATGTATCCAGCATGCTCCTGCGTGTGTCTGACTGACAGCACCACACAGGATCCAGCGCCTATAAAGGAGCCCTGTGCCTGTTCCTATCCTTGTAGTGCAGTGTGGGACTGGCTCTCCCTCCTGGATGCCACTCTGGGCTGTGAGGAGCCAGCCCCATGGGGCCTCCACATTCCAGGCAAGAGGTGTCTTGACCTTCACTGCTTTGTTTCATGGTGCTTTAACTTTCACAGGAGGCTTTTCTGCTTCTGAGAGGGAGAAGAAGAGGGACAAAGCCAGACTGTGAGCCTTGCCTGCAGGCCTGGGGCAGAGGCATCCTGCCCTCTGTGTTCTGCCTCCCAGGTGCGGTGGGCTCGGTTTCAGCCTCTCTTCACAGTGGTCGTGCAGTGCGCTTCCTGGGCTTCACCCTACTGGGGACCCTTGTTACTCTCCAGAGTGTACCTGCCTGGAAACTTTGGCAGATGCTTCTGTTTTCGGCTACAGAAAGCCTTCCAGTTTTCCAGCTCAAGTTAGATATGGAGGTGCAGGCATGAGAAAAAACTAGAAAAAATCGTTCTGGAGAATGTGAAACAGCAATCAGTGAGGCTAAGAAATGGCTTCTCCACGGCTTTCCTCGCTGACCAGTGTTTTGAATGTTCTTAGTGATGATCCTTTAGGAGTCTGTGCCCTGATGCTCTGTGCTCTAGCTGCTGCTCAGTGTCTGGGGGATGCTGAGCCAATGCAAAGGCGGTGGCAGGTGGTCAGCGTGCCTCTGAAGGATGCAGGCTGGGTGAGGAGACCTGGTAAGGCATGGCCACCTTGGCAGAGGAGAGGGGACTTCTCAGCGAGTGACGCTTGCTTGGAGTGTTGATAGGAAAATAATTCCTAGAGATCTTTACAAACTCCCATGACATTCTGTTGCAGAACACTTGTTTGCTTCTCTAAAAACTAGAACCATAAGCACTCACTCAGTGCATGAAGTAGGGCGCTGGTTTGGGAGCTGTGATGCCAAGGTGCATGTTGTATGATGTCACAAGTGTGCCTCCTGTAACCCAGGACCCACTGTACCCACACCTCTGCCCCTGTTCTTTCTCTTTGTCGTGATCCTGTGAGATAAGGTGGGACCCCCAGGCTCCTATGGCAAATCCTGATCCCCTGTGACCCCTGTGCCTTAGAATCAGAGGATTGGATTTTGTTAGCAGCAGAGTTCAGTTTCCTCCCTTGAAGCTGATAAGAAACTGAGCTTCCAAAAGCTGGAAGGTTACATTTTGGACAGAGTATGTCTGCTGGAGCCTGCAGCCACCACTGTCAGCAGGGGACAGGGGCCCCCGTGTGGATGAATGGGGAGAAAGCACGGGGGAAGCTTTGCAGGTATGTCTGCCTGCCATCTCCTGTCAAACCACTTGAGGGCACTCACTGTGTGCCAGGTACTCTTCTAAGTACCTTTTGAGGGCTGAAAATGTCCTTACTGTCACCACTGCACTGGGCAGTCAGGGGACAGCACATTCTGGACACACACCTGTGTTCCCCGTGCTTGCTGGGCTGAATAAGCCTTTACAGACACTGATGTGCTTGATGTGGTTCTCACAATAACCCTATGAGTAGATCATTTAAAAGACTGTTCTTCATTCTACAGAAGAGGTGATTGAGCCCCAAGAGGTTAAGTGAGTTTCCCCAGCTGCACAGTGGGCCCCTGACAGAGCAGCTGAGCTGGGCAGGGTGGGGTCTGGCCCACGTGGCCCAGCTATCTCCTCCCTGTGCAGGTGGGAAACAGCAAGTCCTGGACCTGCCTGGACAGACAGCAAGGCCAGGGGAGCCTGAGGGTCCTGCATGGACCCCGCTTTCCCATGGATAGATTTAGGTCCCAAGTGCTTCTGGGGAGGCAGCCGCTTGGATGTCTTCATCACCAAGGCGCTCAGGGTCTTTGAAGTCCTGAACAAGGAGGGGTGGGGGTCTCTGCTTGGCTCTGCCTCACCAGGACCAGTGTGCAGGAGCAGTCCTGGGGCCACACGCTCAGAGGCCAAGCAGGGGTTAACAGTGGAGTGGGCTTCCATCCAGTCTCCAACTTCTGGGCCAGTGTCTGGTGAACCTGCCAACTGAAAATCCTCAAGAATGAAAAAACAGGCCTGCAAGAAAATAGAAAAGTGAAGCAAAAATGATTATTGAGTGGAATGCTATGATATTAGTAATTTGATCCTCCAAACTGAGTTTATGTCTGACTCACATACAGTTAGCATTTATTTTATTCAATTAGGTCATGTGCAGCTTTTTTCTTGGCTGTTTACACAATGTGTCTTCTTAGGCTGTTTTCCCCAGGCCGATATTTTTCAAAATTCAGAACTTCCTGGGTTTTGTCCTGGCTGCACTTTCAGTAGCAGCGCTGCTCTGGGCAAGCACTTAATGTCTTCACCCCTCCACTTACCCATCCATGCAGTGGAGACAATAAAGCCTCCTAGTCACTGTGAGGGTTAAATACTGTGACTGTGGAGGGCACCACTGGCACAGTGCTTGTCCACAGATGCTAGCCCAGTAAGTACCAGCTACAGTCACAGGGCCCATTTCTGAAAAGCACAGTTCCTACCTAGCCCTGACTGCCCACAAATGCATTCATTTCTGATTTTATGTGCAAACTGTTTTTAAACAGTCCTACAGGTAAAACTTCCAACCTGTACTACAAGTTGCAGTTGTGTGTTCATAAGTAACAGTGTCTGATTTGTCAGCAGGGTTTTGACTGGAGAGAAGCAGGATGCTGTGGCCTCTGTTGCTGCTGGCCTCAGGGGCCTGGTCCAGCACTCAGGGTGAGTGGATGTGCCTTGAGGGGGGCAGCTTGCCGTGGCGACTTCTGCCGCTGGCCTCGGGGCCCTGGTCCAGTGTACCTGGGGTGGGGGTCCCGGGATGAAGCTCACCCTCAGGACAAGGACAACGTGCAGTCCTGGTCAAAGCACCTCACCTTCTAGAACCTTCTTAACTGCCTTTAAAATAAATCTTCACTTACTTTTGAGAACATGTGATAGGAAATTTATTTTTGGAAAATCTAGGCATTAGCGAAAAATACCCTCTCACCTGGAAATGCAGTCTTTTGCTGGACACATTTTGCCTTTTTTTTGCCTGATATTTACACCTCATTGAAGTATTTAGCTTCTTATAACTTCTTTCCTTCCCATTTTTCTGTACTTAAAAATATTTCAAAAATATTTTCCTGTGTGTCTGTTTCCTTACAGCATGATTTTTAATGACTATATAGTATTACTTTTCTCTACCTTTATTTTATTTATTTCACATTTGTTTATTTATTATTTATTTTGTCTTTTTAGGGCTGCACCTATGGCACATGGAGGTTCCCAGGCTAGGGGTCCAATTGGAGCTGTTGCTGCTGGCCTACACCACAGCCAGCAATGTGAGTGAGGCCAGGGATCCAACCCGTGTCCTCATGGATGCTTGTCGGGTTCATTAACCACCAAGCCACTATGTGAACTCCTATTTATTTATTTTTTAAGTGATTTTATTTTTTCCATCATAGCTGGTTTATAGCACTCTGTCAATTTTCTACATGACTGTATAATATTCCACTAGAAGGTAAACTAATATTTTTAGACTAAATCCACCTATATTATTGCTATTAATACTATTGCTACTACTATTATTATTATTTTAGACACATTCTCATCAAAATTATATCTATTTTGACTAGTATAAATGAAGTCACACAGAATACTGTTGTGACTACATATATCAACATTAGTGATTATATATTTAGGATAATTTACCAAAATAAAGTTACTGAGCCACAGGTTTTAATTATTTTAAGGATTTTTGATATGCAGCCAAATAGCTCTGTTGAAGGTGGTAAAATGAACATTTCTACAGGCAATACTGTGTATTTTAGTGTTTTGATTTGCCAAGCATCAGATAAAATTTATGCTTTATTTATATTTTCTGTTCATAAAATTATTTTGAATGACTTAACGCGTTAGGATTTTGGTAACTTCTGACAGCTTCTCTGTCCAGTATCTTACATGGTGACGTGAAACCACTCATGTATGGATGTGAGGTCCCCTGTGTCCCAGATCATCCCCTGCATGTGACTCAGGCACGCAGGATGGATTTCTGCAAACTGGGGTGACCCACGTAGGAGGTTCTCATGCAGTGCTCTCTCCACAAGGCCATGGGAAGTGTAGTTGCTCTCTAACAGTGCACCAATGGCGAGGCTCAAGGGCTATCCTTCCATGGGTGCTTTCTGGGCAGTCAGGTGGCAGATAGAGGTCGCATCAAGCCCCCCTCTGGGCTGGAAGTGCAGGGGCCCTATGTCCTGTTCCAGGACAGTTATGCCAGTTCCAGGCATAACTGGGCCCTCTCCTTCCTCGATGAGGTCTTGCTGGGCAAAGTGTCAGCTGACCTGAACAGAGAGCTTGGTGTCATGGCTGGTCTGCCTCTGGCCCCAGCTCCCTGGAGTCGAGGGTGGAGCTGTCCTACAGTTGCAGCTGTTCTGGGGAGAGAGGACAGTGGTGTTTCCCATGGGACGGAGCAGGGCATCCCTGAGCAAGGGCACGACTGAGCACGGGGTCTCAGGGCTCCTTAGCGGCACACACATGGATCACACACGCACCTGAGAGCAGGACACCTGTGCTCCTGTGACCCACTTGCTCTGCTCCCCAGGCAGCTGGTGACCAGGATGAGGACACCACATTTGACCTCTTCACCTTCAGCAACATCAACAGGAAGACCATTGGGGCCAAGAAGTTCCAGGGCCCAGACACCAGTGTGCCCACCTACTGCTTTGTGTGCTTCAACTACATCCTGCCAGTGGGCGCGGAGCCACTGGACCAGATAGCCAAGGCCATGCGGTGGAAGGAGGGCTTCTTTGTGACAGCCAGCCTGAAGCAGGAGTGCAAGTTGCAGGGCACGCTCCTGGCGCTGGAGGGCCTGGACACTGCAAGCAGGCAGTTCGAGATCATCTCCAATGGCCCTGCTGACATGCTGGACCTCACGTACTGGGTGGACAGCGCCCAGCACATCATCTCCCTGGAGGATGTGGGCCTGGCTGACTCCCAGTGGAAGAACATAATGGTGCAGGTGACCAGTGAGACCTACAGCCTGTACGTGGGCTGTGGCCTGATGGACAGCTTCATGCTGAATGAGGCTTTCTATGAGCAGCTGAAGACCGAGCAGAGCCAGATGTACATGGCCAAGGGCTCCACCTACGAGAGCCACTTCAGGGTAGGTGAGCCAGCAGCCTAGCGCCAGCTGCCCAGCTGGGAGGTGCAGGAGTGGCATGCAAACACACATGCTCACAACACATGCCCATGCAGCCACTGCCTGCCACAAGCTCCACACAGTGCCCACCTGCTGGCCCATATGATCACATCCACGTGCAAACACTCACAGACACGTGGCACACACACACACACACACACACGTGCACACAGCTTTCTGAACCAGGCAGCAGCAGAGCAAACTGTCACAAACAGTCCTCGATTCCCAGATTGAAGCTTGATTGGCTAATCAGGGATGCGCCCTGCCAAGATGTCTCTCTAGCACTAGACTCCCGTCTGCAGGACCTACTCCAGCTCCAGTTCATTACTGATGTGGTGGGAGAGAAAAGTAATACCTGTGCTTCCTTAGGGCTCCTGCCCGAGGAGGGAGTAATTCCACAGGTGCTGCAAGAGGCTCTTTGTAAAGGCAAAGCGTGTAGACCCTGCTGGATGGCTGGGAGCTGGTCCTGGGCATGAAGGGATCTTTGGAAAGAAGGTTGCCTTTATTTTTTTTTATTATTTTTTATTTATTTATTTTTTTTTTGTCTTTTTGCCTTTTCTAGGGCTGCTCCCATGGCATATGGAGATTCCCAGGCTAGGGGTCGAATCGGAGCTGTAGCCACTGGCCTACGCCAGAACCACAACAACGCAGGATCCAAGCTGTGTCTGCAACCTACACCACAGCTCACGGCAATGCCAGATCCTTAGCCCACTGAGCAAGCCCAGGGATCAAACCCACAACCTCATGGTTCCTAGTTGGATTCGTTAACCACTGCACCACAATGGGAACTCCGGAAGGCTGCCTTTAGACTCAGCTCAGAGAGAGGCCTTGAGAAACCTCACAGCTGTAGACGTGGTCTCTGGCCATCCTTAGGAAGCTCAAGCCCCACGTGGTGGACTGGTGTCACAGGGTGGAGGCTGGTGTCACAGATGTACCATCTGTTCTGTGACTGGACTAGTCCAGGCCCTCAAGCCCAACAGCCGTGGGCAAGAATGCTGGTTGCCCTCAGTCCCCTGCCATGAGGGCACAGCCTGAGCTCCCAGGAGTGTGCTCAGAGGATAGAGCCTGGCCCCTCTCAGGGCCACCTGCCCGCCCTTCTCTGAGAAGCTCTTCCTTCTCAGGCCAGCCCCATTGTCTGCCTCTTCCCGGTGACTTGTACCTGCTAACCCATCAAGGAGATTTCAGACCTGCTGAGCATAGAAGCCCAGGAGAAAATGCCCTCACAGCTTTGAGATTTTACATCTTGCATTTTTAAAATGCCATTTAGAGTGGCACCAAACATCTGAGGTTCATCTATCCCTCTTGCACATGCTTCAGGGCTTGCTGCAGAATGTCTTCTTAGTTTTTGAAAACTCTGTGGTAGATCTTCTAAGCAAGAAAGCCTGTCAGCAAAGCCAGAGAGGTAGGTGTCCAAACTGCAGTTGGATGGGCCTCTCCTGTGGTGTGGGCAGGGGCTGGCAGGACACGAACACGTTGGATTAAGTGCAGTGTGGCCTAGCCAGAAACATGGACATGTTGGCATCTGAAAACAATAAATTGCTTAAGGATTAATTATGGAGGTATTTTAGTCACCCAATACAATCCACTTTACAAGCCAAAAAATAAATTCCTAGCATTTTAACTTGATTTTAAATATTTGCGTACAATGGCATAGGTTCTATTAACGTGTCTATTAATGTGTGAAGCTCATCTTAATAGGCTAACAGTGCATGTTTGTCAAACCTGGTTTACCGCAGTTTTTTTATACTATTCACAGCAACTGACACAGCTTTATTATGAAAACGTATACTACCTAAATCACTGACAGGTCATCCCACGCTGTCTGTTGATTGCATTTTGAATTTACCTCCAATCTTATTCGTCAATAATTTCTTGAGCCTTTATTACTTGTAGGTCACTATGCTGGGCTTTTTAAGTGAAATGTGTCATTTAACCTTCAAAACACCATCCACCTTCCTCACTTCACAGATAAGGAAGCTGTGAAACCAGGAGGGCCCAATGACTGCAGGTGAGCCACCTGTGGGCACCTGGGCCTGCTTATTTGTCCTGTGATGTGATTTACTTGTGCTAAGAGGTAGCCACAGCAGCTCAGGTCATGCCACAGCCCATACCACCAGCTCTGGCTAAAGTGCCAGGATCGGTCCCTTTGGACTAGGTCAGCAACTTTTTGGGGGGTTCGATCATAAAAAAGCAAACTTTCTGAAGAGGCTAAGATAGTAAACTGACATTTGTCAGGAAGTGTAACAGGATTAGGAGAAAGAAGGGCAGAAGGGCAGTCTCAGGGACTTGGAGGGTTTGCTTATCTTTAAGTAAGAGCTGAGCATCCTTGGACGCAGTGCCCCAACAGGTAACAAGCTTATGTTTATGTGGTTACGTGTGGTGACAAGGTTCGGGTCTAGTGAGTCTGAGGGGCACCCCAAGGTCAGTGTGAGTTGCAACAAGGATTTTTAACCAAGGAATGAAAGCTCAATGAGATAAACAGAATGACCACATTTGCAAGTCCTAACTCAGCAATGGGCTTTCTCAGAGGGACATTCGAAACATGTGATGGTCATTGCAGAGAGGAAGCCAGGCCATCATGCCCCACCTGAGGGTGACTCTTGTCTTGCACTTGACCGAGTCAGTTTTGTCATCTGTGGCAGAGCTGTGTAGTGTCCCCAGAGGCTTGTATGATCTCTGGGCAGTGAGATTCTGAACCCGTAGCAGGGCTTCTTCCTCTAGGGGGTCCTGTGAGGCCAGCAGATAAATGACATGTCAGGGAAAAGGAGGAGGCGTTCTGAAGAAATGACACATTTAGCAAGAAAATAACTGAATTTGCCCTAATGCCGAACATGTAGCCAAAAGAAAAGGTGTTTAGGGTGGAAAACGGGATAAATGAACCCTAATCCTAAAGGTCAGTTGGCAGAATTTACGGATTTAGGTGGGGGACAAAAACCAGGAACTTATGTAAATAGTAAGTCACATAAATATTTATATAAAAATATGGATAAAAATATAAGAAAAAGAAGAAATTGTTGCCTCTAATCTGTTCAAAGCTGGCACGTGGTGTAAACGCTTGTCTCGATGCTTTTTGCTCATTTCTGTTCCAGGCTGAACCACTCTGCTGGTGGGTGGCCTCTGAGGGCTGCGTCCCTGTGGTGTCCAGAGGTGGGCAGAGCCCCTGGCACAAGCAGGGTGTGATGGGAAACAGAAACCACCAGGTCCCCTTGCTCTTGGGCATGAGGTGGCACCAGCCACTCCGGACAAGCCCAGGGCAGCCCCGTGGTGCTGGCCAGGCTGCCTGGAGGCTGTGGGCTCACTGTCCTCTGTCCCTTCTGCAGCTGAAGCCAACACCATCAGCGAGAACATGGAGACGCTCCACCTGAGCCCCCCAGTCTCCATGGGGCACATGGGCCTGGGTGTGGAGAAGGGCCAGGAAGTATGTGAGCATTCCTGCAAGGAGCTGGGCAGCATGATCCAGGAGCTGTTGGGGCTGCCTGTCATCGTGAGCCAGCTCCACGAAAACCTGTGCAAAATGGTGGGTGCCCGGGCTGCATGGCTCTAAACCAACCAAGCACGGCTGACAACTCCTGACTGTGATTGACTGCCACTGACTGTGACTGACCACCACTGACCGTGACTGACCACCACTGACAGTGACTGACCACCACTGACCATCACTAACCACCACCAACCATCACTAACCACCACTGGCCATCACTGACCATCATTGGTCATCACTGACCATCATTAGCCATCACTGACCATCACTGACCACCACTGCCCACTCCTGAGCATCACTGACTACCACTGACCATAACTAACCACCACTAACCACCCTGATGATAAATGACCACCCCTGAACATCACTAACCACCACTAATCACCACTGGCCATCATTGACCATCACTAACCATCACTGGCCATCAGTAACCATCACTGACCATCACTGACCACCACTAATTACCATTGACCATCACTGACCATCACTAACCACCACTAACCACCCCTGACCACCACTAATCACCAGTAACCACCACTGACATCACTACCTACCACTGATATCACTAACCATCACTCACCAGGACTAACTACCACTAACCATGACTAATCCTGATTAATTGGCACTAAACAGCAGGCTTCCTGGAAAATGAGGTGGGTCCCCGATGTCTTGTGACAATGCCATGTGGTTAGAGGCAGGAGAGGGATGCTGACAGGAAATAAGCTCACAGGTTCTGCGTCCTCTGCCACCAATTCTTAACTTGGGTACACTCATCTCCCAGGAGCAGCATCCACTGCAGAGGGAGGTGCTTTTATTTAGAAGATGGAGCTCAGTGAGGAACAGCCTGTCCCTGAAGAGTGAGGCCGTAATGGACAGACATGTCCTTGCCTCCACAGCACGTCCAGGAGGAGGAAACATGTCTCAGGTCTTAGGACCTGTGATTTAAAGTTCAGAGGATGACAGTCTGCCTGGAGCAAGGAGACGAGGGGCAGGCAGGGGCCATGGGGTCCCCGAGGCGCTGCGTAGGCTTCACAGCAAGGTTCTTGGATTTCTGGTCCAGCCATGGGTGCTGGCAGGTTCTGACTCAGGCCTGGGATGGGCAGGCAGCCCACTCCCACTCCTTGGGGAGGTAAGGGACTGGTTAGAGGCCAGCAGCCCCCAAGATGGCTTGTGCCTTCTGGAGTTTCCCCACATCCTGGGCCTGGGGCAGGAGTGGGCTCTGGGGCTGCAGTGGTCAGCACCCCACTGAGCGTCCACAGCTGGAAGCAGGGACACCAGAGGAGCCATGGTGGATGCAGGGCCTTCAACTCCAGCTGGGTCAGGGCCCAGCACCTCAGCCTGGCTGAGGCTGGGGGCCTCCAGTAGTCCTGGGGGGCACGAGGGAAGCCAGGACAGTAGGAGGACCTCGGGTGGACATAGGTGGCACAAGGGAGGCCAGGGTGGGGGGCCTCTGAAGGTCCTATGGGGCATGAGGGAGGCCAGGACAGGAGGGGGCATCCAGGAGGTCCTGGGGGGCGTGAGGGAGGCCAGGACGGGAGGCAGGCCTTTGCCTCCAATGCTTCTCCTTCCAACTGAAAAGAGCATTGCAACAAGTTTGTTCACATTGGAGTCAGGGACTAAGGAAATTTGTGAACTCCCTGAATTGCACAAAAATGTCAGGATGGTGTGTTTCTGTCCATTTAGTGCAAGACGGGGGTGGGGGGGGGTTCATGTCTTTCATGTGGTTCTCAGAGGGCCCCTTACCCCTCATCAGAAATGCAGCAGGAGGAGGTGCTTAGAAGGAGGGAGGTAACATCACTTATTCAGGGGACAAATGAGGTAACTTTCACTTGTTTGATTTTTTAAACATATCTGGTGCCCTTTCCGCTAGTCTGCAGTGCTGTGACAGCAGGGCTGTGTTAGCCTTTGCGCTTGTGCTGTCAGAGCATGTCCATCACACTGGGAACAACAGATGAATTCAGGAATTGAGCCTGTTTTCAGCTGCAGGTGACGGGAGGGACTGTCCCCTGTCGGCTCCAGCCACTGCTTCATGTGGCCTCCAAACACATGGGCAGCAAGCCTTCAGCACAGCTGTCAGTTGGGGTGCAGGTTTGGCGGGGGGAAGCAGCAGGTGAGCCGGAGGCAAAATGGAGTCACCCGGCCTGGCAGTTCTCTGTGCTGGCACTGACCTGGGGCCTCTGCATCCTCTGAGCATCAGGTCCCAGGTGGGCCAGGCTGTGTGCCCTCTGCTTCTGCTCCTGAGCCATAAGGCACCTTAAGAAAGGGGACGTCCCCCAGTGGCGAGCCAGATTGCCCCCTGTCCTCACACTTGGCCCTCTCCCTCCTCTTCCAATCAAACGACACCCAGTTTCTTTGGGAGCTCATCAGGGGGCCCCCCAAGATCAAGAAAATGTCTGCCTGCTGGCAGGATGGCTGCTCCTTTGCTGAGAATGAGACCTGAATGGTGGACAGCTGCACCAAATGCACCTGCAAGGTGAGAGCTGTGTGCTGTCCACGGGGCCAGGCAGGTGCCCGCAGGCCTCCGCTGCCAGGGCACAGTGGGGGCCACCCACTGGGCTGTGTGGGGCTTCAGAGCTTGAAGTAACTGAATTGAGGCCAGTGTGGGCATGGCTCTGTATGCAAACAAGCGGGGAGGGGCTTGGCCACTGTCACTGGGGGCCAGGGGGACTGAGGGCTGTGCAGGGCTGACAGCACCCTCTGGTTTGTGTTAGAAGCCACGCAGTCCTGCGAAGGCTTCTCAGTTCAGCACAAACCTCTGGGATGCAGGTCACTGCCCAGGACAGCTGTTGGGTTTCCTTATTTCATGCCCCTTGGTCTCCACCGTGGTGGCCTTGGACTCTATGGGACCCCACCTGTCCCCTTACTGCCCACCCCAGAGCTGGGAGGCCATGTTCTCAGTGCTCAGTGGGCAAGACAAGGAGAACTCAGGGCGCTTGGGAGAGAGGTGATCTCGGGCCTTGGGAACAGCAGCCCACAAGGCAGACCGTCCAGGCCCTTTCAATCCAGCCCCTTTGGATCCAGCCCCTGCCCTGTGTTCATGCTTTAAATGAGGGTCACAGAAACACTCTTTTCCTTATAGAAGTTCTAAACCATTTGCCACCAAATCACCTGCCTGCCAGCGACATGTGCCATCCCATCCTTCTTGGATGTCAAGTGCTGCCTATCCTGCTTCCATAAATGTCACTGGGGTGGGTGCTGCATCGGGAGTGGGGGGGCCTGGACACATCCCTGCATCTGTGCTGTCTCTTTGCTGAGCACAGGCTTGCCCCTTCCATGATTCAGAACAAAATGTGGCTTTTACAGGTTTCAGTTTCTTAAAATATAGGGTGATTGTCTCCACAACCCAGGGTTAGTTTTATGAAGGAAATAAACTCTACTACAACTTGTATAAAAGTGCCTGACACACATTACCTATTAAATAGATTCTCACCAAATCTGGTGAGCAAACCACATGATCAAGCAGCCTCCTCAGACGGGGGTTACTGCCAGTCACTGTGAGGGAGCCACAAGGGAAGGCTCCCTCATGGTTCTTCCCATGTTCTAGAACACTTAGTCACAGTCCAGCCACAGGTCCCTTTACTACCTGATGTGACAGTATGGTGACGGTTTACCAGAAAGGCCTCTTGCATTGTTATGTCCTTTCTCTTATTTAGAGATTGTAATTTCCCATGAAAAATCTCTTGGCAGGAAATTGTCTTTTTGTTGAAATAAATTTAGTGTCCTGTCATTTCAAACAAAAATTGAAGTTTCATGGCCATTTATAGATCAGCAAATGGAGGTTAAAATGGAAATTGCTCCCATCTTAACAACTCCAGTGACGTCTTGCGCAGTCAGGGTTCAGCACTGTCCTTGGTAAAACCATTAGAAAAATCACTGACCCTTTCCTGGGTGGGGATCCCTGAACTCCAGCCTGGGACCAACCTGGGGCAGCTCCCATGTCTGCTCACCCCAACACCCATGCAGTTGTCCTGCTTGGATCCCAGCACTGGGCTCTCCAGCATGGGCTGGTCCCTGTGGGCAGAGTGGACAGAGTGCTCTGCCACCTGTGGGCCTGGAACCCAGCAGAGGAGGTGGACCTGCAACATGACCAGCAACACCTGCCTGGGGCTGTCTATCCAGATGCGGCATGCAGCCTGGGCAAGTGCAACCACTGCAGTGAGTGTGGGGCCATGGGGTGGGGGCCATGATGTGGGGACCAGGGCTCAGCCCTTGGGTTCTGGGGTTAGGAGACCACCTGCCACTGCCCATTCTGGAAGGCACTCAGCCTGGTCCCTCTCCCTGATAGATTGGCAAACCCTGGGTGGACGGGCCCCGAGCCTCCCCCAAGTGCCCCAAGACACCTGTGTCCTTTTTTCCTCCATGCTAGTCTGGCAGGACGGTGGCTGGAGTCACTGGTCTCCTTGGTCCTCCTGCTCTGTGACCTGTGGGGTCGGCAACATCACGTGCACCTGTCTCTGCGACTCACCGGTGCCCCAGATGGGCGGGTGGGGATGCAAGGGGAGCAGCCACAAGACCAGGGCCTTCCAGGGCCAGCCGTGCCCCATTGAGTGGATGGGCTGGGGGAGGCCATGGGGAGGGGCTCAGGGGCCTGACTTCAGCACCACAAGGGCCCATCACAGGCCTGAGCGATGCAGGGCACTGGGTCACCTTGGCTGCCTGGGTTCTGGGTTCTGGAGGCCAGGCTTTGGGGTTAGTGCCAGGTTCTGAGCTCCCTGCTCTCACCTCCATCAAAGTGCCAGGAGGCCATGGCTGTGGGAGCCAGGCCAGGGCCGTGGGGAATCAACAGGGTACAGACAAGGTCTCAGGAGATGGCCTTCTGCCGCGGGGGCACCCAGGGTCCGGGGTTTGAGAAGACCTGTGCTCCCTGCCCAGCAGGCCCCCAGGCTCCCCCTCTTCTTCACGCTGAATCATGAAGTGTGTTCACTCAGAGGAGGGGGGCCATGGTTGGTTCCTCTCCCTGCTGGGTGACCCATCTATGCTGATGGCGAGCGACAGCCACTCAGCTTCACACAGCCTTTGGGGTGTGAGTATCTCTAGTCTGAGGCAGGGGTGCAGTTGAGGTCTCTCCTCATCAAGGGTTCCAGCTTCTGGGGACAAAATAAAACCACCTGGAATGTCCCCGTCTGCAGCCCCCCTGATGGTCCCAAAAGGCCTTCTTCCCCAGGGACACAGCCTCATCCCAGGCTCTGCCCTGACCTCGTCCCCGAGCCTTATTGACCCCATGCCATGTGATCTCCCTCCAGTGGATGGTCAGTGGAGCCCCTGGTCCCCATGGTCGGCCTGCATGGTCACCTGTGCTGGCAGCAGCATACAGGAGTGGATGCAGGGCTGCAACAGCCCTGAGCCCCAGCATGGTGGGAAGGACTGTGTGGGGGACGTGATGGAGCAGCAGATGTGCAACAAGAGGAGCCACACAGTAGGTGGGTGCCCGGGGGCCTGCCCAGTGGGTCTGCCCGGGGTGGTGTGTTTTGGCCATAGGACACCACTAGCTTTTTATTAGGATTAAAAGTTTAACAAATGGTGGAAAATACAGAGAAGAAAAGCCAGTTCTGTGCCCATGAAGAAAACTGCAACTCTAGCATTTTAACATCAAAACTGAGAGCTCACCTTAGAGGGAACATGTTCATGTAGTGGGGTTGTAAGGACTCATGCTCTGTAACCTGTGGCAGCTCTGCTTCTGACCTTCCCTCTCAGAGGCATTAACTCAGGGGGCGGGGGGTGCTGTGGCCTGCATCTTCCTGTCTCACTCTCTTCCACCACGACTGAGCCACAGAGAGTTGGAGGGCAGTCCAAGCCACCTGTGTGGGTTACATTGCAGCACTGATGCTCCTCGCTAGCCCTTCTCCTCCTCCTCCCCACAGAAGGCTGTTTGTCTAACTTCTGCTTCCCCATGGCCACATGCAGCAGCTTCCCTGATGGATCCTGGTCCTGCTGCTCCTGCCTGTGGGCTTCCTGGGCAATGGCACCCACTGCGAGGACCTGGACGAGGTGGGTACCCCCGGGTCATGGGTGGGGAGTGCAGGCTGACATGTGGTCTGCTGGTCCCCATGGTCATAGACGTGTGCTTCACGACCAGCAAAGCGCACTGCTGTGTCAACACGGACCCTGGCTTCCACTGCCTGCCTTGCCCCCCACGCTACAAGGGGAGCCAGCCCTTCAGCTTTGGCCCGGAGGCAGCCAGGACTGAGAAGCAGGTGAGCCACTGGCCCTGTGTTTCCGTGAAGGGTCTTTGGGACGTCAAGAGGGCTCCTGATGAGGGCAGGCTGGGAAGGAGAGAGGACGTGGTGCTGGGGAGATGGCAGGAGAGTCTAGCTCTGATGGTCCGTGTGACCCCCAGTGCGGAGAGGCAGGGATGGCTTTCAAGCCCAGGGGGTTGGAAAGCATAGCTGGGTCTGGGTTTCATGCACAGAATCTCTTAGGACCAGGGTTAGGACCTGTGGTCTCTCCATGACCCTGGGAGTCTCTATGGGCTGGGCTGTGACCTTGGTCCTCCTCAAGGCTCAGGCTGCATCCAGGGAGCAGAGCCCTGGGTTTCTGGACATGTGCTCTGCAGCGACCACCCCACCAGCAACCCATCGCAGGGGCCCTGTGCCCTGCACTTGGCCCTGAGCACAACCTCAGACACTCATGTCAGGGCCAGACTCAGGCTCAGACGTGCCCCCCCCCACAGGTGTGTGAGCCTGAAAACCCCTGTGAGGACAAGACCCACATGCCACAGGTAAGCTGAGTGCATCTACCTGGGGCACTTCAGCAACCCCATGTTCAAGTGCAAGTGCCGGATGGGCTACGCAGGCAACTAGCTCATCTGTGGGGAAGACTCAGACCTGGATGGCTGGCCCAACAAGAACCTGGTCTGCCCCACCAACACCACCTACCACTGCATCAAAGTGAGGGCGCAGTGTGGGGTGGGGACCCCCAGCCTCCCGGGCCCCAGTTCTGGGTGGCTGTGCCCTGGACATGGCCTGCGGATCCACATGGCGTGAGGCTCTCCCACCCCAAGCGCCAGCTTCCATGTGGCTCCCACCACCAGCCATTCTGAGTCACCTGCCTCATGGGTTTCTCTGAGTCCTAGGGCCCCACTGGAAAAGCAGGTCATTGTTGAGACAGGGAGGGGACACTGTTGGCTGAATATGAGAAGAGGCTTGAAATCAGTGTGTGAGGGGAGGGGAGGGAGATGGCCGGGCCGGGCTTCTGACAGCAAGTGTTTCCCTTTGCCAAGACCCCTTGAGCTGTGTCCAGAAGTGGTCTGGCCCCCTGAGCCCAGGGGGCTTTCTTAGGACCTGGTGTGTGTTTGGGGTCCTTTTCTGGGGCCACTGAGCAAGGGCCACAGACCCACAGTCTTTTGTCCTCAGTCTGGAGCTGAAGCCTGAGATGAGGTGATGCAGGGCTGGGCTCCCACTAGAGCCAGAGGGGAAGCTTCTTCTGCGTGTGCCTACATCTGGGGCTCCAGGCACCCTGGGCTTGTGGACACACTGTCTCAGCCTCTGCTTTTGCATGTGGGTCCCAGGCTTCCTTCTGATGCCCACACATAGCACCTGAGAGTTCCCTTGTGTATCCATTGCAAAGGCATCCACCCTCTGGGCCTGGGTGCCCCCCATGCATGGGAGTGCCCTCTCTCTCCTTCCTGGGCTGGAGTTGAAACCCTGCCCCAGCCCTGGCAACCAAGGACCATGCTTCTGATCGGCCCGGGACCCCGCATGTGGGTTTGAGAGGTGCTTTTCCAGTGGACCCTCTGCTGGTGTTTCCAGCTCGGGTGGCTGTGGTGTGTGAACAGCTTGGCTTCGAGTCATCACATGGCCGAACTGAAACACAGTGGCTTTTTACAGGAGGCGTCCACTTCCTGGGCAGAGCTGAGTCAGGCAGATGGTCTGAGGGCTGGGCCCTGGTTTCTGAGCTGACCCCCATGCCTTCAAGGACCCCAGACCCCAAGCTGGCCCTTGATGGTTAGAGGCTCATGACCTTGAGCTTAGAGTCTGGTGGGGGATGGGTATGAGAGGATCTGCCCTCCTCAGATTTTCATTCCCTTCTTGTATCTGCTGTCGCTTGGCATCTTGCAGGCTTCTGGGCTCTAGGCACATGCTCCATGGTGGTGACATCCCTGGTGGTGGTGACATCACTGGTGGTGACATCCATCCTGGGAAGCTCTTGAGAGGAGGCACAGGAGCCACAGCATTGCTGCCAGGTCCCCTGTCCTCAGCTCCCAGTCTAGGACACGTGCCTGCCACTGCTGCATGAGCTGAAGCCTCGTGGTTGTGTCTCTGGGCCTTTCTGGAGGAGGAATGGTGTTACAACCAGCCTGCCTCCTCTGCTTGCAGGACAACTGCCCCCTTCTGCCTAAAAGTCCTCTGGATAAGAGGACTTTTCAAGGACGGCTTTGGGGACACCTGTGATGACAATGACAATGACGGCATCAGTGATGAGAAGGTGGGAGGGCTGTGCCACTGGAGCACCAGCTGGAGGTTCAGGGCATGGGCAGAGTGGGAGAGCAGAGCTGTGGGTGGGGCCTCCTGAATCCTGGGACCACTGCCCCACATGAGAAATGTGCAGATTGTGGTGGGTGTGTCCAGCCTGTCTGCAGGCTGGATATTCAGAACATGGGGCTGGCTGGGCACCCTGCCAGATGTGCTTTTGAGTTTAACATACTTTCAACTGCATGAAGGGGACTCATCTACCTCCTTCTGGGGGTGTCAGTCGGGGGGGCACCACTCCCTGCATTTAGGGCAAAGTTAGGTTTACCATTTCCTGGGAGAACTGCTGCTGACATGCAGGACAGAACACGTTAGCACATAATTCAGGAGTAGTGCAGATGGAGACCCATGAGTTTCAGCCACACATTTACTGCGTCAGGCTCGACCAATCCTGTCACTCACTCACTCACTAGATGGGTCTGTGTCTGGCCTCACCACGAAGTACACAGCACATCACCTTTTCTGTAAAACCCCAGGATTTTTAGCAAGGACATAGATGTGTAAATACAGTCAGATGGTTTGATATGAAGAAACCATCCGGCTGTTTTCCTTGTCAACCTAGGTGACCTGGAGCTGCTTTGAATGCACGCTTGTCAGTGCTGAGCCATCCCTGCCCCGTGTGGTGTGTTAAATTCCTCCCTTGCATTTATTTATTTATTTATTTAAGTAATTTAAATTAAACTTGTTTAAATAAATTAATTAAATAATTTAATTTATTTAATTAAATTTAAATAATTTAAATTTAATTAATTTCTTAGACAATACATATATTATTTCTTATAAAATACATATATTTAAACACAATTACATTCACACAGATTATTATATCTTGGATCTTAAGAAACAGATTAAGTGACTCCCTCTGGAGAAGTGGAATGGAAAATATGCTGAGAGAAATAGGAAATTTATTCTATACTTTATCCCATTTCATATGGCTTTCACCTTTACTATTTAGGATTATCTATGACATTTCAATTTTTCTTTAAAAATTAGCATTGTATTAAAATTGTGTGTATTATGCAACTAAAATTTATAAAGAAGAAAGCCTTATATACCATTAAATATCCTACACAGCATAATAAAAAAATAAATGAACTGGTAAAATAACAAAAATATTACACCCTCTGAAAATAAGTAAAATATAAAATGCATAAATTGGTTAAAAAACAGTGTAACTGTATAAATATGTCCTCACAA
Organism: Babyrousa celebensis; assembly: GCA_028533215.1. Taxonomy (NCBI): domain Eukaryota; kingdom Metazoa; phylum Chordata; class Mammalia; order Artiodactyla; family Suidae; genus Babyrousa; species Babyrousa celebensis. The sequence goes on from CM052683.1 coordinate 126,848,154, forward strand.
TTTGTTACGTCTTATCGATTCTTCAGTATAGGCATTATACCATTCTAGGTCATGTGATAAACAAGACATTATAGACCTCACATTGTACCATAGAGAGAAATGGTTATTAATAATACAATTGTAGAACTTTATTACTTAATTGTACAGTTGCATTATTTAATTATCATTATCATAAATTATTTGATGAAGAGGAAATCAGAATCAGATGTAAGAAGACTTCAGCCTTCCGAGAATGATGTCCAATGACCCCCTTCATGGTGGATTATGCACTTATGTACTATGCGATATATTTCTTCTCCAGAGATTCCTTGTTTGTGTATCAGTTGTAGATTTTTGGTTTGCAGTTATTCTGAAGTTTTGATAGAAGAGTCTATATGTATATGAGATTGGATTAAGTTGTTGGTCTCTTAATTGTAAATTCATCTCCATTGTCCTGCATTTGTACCCACCTCTTCTCATGATTTCTGATTTTGGTGGTATAATTGTGCATGGATGATTTCATATATTTACTGTATCTATTCCTTTCCTGGTGAGCCTTGTCATTTGTAGAATTTTTGTTTCCTGTTGCTGTCTTTTCTTTTCAGCCTAGAGAAGTTCCTTTAGTATTTGTTGTAAGGCTGTTTTAGTGTTGCTGAATTCTTTCAGCTTTTGCTTATCTGTGAAGGTTTTGATTTCTCCTTCAAATCTGGATGAGAGGCTTGCTGGGTAAAGTAATCGTGGTTGGAGGTTTTCTCCTTTCATCACGTTAAGTATATCATGCCACTCCCTTCTGGCCTGCAGAGTTTCTATTGAAAAATCTGCCAATAACCTTATAAGGGTTCCCTTGTATGTTATTTGTTTCTTTTCCCTAGCTGCTTTCAAGATTTTCTCTTAGTCTCTAATTTTGGTCAGTGTGATTAATATGTGTCTCTGTGTATTCCTCCTTGGGTGTATTTTATATGGTACTCATTGTGCTTCCTGGATTTGAGTGAATGGTTCCTTCCCCATGTTAGGGAATTTTTCAGCTATTATCTCTTGGAATATTTTTTCTGTCCCCTTCTCTCTCTCTCTTCTCCTTCTGGGACCCCTATAATACAGATGTTGGAGAGTTTAACGTTGTTCCAAAGTTCTCTGAGACTCTCTTCATTTGTTTTCAGTCTTTTTTCTATTTTCTGTTCTACATCCACAATTTCCACTAATCTGTCCTCCACCTCTCTTATTCACTCTTCTGCCTCCTGTACTCTGCTGTTGACTGCTTCTAGTGAATTTTTTATTTCAATTATTGTATTTCACAACTCTTCTTGTTTAAGTTTGATATCTTGTATCTCTTTGATCAGTGTTTCCTGTAAGTTATCCATCTTTGCCTCCTGTTTTTTTCCAATGTCTTGCATCATCTTCAGCATCAACAGTCTAAAGTATTTTTCCTGGAGGCTATGAATCTCCTCCTTGCTTAGCTGTTTTTCTGGGGTTTTTCCTTTCTCCCTCATCTGAGTTATAGCTCTCTGTCTTTTCATTTTTATAGGTTTTTGGTGTGAGTGACCTTCTTACAGATAATAGATTTGTAGCCTCTCTTACTTCTGATGTCTGCCTCCCTGTGGCTGAAGTCGGTATGGGGGCTTGCTGTAGGCTTCCTGATGGGAGGCGCTGATGCCTGCCCACTGGCAGGTGGAGCTGATTCTAATCCCTCTGGTGGGTGGGGCTTAGTCTCTGGATGGGATTAGAGGCAGCTGTGTGCCTGAGGGGTCTTTATGTAGCCAGTTTACTGAGGGGTGGGGCTGTGATCCCACCTGGATTATTGTTTGCCCTGGGGCTTCTTAGCAGCTGACTGAAGGATGGGGCCAGATTTTCCCAAAATGGCCACCGCCAGAGAAAGGCACTGCTGCTGAATATTCCCGAGAGCTTCACTTTCAATGTCCTTCCCTCACAATAAGCCACGTTCACCCCTGTTTTCCCAAGATATCCCCCAAGAACTGCAGTCAGGTTTGACCCAGATTCCCATGGAGACTTTGCTTTGCCCTGGTAGCCAGTGCACGTGAAAGTCTGTGTGAGCCTTTTAAGAATGGGGTCTCTGTTTCCCCCAGTCGCATGGAGCTCCTGTGCACAAGCCCCACTGGCCTTCAATGCCACATGCTTCAGGGGCTCTTTCTCCCCATGCCAGATCCCCACATGTGAGTTTGATGTGGGGGCCTCAGAAGTCTCACTCCTGTAGGTGAGTCTCTGTGAACCAGTTAGTTTCCAGTCTGTGGAGCTTCGCACCCAGGAGGTATGGGGTTGTTTATATTATGAAATCACCCCTCCTACCTCTTGATGTGGCCTCCTATTTTTCTTCTGGAGTAGGGTATCTTTTTTAAGGTTTCCGGTCCATTTGGGTGAAGAGTGCTCAGTCTTTAGTTGTGAATTTTGGTTTTTTTTAGGAGAGAAGTTGAGCTCCAGTCCTTCTATTCCACCATCTTCTCATATAACCTCCAAGTTGAAGCTCCAGGAACATGCTGTGGGGTGGAAGGAGACATTCCGTGGGTGCTAGATTCCACCAGAGGTTGCCTAAGAACACTTGTGGTTCCTCTGGCTGCCGCTCTGAGCCCAAGCCGGAGGGTGGGGGAAGTTGGCAGGGAAGGAGAAGGGAGTGAGCAGGCTCGGGAGAGCCTACTCCTGCCTCGAATTCCCTGCGTCCAAGCAGTGGAGGGCCTCAGGCACCCCAGTGCACCAACCCAGCAGAGAGGGGAGGGAGGGAGGGAGCCTAGAGCTTTGCTTTCAATTTCCTTCCCTCACAACAAGCCACATTCACCCCTGTTTTCCCAGGATGTCCTCTAAGAACTGCAGTCAGATTTGACCCAGATTCCTATGGAGACTTTGCTTTGCCCTGGGACCCAGTGCATGTGAAAGTCTGTGTGCACCTTTTAAGAATGGGGTCTCCATTTCCCCCAATCCCATGGAGCTCCTGTGCACAAGCCCCACTGGCCTTCAATGCCACATGCTCCAGGGGCTCTTTCCCCAGTGCCAGATCCCGGCACTTGAGGGTTTGATGTGGGGCTCAGAGCTCTCACTCCTGTAGGTGTCTCTGTGAACCAGTTAGTTTTCAGTCTGTGGGTCTCCCCATCTGGGAGGTTTGGGGTTGTTTATATCGTGAAATTTTCCCTCCTACCTCTTAATATGTCCTCCTCTTTTTCTTCTGGAGTAGAGTATCTTTTTTAAGGTTTCCGGTCCATTTGGGTGAAGAGTGCTCAGTCTTTAGTTGTGAATTTTGTTGTTTTTAGGAGAGAAGTTGAGCTTCAGTCCTTCTATTCTGCCATCTTAATCCCATCTCTCCCTTGCATTTTCTTCCAGGACAACTGCCAGCTTCTCTTCAACCCTCATCAGTTTGACTATGACAAAGACGAGGTTGAGGACCACTGCAACAACTGCCCCTATGTGCACACCCCTCACAGATTGACATGGACAGCAATGGGGAGGGTGATGCATGATCCGTGGACATCAATGGTGATGGTCAGTCCCCTGGTCTCAGCAGAGCCGCCTTGAGGCTTGGTTAGCGGTGCTGTGCTCTGTGTATCGGATGAGCTCATCTCCGTCTGTACCTTCCATAAGACAAGGCCATCATTGAGCTGTTCCCTCAGGAGCCCATCCTTGTTTGGCTCCTCTTTCCCTGTGCGTCCCTGGAATGGGTCACCAGCCTCGAGATCACTCTATGGGAAACCACAAACTTAGCATCTTCCTTTTCTGGACCCCAGGCTCTGAGCCCTGTGTCCGTGCGTCTGAGTCCCATGTCGCCTCTCATGCCCCCCTCTGCCCACATCAGTTCCCTGTCTGACCCATCGTGCCTCTGAGCATGGCCTGAGGGCAGCCTTGGCCTTACCTGTGTTCCTTCCCCTCCCCCCTACACCTTTTTCACTGAAAAGCTCCCAGGGTTCCAGGAGGCCCAGATGTTTCGAACCTCTGACACCACCAGGCTGCTGGACAGAGGGCTATGTGCTGGGACAGAGCCACGTCTCCTGGCTTGGCCTGGCCCTGGGTGTCTACAGTGCAGCTGCAGCTCAATGCACTCACACCCATGCCCTCTCCATGCCTGCCTATGTTTGTCCCTGGCTGTTCTCTTGGGGTAATTGGCATTATGCGGACCCACTGCTGCTGGCACCAGGACAGGGTCTGGCCTCGATGTTCTCCAGGGCTCTGAAGCCTGGGCATCTCCTCCCATCCTGTCTGTGAGGTCAGATGCCTGGCATCCCTAGGGGTCCTCACTGCCTGGCCCCATGGCCCTCCACCTGCCAGGCCCTCCACCTGCCTGCCTGGCTCCTGATGCCCTGCTAACTCCTGGAGGGTTCACTTTCCCTTTTGAGCCTGATTACCATTGATAATGGTTTTCATTAGTCCAGAGTTGATGAGATTCACTATCTAATTTCTGATTTCTCAAACCAGATGTAGCAGTTACTGCCCTACAGTCTCTGCCCTCATGGTTTTCCTGCTCGGGTGTGGAGTAGCTGGCTAGTGGACCCAGAGCTGATGGGTTCCTAGGAGCTCCACACACCCCTCTGAGTGGGCGTTAGGGGGACACAGTTGGTGTTTGGATTCAGTTGTCATCCCTGGTGTGTGTCGACTCCTCTGGGAGTTTGTTCTGCTCCTAACTAAGGGGACTTTAATTTTAATGGGAAACCCTCCATGAATATAATAATCCTTCCATCTTATGATTTCTTAGACCCATTTTTTACTCGACAGAAGTTTGGTCATCAGGTATTTAACATGGGAGGAAAAGCCACATGCCTTTCCTCTCCAAGCTTATGCCTCCATCCTGCTGAATCCTACAGATGTCTTCAATGAGCTAGAAAACTCTCCCTATGTCTATAACACCAACCAGAGATACAGGGATGGTGATGGCATGGGCAACCACTGTGACAACTGCCCCCTGGTGCACAATCCCAACCAGGTAGTTGCCTGGGTTGATTGGGCATGTCTGAGCAGAGGAGGGGGCCACAGACGTGGGCTGCTTTGCGGTGTTCCATTTGCTCTGCCAGGACCTGACAGCAGAGGCTTTTAAATCATTTTAACTGGAAGCATTTGTGGAGCTCGTGTCTAGCAGGACTTCAGTCTAGCTGGCCCCTAACCATCTGGGCATCTCCCCGAGGCAGGCATGGGCAGGCATTTCTCCAGCTCTGCCTCTGGGAGATGCAGAGAGGACACATCATGTGGAAGTGGTTCATGGATCTTGTGGGAGGGACAGAGGGACAGACTTGGGCAGCTGTCCCTCCCCAGGCTTCCTATGGGAGGACTCAAGGAGATCCTGGACCTTGCACTTGGGGTGAGGTTCCATCCCACACACCAGCATCTGTTTCGTTGGATGGATGCTCGGGGCTACTGTCCCCAAACCCTGTCCCCAGATGGATGTGGACAATGACCTCATGGGAGACCAGTGTGACAACAATGACATCAACGAGGACAGCCACCAGAACAACCAGGACAACTGCCCCTACATCTTCAACGCCAACTGGGCTGACCATCACAACAGCAAGGGCAATGCCTGCAACTTGGATGACAACAATGATGGGGTCCTGGATGACAGGGACAACTGCTGGCTGGTTGCCAACCCCGACCAGGAGGACTCGGATGGTGGGTGCTGCCCAGGTCTCATGGAGCCTCTGCCTGTGGCCCACTGTGGGGTGAGCACCACAGGGGGATTGGCCTCTCCCACCAGAACCTCAGGCCACACTGCAGTGCAGAGCTGTGCACGGGGGCAGTTTGCATGTCCCCTGGCTTCTGTTCACACACACTGGGGTCGTGGTTTCCAGGGTGCAAACCTGGCTGACTTGGCACCACGTGGAGGATGCCCGCCCACCATGGACAAGGTGGGGATCTGGAGTTTGAGCCGACAGGACCCATAGGCTCATGGAGGACTCACTCCAACGACACCCCCCATCCCCCACCTTTCCCCCAGCCACACGGAGCTCATTCTAGACATGAGAATGGTTGTCCCTGGCCCACAGCCACTGGGTCCAGGAGGGCTTGCAGGGTGACAGGGAGCCTTTCACGGGAGGCAGGGGTGGGGCTGGGGTGGAGGCCAGGCTGGCATGCATGGGGCATGTTCATGGTTTGGAGGCACCCTCACACATGAGCCTGTCACATGGCGGGTGGGGTGTGTGTCGGGCCCAAATGCTGAAAAGTCGATTGAAGGCTGTGATGGGAAATCAGGTTGAACCTGGAGTCATTTTCTCCTTCTAAAGCAATAGGCCCTAAAATGGGCTAGTTTGGTCAGTGGCATCTGCCTGTAGGATTATCAGCATCTCCATAAGCTGCAGGGCCTGGAAGGTCTCAGGGAGTATCTCTCCACATTCCAGGCTGGTCCCCACCCTCTAACCCACCCCTACCTCACTGGACAATTGGATGAGGTGCTCCGCCAGATGAAGTCCATTTTCATGAAAGAGTTTCTGCTTTAAACAGACTGCAGGGGGTGGGATTAAGGTAATGCTAGCAGTTCCAAAGATGAGCAGGAAAAAATCTGGAAGTTCAGCTTCATGTTACTCAGCAGCATCAGGTTTTCTTCCCTGATTTCACATTCAGAAGGAAGCAGGATGACTCGACAGGAGCTTGCATGGCAGGCATTGCTGTGGGACGTGTCACAGCAACATTTTCCAAAGTGTTCAGATGCTTCACAGCATTCCGGCCAAGTGCCAGAGGTCAAGACACACAGCCAAGCTCTTACCCCAATTTTCAGAGAATTGCACCCTGCTCCCTCAGACACAGAAAGGCAGGTAGCAAACTGTTCCTTGGCTTGTTTCTCTGCTTGTCCTTGGTGACAGGTGACAGGCATGGTGATGCTTGTAAAGACGACTTTGACAATAACAGCACCCCAGATATTGATGATGTGTGTCCTGAGAACAACACCATCAGTGAGACAGACTTCCAGAACTTCCAGATGGTCCTCCTGGAGCCCAAGGGCACCACACAAATCGATCTAAACTGGGTCATTCACCACCAAGGCAAGGAGCTGGTGCAGATGGCCAACTCCAACCCTGGCATCGCTGTTGGTGAGCCTTCCAGTTGGTGCCACCCTCAGGTCCTGCCTGAAGGGGCCAAGGGGCACACGGCTGCTCCTTAAAACCCTGGGCTGCCCTCCCATCTTATGGATGGAAGCTGCCCCTTCTGGCCCCTTGGTTTGTAAAATCATCTGCCTAAATATCTTCGATAGAAGAACTTGGGAGGGCATGAATCTGCCTGATGTTCAGCCATCACTTGGCTGCATGGACCTGGTCTGTGGAGTGTAACTTGATGCAGTAGCTCTGCAGTAGCTCCATAGTGAGCTCTAAACAGACTAGCTTGTAAGTGTCATTGGTGTCACCATCACAGAAACTTTTACAGAAGCCTCCCATCACAGTGAGGGAGGAGATAGCCTCCTTTCCCTGAGCCCCAAGACCCCAGGGCTCACCTGGGAACTTCCCAGAAGGCCGTTCTGGTGCCACTATCTGACTGGGTGTCCCCTGGGCCAGCAGGTTTTGACGAGTTTGGGTCCATGGATTTAAGTGGCACATTCTATGTCAACACAGACCAGGACAACGACTACACTGGCTTTGTCTTTGGCTACCAGTCCAGCAGCCACTTCTACATGGTGATGCGGAAGCAGGTCACACAGACCTACTGGGAAGACCAGCCTGCCTGGTCCTATGGCTACTCTGGGGTGTCACTCAAGGTGATGAACTCCACCATGGGCACAGCAAGCACCTACACAATTCTCTGTGGCACATGGGGAACATGGAGGGGCAGGTGAGGGCACATCTCCTCTGCCCCTGGGGACACACCCACCTCTGGTTTCATTCGTTTGAATGCACATCACAGTAGCTTCAATCTCTTCTTGGGCCCTTGGCTCATTACAGATGCCAGGCCCAGGTTTGACACAATATCAGTTATCCTCTTGCCCGTTAAACAAGCTCCACCCTCTTCTAGATGAGGGAATATCTGGGCTTCAATGTTCAAGTGTTTTGTCCAAGGTTCTCATCGAGAACTCAGGCGGGCGCTGGTGCTCTTTGCACTGATCTGCACTGTCCAGTGAGGGGACTCAAAATGCACCCTGCTTATACTGTCTGTGAACTGCTTCAGAGGGAGATGGGGAAGTGGGAGCCCTGGGTGTCCCTCAGAGAGCAACGTTTCTCTCCTGTTTGGGGCTGAGCTCTGTGGTCTGTCTATATGTGGGATCTGATGATACTCAGGAGCAGTGTCTTTCCTCAGGTTCATACACTGTGGCATGACCCCAAAAATATCGGCTGGAAGGACTACACTGCCTAGTGGTGACACCTAACCCACAGGCCTAAGACAGGCTATATAAGGTGAGATAGTTCCATACCAGCTGTGCTTCTGCCAAGTGGTTGTTGCATCTCAAGTGTGGTGTCACACAGGGAAGATAACTGCAGCTTTGCAGATGTGTTCATGACACAGTTGGAGCACAGGGTCGAGTTTATGTCTAACACTGTGAATGGCTTAACTTAAGACACATCTTTGAACAAAACTTTTACAAACCAGTCCAGCAGAATCTGGTTCTCTTGGCAGAATAGCATTTGTAACCAACATTGGTTAAAACCACATGCGGATGATTTTAACGTAATTTTTTTGCAGAGTTTAAACCTTGTTACTAAGAGCATGAGCCAGTCTCAGCAGAGGGGCTGTGTGTCCTTAGGATGGGGGATGCAGTCAGGGAGGTGCAGGCTGGCTGAGGGCGGTGTGTCTGCAGGGAGCCTCCTGTCCACTCCCACATGGCTTCCTGTCTCTGGGCGTTTTTAGCACATCCCTACCTGCACTAAAATACCTTGAAACAAGTGATAATGAAGACACAACCTCTCAAAATCTATGGGATGCTGCAAAAGCAGTGCTCAGAAGGAAATTTATAGTGATGCAAGCCTTTCTCAAAAGAGAAGAAAGATCCCAAATTGACAACTTAACCCTCCACCTAAACGAATTAGAAAAAGAACAAAAAAGACCTAAAGTCAGCAGAAGGAAGGAAATTATAAAGATCAAAGAAGAAATCAATAAAATAGAGATTCAAAAAAACAATAGAGAAAATTAATAAAACTAAGAGCTGGTTCTTTGAA